>JARBWK010000012.1:106781889-106831787 GCA_030556195.1 Anolis apletophallus | reverse complement strand
CTGCCATATAATCCAAATTATCAATTCAGATAATCCTCATTATCTGCTTTGAACTGGATTATCTGAGTCTACACTGCCATATAATCCACTTCAAAGCAGATAATCTGGATTCTATATGACAGTGCCTAAGTCTTTATAGCTGAGTAGGGATTTGAATCCATGTCTCCAGAGGCATAGTCATACTCAAACCGCCACACCACTCCAGCTATCCATTAAAAGGGTGGCAGCCTAAAAATTATTCACCTGCAGCACTCTTTGCATGAAGTCAAGCAGAAGCATGTAACATGAGAGATGAGGGCATTTCCTTACATTTAAATAACACCTCCTGTGCTCTGCGGTTCTCTCTTCTCACTGTAAATGCATCCATCTCCTTTAATCCAATCAATTAGGATGGCTGATGTGAAGTCATGATGCTAATGCCTCTGACTTGAGGCATTTCTGATGCTCATAACCCAAGTCACGTTGGTAATAGATCTTTTGTGGATGAAAGAGTGCTGTGAGCAAACGGGGTCAAAGACAGGAAAATAAACCAAAAGCTGTGTCCACTGTCAAAGGCTCGGAAGGGTGCCCAACATGCCATCAAAGCAAGACACATTTTCTGTTGAGGTGAAGATGCCTTTGGTCCCTTGTTTCAGCTGCATCAAATGTGCTACTTTGAAAGTAAATCTTGAAATGCGAGACTACTCAGTGTGTCCCTGCTGAGCCATTTGCTTTGGCACAGGACATGTATTATATGCCGCTCTGATAACACGGCTTGACTAAACCATCAGAGAGGCAAGCTATTTGTTTCAAGCTGAAATCTGGTCACACAAAGATAACACAGATTCCCAATCAGTGAAGTTGCAACCTGGACTCTCGAAAGAGGATGCAGGAGGAAACCTCCACCACATTTAAGCCTGTGAGCCACGGTGGCGCAGATGTTCTTTTATGTGCGGACCTCCTTCTTTATATCTAGAGAAGCAAAAAAAAAGAGGGGGTTGAAGCCATAAGAGAGTTGGTCAGTGAGCAAGTAAATGGCCACTTAAAAGAACACACCACTGAATGGCTCAGCTTCTTATGGATTAGGCAAGTTTCCCATTTCTCAGTGAAACTCAGGGGCCTGCTTATAAAGCTTGTGTATGATCTAGGACTCTTTGATGCCCTCCCCTTCGCTCTCTTCGGCTCTGTTGAGGCGTTCTGGCTCTCATCTTCTGCTCTGAAGCAACATGAGGATCCTGCCGGGAATTGGCTGGCACCTACAAGCGGACAAATTGTGTTTGGCAGCCTTGGGGAAATTTAAAAAGAAAACAGGAGTGTAGCTACAAGGAGGGCAAAGGGAAGACATTGTCTCTCTTAACTTGTAGTTTCTCAAGTTGCTCCCGACACAAAAAATAAAAAAAAGAATTCTTTATCTCCCCCATGAAATTGTCCTTCAATCCTCACATTTCCAGCACTGCGGAGAGCAAGATGCTGAAAACTGTTTACACCTAAAACACTTCTATCTGTTGTTTGAATCCCCTTGATCACTTTGCCGGCCCCTTTTTGTTAGATGTCTAAACTGTATTTCTAAAGACTTGAGTGAAGGTTTAAGACAGTGTTTCCCAACCAGTGTACCATGGCACTTTAGTGTGCCGTGAGCGATCATCAGGTGTGCCATGGGAAATTGGAACCTCCAATACCCTTTCTTCCCCCTCCTGCCGAACACTTTTTCTTCTCCACTCGGGCTCCCTTCTTCCCAGCCTCGCTCTGCTTGCTTTGCCTCGCTTCGCTCATGCTGCTGCTTCTGCAGGAGGGGGGAGGGAGGAAGACATGACCCGTGCGGGCGCTACTGCGCAGACTCGCCCCACGTCTTCCTCCCTCCCCTCCACAGTGCTCTCTGGATATAGGTGAACTACAACTCCAAAACTCAAGGTCAATGCCCACCAAACTCTTATTGTATTTTCTCTTGGTTATGGTAGTTCTGTGTGGGAAGTTTGATTCCATTCCATCATTGGTGGAGTTCAGAATGCTCTTTGATGGCGGGTGAACTATAACTCCCAGCTGTTGAGCAAGACCTTTGCGCATGTCTTTCTGCCATTCCTGCCATGATATCTATGTTGTGTTCATCGAAACAGACCCAGGTTTCACACTGAGTGTATAAATACATTTTAAAACATATTAACTATATGTATTACTGTGTTAGAGTGTCATTTTGTGTCATTTTGGTTGGTGGTGTGCCCCAGGATTTTGTAAATGTAAAAACTATGCTGCGGCTCAAAAAAGGTTGAAAAACACTGGTTTAAGAGATAAAGTGATCTGGAACTCATGTGACTGCAGACACTGCTGGTTGCTTGCCAACTGGGGTGTTTTCACTCTTGCCCTGCTGATACCAACCCTGTAGACCAGTAGTTCTCAACCTGTGGGTCCCCAGGTGTTTTGGCCTACAACTCCTAGAAATCCCAGCCAGTTTACCAGCATGACCTGTGGGGATGAGGGAGAGGGCCTTCTCTGTGGTGGCCCTCAGCTTTGGAATTCACTACCCAGAGAGATTAGGCAAGCGCCTGCCCTGGCAGCCTTCAGGAAGAGTCTAAAAGCCTGGCTGTTTCAGTGTGCCTTTGAGGAATGAATATAATCTCCACACCATGACCAGTTTAGTACAATATATCCGTTGATGCACTTTATCTCACTCTTTAGTGATATTCACCCCACTGCTTCTTCCCACCTGAAATCCCCCACCAGACACACTACCCTATTCATCGATCTCACCCAGTGTTTTTATATTTTAATTCTACCCCTTGTGACTTGGCCCAGCCCACCGTGCACATTTTTATTATTTTATTTCATTTTCTGTATTTGATTTTGTATTAACTTGTTTTGTTTATATTTCATTTGATGTTATTATTGCTATATGTATTTTATTTTGATTTGTTGTAATTATTGGGCTTGGCCTCATGTTAGCCGCCCCGAGTCCCCGTTGGGTCAATGGTGGCAGGGTATAAATAAATTATTATTATTATTAAGGCCAAAATATCTAGGGACCCACAGGTTGGGGACCACTGCTGTAGACAATCAGACTGGCCATGGTGTGAACATGTGGCCTTCCAAACTGGTTCATCCTAGGTTCTTATGCTAATTCTCTCTAAATAACTTCTGGGGTCTGCTAGTGTCACCAGATGATCATTTGGAATAAGAAATTCCTCACAATTGAAGCCATCACTTTCTGTTTCTTCAGACTGCACAAGGTAAGGTACAGAATCATAAAATTATATTTGCCAGAGGCCCCAGGCGCCATGCAGTCCAATCCCTTGCCATGCAAGAACAGACTACCCAAGCACTTCTAACAGATGTCCATCCAACTTCTGTTCAAAATCCTCCAGAGAAAGAGAGTCCATCATATTCCCAGGCAATGCATTCCACTGTCAAATAGCTCTGACAGTTTTTTGTGTAATTTGAATCCCTTTAATATCACAGCCTTTCAAACATTTATTTATTTATTTACTGTATTTATATACTGCCTTTCGTACCCCTGGGGGGACTCGAGGTGGTTTACAACATAGTAATGGCACAAATTCAATGCCAACATACAGTGCACAAATAAATCATAATAACCAATTACTACATGAACTTAAAATCAATTTTAAAAACCATTAAACATAAGACATTCACAAAACTTTAACATTCAGACAAGCATAAAATCATAGTATAAACATTAAAATCCCATTATCCAGGAATCATCTACCATAGCCATTTTGTGTGTGTCAGGAGCAACTTGAGAAACTACAGGTGTTAGAGTGTCATTTTGTGTCATTTTGGTTGGTGGTGTGCCCCAGAATTTTGTAAATTTAAAAAATGTGCCATGGCTCAAAAAAGGTTGAAAAACACTGTACTAGATTATATACTTCTATTAATGCAGGTGAGAAAATTTTTTGTGGTCACATTACACTACTATCTATTAAGACTTGTATAGCCTTTCAAAAATACTATTTTCCAGACAGGTGTCATCGATCTTATATCTAGGCATTTCACACACACACACACCCGGGTCTGTTGAATTTCAATTTTTTTCCATTTTGGCCCAGCTCTCTAATCACTTACCGTCATTCTGGATTTTGATTTACAATATGCACCCCAATTTCTTACTTTATTCCAGATCTGGCCTTCCTTAGAGAAGATGTTTCATTGTCTAAGATGCTTCTGCTTGCACCTGGAAGCAGTCGGGTTGTGCCTCGGGATACTCAATGGCACAAGGAAGCATTAGCTTGCACCCGCTTCATACTTCAGCGATCAAACCATTGTGTTGTTTTGCTGCTTTTGGCTCCACTCAAACAAGGTGTGGGAATTCCACTGGCATGTGTCAATGGAAAGACATGACCTGCAGCTGAGCAGATTGATTTTGTTGAGACAAGGGACTTCCCCAAGGAGTGGGAGAGCTGTGCTCGTATTAATTCCATTTTCTCTCCCCAGCAATCGGTGCATGCAAGTTACGGCCTCACTAATTTACCACCACTGCCAGCGCTTATTGATCTAGCTTTTATCTCTACAAGCCCTGCAGGCTACATTTACACCACCTCAAAATGGAACTCATATATCTGAGGAAGTCAAATAAACACCTGTCTGAATTTTGCAAGGGCTGGGGGGATTATATAAGGAAGGGAAGCTATCTACTGCAGAAATTACCAAAAAAAAGTATTATTGGACAATATGAATACAAAAATTTTATAGCACAAGGATTCACACACTGGGGAAAGTAAACACAAATGTTGCCTATCATGCGACAGGAAAACAATTCAGAAAAAGAATGAATGCCAGGAATATTGTTATGATGCTATCCATAAAAGTAATGTCCCTACCTGGAAATTAAATTGCAATACATTTTCACCAGCAATTTACAGAATACTGAAAATTTCCATGAAATATATTGCAGAGGGAGAGTGCCTCTTTAATTGGCTCTAATGCTTTTCTTGTCGGCTCTTTTGTTGGCTGCTTCCCTGATGTGGAATTGATTCCTAAATCTGGGAATGACTATCATGACGACTCTCTCCCTTATACCCACTAAAGGTGCCTGGGGGGGGAGGCAGTGGGGAAGGCAGGTGTTCTTGGAAGAAACTGATTTTCTTGACCCATCGCAGTCTGGCTTTAGCATGGATCTGAAACAGCCTTGGTGTCCTTAGGGAACTTGACAAGGGGAGTGTATCCCTGTTAGACCTCTCACTGGCCTTAGATACTGTAGATCACGGTATCCTTCTGAGATGCCTCATGGGAATAGGGCTTGGAGGCACTCTTCTGCAGTGCTTCCAGTCCTTCCTGGAGGGTCATTCTCAGAAGTAGGCATGTTTTAGAACCCAAAAATAGGGAATCAAAAATCTAATGGGGGGGATTTTTTTTGATTAGTAATAGGAAGACTTACAAAAAAATTTCCAAAAATTTCTAAAATGTAACTTAATTACTAACGAAATTCGTTAGTAGTTCGTATGCCAGAGCATGCGCATTCAGATGGTTTTTGGCCTACAACTCCCAGAAATCCTAACAGCTGGTAAATTGGCTGGGATTTCTGGGAGTTGTAGGCCAAAACTTGAATAAATCACACTGAATTCTAGATGGGACTCTCCAAATAGGAAGGAGGGAGCAAAGGAGGGAGGGAGGGAGGGTATTCTATTCTTGGAAGCAGCAAAAGAAAAGGAGGAGGAGGCCCCCTCGCTCCTCGCTGCCTCTCTCTCACCCCGATCCCGAGGGAGCGAGGGCCAAGTTGCCCAGGCTGGTCATATACCTACATTCCATGCACATGCAATAATACAGCAGTAATAACAATGGGTATAAGAAGAGGTAAAATTCAAACCGAAGTATTCTGACTGGTCCCTGCCTCATGCGGTGCAAACGGGCTCTTCTCTGTGAGCTCAAGGAAAAGCCAGCGTTTTCTGCTTGGGTGCACACATACATATTCTTTGGGGGGGATTTGCTGCAGAATCTTCTCTATGAGCCCGGGATTCTGCAGCAAATACCCCCCCAAGAATATGTATGTGTGTGCTCCCAAGCAGCAAACGCTGGCTTTTCCCGGCTAATTTCCCGGGCTAATAAGAGAAGAGCCCGTTTGCACCGCATGAGGAGAGACCAGTCAGAATACTTCGGTTTGAATTTTACCTCTTGTTATTGTTATTACTGCTGTATTATTGCATGTGCATGGATCAATGTAGGTATGACCAGTTGGATTACTTATAATATTAGGCACTTACAGTAGCATTCATTCTATTATACATTAGGTTGGTTTCTCACCCCAATACTCTTTGATGCTTTAGATCCTGGCAGGGCAGGAGAGGCAGGGCACTTAAGAAAATCCTGGCCCCCGAAGTTTGAAAAAGAAATTCCACTTCCTGGTTGGCGTTCCAGGTGCGGAAATACTCGAAAGTAGCATTTCTTACGAATTTCTTACGAAACGAATCATTTTCATAACTATTTTCTCATGCCTACTCAGAAGGTGTTGCTGGGGGACACCTCAGCCTCGCAACCATTGACTTGCGGGTTCCTGCAGGATTCAGTATTGTCCCCATGTTGTTTAATGTACACATGAATCCACTGGGGGAGATCATCTGGAGTTTGTTGCCATCTGTATACAGATCCAACTCTATCACTCCTTTCCACCTACTGCTCAGGAGGCTGTTCAGGTCCTGAACTGGTGCTTCACGGCAGTGATGGTCTGGATGAGGGAGAACAAATTGAAATTGAATCCAGACAGGACGGAGGCATTCCTGTCAGTCATAAGGCCGTACAGGGTATAAGGTTACAGCTTGTGTTGGACGGAGTTACACTCCCCATTAATACACAGGTTCGCAGCTTGGGAGTGATCCTAGAATAATTGATGAGCCTGGAACCTTAGGTTTCAGCAGTGGCCAGAGGAGCTTTCAAACAATAAAAATTTGTGTGCCAGTTGCACCTGCACCTTGGGAAGTTAGACTTGGCCACGGTGGTCCATGCTCTTTTTACATCTTGTATAAATACCTGCAATGTGCTCTACATGGGACTGCCTTTCAAGATGGCCCGGAACGAGTTCAACAGGTGGCGCCCAGATTTCTAAGTGGGACAGTGTCCAGGGAGCATACTACTCCTCTGTTATGTCAGCTCCACTGGCTGTTAGTCTGCTACCAAGCCCAATTCAAAGTGCTGGTCTTGGCCTATAAAGCCCTATATGTTTCTGGTCCAACTTACTTGTCTGAACGCATCTCCCTCTATGAGCCTACAAGAGCTTTAAGATCAGCTGGGGAGGCCCTGCTCTCTGTCCCAATCTCTTCACAAGCACAATTGGTTGAGAAAAGAGACAGGGCCTTTTCAGTGGTAGCCCCTCAGCTGTGGAACTCCCTCTCTAGTGCCATCAGGCAGGCCCCATCCCTCCTGATGTTTGGGGGGGGGAAACCCTTAAGAACTGGCATTTTATACAGGTATTTGGTGAATAGGGAACTATGGAATATGACTTTAATAGCTTGAATAATGGACTAGGGATTTTGGACAATGATTATGGATGAGATCATGACACGGCATTTTATGTTGTTTTTAATCTATTTGATTGATTGATATGTGTTTTGATTGCTTATATGTATGTTCAGATTGTTAAATATTTTAATGAGATGTGTTTTATTGTTTACCTGCACAGCATTGAATTTTTGCCAGATTTGTAAGCCGCCTTGAGTTCCTTCTGGGATCGAGAAAGGCGGCGTAGAAATGAAGTAAAAAATAATAAATAAATAATTGAGAGAAGGGCACCCCTTTAAATATCCAGGGAGATACAGTCCCTTTGATATCAAGGATCCAATACATGTAAGGGTTTATATGTCATAACCAGCACTTTCAATTTCAGTTCCCACCTTTGTGCCAACATTCATATTTTTCCTCTTCCAATTTGCAATTTCACACACAGAGGGACGTGTTTTCTCCACCAATTAATCATTGTAGACCAGACTGGTGTTGTGATTGTGTCACTGAATAACTTAGCATCCCTCAAAATCTGAGAAAAGCCAAAAAGCTTGACCAAAATGAATATCATTGCTGAAGGCAATTATTTGGTTTTTAAAAGAAATGAGATTCTGAGGGAAATTGATAGTGGCTTTGCATCTTCAGGGCACCAGACCAATAAATTAAAAGGGACAGAGGTGGGGCTCAGGTTCCTTAATTCATTGGTCTGCATATGCGTGTCTAAACAACACATCTACTTCACAGCAAGCAAATTATTTTCTTTTTGGTATTAGAGTATGCTAAAGCTTCACTACAAAGGCAGTTAGTACACTAAAAAATTAGTGAGTGCACACTTACCTTACATCTGTCTGGATTTGCAGTTAAGCCACTATCATCCCACTTTTTCAGATGATTGTAAAATGTCTTTCTTTTGCTGGAAATCAAGTTGGTCTTGACTGTGTTCAGATGCTTTTTGGCTTAACACACCTCATTTTTCTCAACCTTCCTAATGCCAAGCCCCCTTAATACAGTTCCTCATGTTGTGGTGACCCCCAACCATAACATTATTTTCATTGCTACTTCATAACTGACATTTTGCTATTGTTATGAATTGTAATGTAAATATCTGATATGCAGGATGTATTTCCATTCACTGGGAAAAAAATTGGCACAAATACCAGATACGCCCCAATTTGAATACTGGCGGGGTTAGGAGTGGGTGATTTTGTCATTTGGGAGTTGTAGTTGCTGGGATTTATAGTTAACCTACAATCAAAGAGCATTCTCAACTCTACCAACAATGGAACTGAACCAAACTTGGCACACAAAACTCCCAAGACCAACAGAAAATACTGGAAGGGTTTGGTGGGCATTGACCTTGAGTTTTGGAGGTGTAATTGACCTACATCCAGAGAGTGCTGTGGACACAAACAATGATGGATCTAAACCAACTTGGAATGAATACTCAATATGCCCAAGTGTGAACACTGGTAGAATTTGGGGGAAATAGACCTTGACATTTGGGAGTTGTAGTTTCTGGGATTTATAGTTCACCTTCAATCAAAGAGCATTCTAAACTCCACCAATGATAGAATTGTGTCAAAGCTCCCACACAGAATCCCCATGACCAATAGAAAATACTGTGTTTAATGATGGGGTTTGGCAACCCCTGTGACGTCCCCTCACGACCCCAGCAGGGATCTCGACCCCCAGGTTGAGAAAGGCTGGTCTACGGAAGTCTATATCTCGAAATTTGCTTGCTGTTTTAAGAACTAAAAGAAGGAGGCAGCACAATGCTCAGTGAAAACCTTCAGTTTTCAAGACCTGATCTTTAAAAGCTTTTAGGAGATGAAGAAGCCCTCAAAATTCCAAGGAGGATTGAGATTGTTGAATCAATAGGAAATATTGATTATGACTTTGAAAAAAGAAAGAAAAGAAAAATGCTGTGTAAGATAAAATGGGACATTTTTTCTTGATCTTCTTGTAGCTCATGGAGAATGGAAGAAGCTACAAATAAAATCCTGTACTGTATACTTGCCTAAAGTGGGGGTTCATTACACTGTGGAATGAATGCACTTTGATGTCAGTTTAACTACAGTGACTCAACACTATTGAATTCCAAAAGCTGTAATTTTACAAGGCTTTTAGTCTTCTCAGCCCAAGATTCCTGGTGTCTCACCAAACTACAACCTTCATAATTTCATAACATTGAGCCATGGCAGTTAAAGTAATGTCAAACTACATTAATTCTCCCATATAGATGCACCCTAATACTCTAGTTACTTTTGCTAAATAGTGGCAATGTTCAGTTATAGTGTTTATGTCAATATACTTCCTTGTTGCTGCATTGTATGGTACACACCATAGCTGTTTCTACAATCCTAGTGAATCAAAGAGGACCACTGAAACCCTATGTAAATAATTATGCACATCCAGGAATACCAACATGTAGATGTGCTTTGTGCATTGCAATCATGCATTTTCACAATAGTTTGCATCTCCAGTTGCACAATGTTGCATTGCAGTTCATCAATATACAATTATCACATCACTTTTGAGTGTGAAACCACACTCTGTTTTCTTGCAGTAGAGTTTTGACCTACATGTTGATGAAAATGTGACCAACGGAACCCCCCAAAAGCATTACTCCTGTGTTGTGAGGATGAACAATTGGCCATGTAATTGCCAGTCCCAGTCATAAATACATATATTTAATTTGAAATAAGCATTCTGCTTTATAAACATTAAAAACAGTTCTGGTCCAGCTTACCTGTCTGAACGTATCTCCCTCTATGAACCATCTCAGAGGTTAAGACCATCCAGGGAGGCCCTGCTCTTGGTCCCACCTCCTTCACAGGCGTGACTGGTGGGGACGAGAAACAGGGCCTTCTCGGTGGTGGCCCCTCATCTGTGGAACTCCCTCCTCAATGAAATTAGATTATCCCCTTCTCTCCTGACTTGCAGGACGAAGCTTAAGTCATGGCTTTGGGACCATGCTTTTGACAATAATTGGAGCAGTACTTATTTGTTTCATTTATCATATCAGAAGCAAAACGAGGGTACAATTGTGATGTATTTTTTAAAAACACAAAAAAATCAAAAACTTGGCATTATACTAAATGTTGTTTGACAAGTAGCTAGCCACATGGAGTGCCTCTGGTGTTGCTATAAAAAGGTCCTCCATTGTGCATGTGGCAGGGATCAGGCTGCATTGCAATAGGGGGTCTGTGGCTTGCTCTCCTCCACACTTACATGTTGTGGATTCCACTTTGTAGCTCCATTTCTTAAGGTTGGCTCTGCATCTCATGGTGCCAGAGTGCAGCCTGTTCAACACCTTCCAAGTCACCCAGTCTTCTGTGTGCCCAAGGGGGAGTCTCTCCTTCGGTTTCAGCTGTGGCTTGAGGTTCTGGGTTTTAGCCTGCCATTTTTGGACTTTCACTTGCTGAGGTGTTCCTGTGAGTATCTCTGTAGATCTTAGATTTGATTTAAGGCATTGGTGTGCTTGCTGATAGCCAAACAGGATGGGCCAGAGATGTCACTGCCTTGGCAGGTATCTTGCACATCAGAAATGAGAGGTAGATAAGAGATCTGGTTCAAAATGGCTGTGGAAATCTCATTGTGAAAGCCATCTTTGCAGAAATCCTGGACAAATGTTCCTCTGGCTCTTTTTTCTGACCTTGGATTCAACCAGTGATTAAAGGAATTGTAAGTTATGTGATTCCCATGGAGCATGTAGGAGTGTGATTCAGTTCTGTCGAATGAGATTCTTAACAAGTCTCACTGTGAACTGGCACTGAATTTTTAAATATCTGCAAAAAAAAGAGAGAAAGTCTATCCCTAATTAGAAGAATTGGGTGAAACTTAGATTCCTTTAGATTTCATATGCAGGAGACAAGGAAAGTGTGGAAACTTTTACCATGCTACTAATGATCTGTGAAGCTTGACTCTCTATTACAATTCTTCCTTAGAAGGAAAAAAATACTCCCAAGCCCTACTGTCCCTTTATTTTATTTTGACCTTTAATGGGAAACCCCTGCAATGTACATTTCTCCCATTGATTAAGCAATGTCTGTAACTGGCCACTGACCTGCTTTTTAGCTGAGGCTTTCTAGCCACTGCATATTGGGAATTTGAACCCATGAAGGTTATGTTTGGGATTGCAAACACACTATAGGAGGCAAAGAGAACCAACCTATTTAAAGCTATGTAGCTACACATTCACAGGACAACAGCACACATACTATTAGGTATAATATATAATTGTCAATTACCCAGATAGTAATAAACATCAATAAATCCCCCTCTCAAGGTAAATAATAGGGCTGTTTGATTTAAAAAATGTTTCATAACTTGTTTCGGATCTAGTCATAGATTGCATTTTGGATTATTTAGACTTCTGAAAAAATTCCGATAAATTTTGGAATTGATTCGGAAATATTTCCAAAATTCGGAAGTCTTCAAAAATGGCATCCGCTTTCAAAAAATGGCAAAAAAATAAGCAGAAGGGAGAGTCAGCTGTTAGCCATCAGCCAATGAGCAATCAACAAGAAAATTCGGAAATGACATCCGAAATTCGGAATTCGGATTTCGGAATTCTTGTTGAGAGGGCTGCTCTTGAAATTGCTAAAAAAAGTCAGACGTATCTGAAAAACTTGCGAAATTCGGGCGTATCCGAAATTCGATAACAGCCCTAGTAAATAATAAGCATACATAAATCCATATCATGTAAAGCCAATCAGTTAATTCCCAAAACAAAGGATATGTCGATTGCAAACCGCTCCGCTATTAAAGCGGTCAGGAGAGGGAAGTCCCACTGTGAATGGAGCCAGATCAGTTCATTATAATCCAACATATATCCAATATAACGAATTCAAATGTAGCACAGTTTCAAAAGTCAATGTCCCAATAGTCAATAGTCACAAAATAGTAAATGAGGTAAACCCATGTAAAGTCACCGTCACCAGTATAAAGGGTGTAATGCCCACTGCTTTCCGTCGCAGCCAAGCCGACCCTAATGTTAGCTGGCTCCTATGCATGATGCCTCTGGTGGAGACGTAGAAAAAACAGAAGGAGCCAACAGAGTGTAAATCTGCAAGGCAACACCCTGTCGGGAGTGTAGTTAGAGTACCTGCTACAGCTGAAATGCTACTAGACTTGTAATGTGCCCCTTCCATCCCTTTTAGTGCCCCCACCAGTACTTTGACCTCTCCTATCAGTCTTGTGGTTTTTCTATACATTATAATCCACGACATGCGAGTGTGGAGAAGAGCAAACCACAGACCACCTACTGCAATGCAACCTGAGCCCTGCTACATGCACAATAGAGGATCTTCTTATTGCAACACCACAGGCACCCCAAGTGGCCAGTTATTGGTCAAATGACATTTAATCAAATACCGAGTTTGCAAACTTTGTGTTTTGTTTGCTTATTTGTTTGATGGTTTTTAATGCAATACAACTGTTTGGTTTGCTCCTGACATGATAAATAAATAAATATATATACATTATAACTTTATTCTCAATTAACTTCTGACACAATAAAAATAAAATGTCAATGGAATGGATAATCTATATCGAGGATTTAAACCAGTGTTTCCCAACCAGTGTGCCGGGGCACACTAGTGTGCCGTGAGCAATCATCAGGTGTGCCGTGGGAAATTGGAACATCCGGGGGAGTCTAGTGTGTTGAAGTATAAAAACCCTAAGAAACCTACCTTGATAAAGACACAACATTACAAACACCCCCCTCCCCACCCGTTGTCTACTTGGTCTCTCCCTCTCCATACATTGGGAAGGCCCACCTCCCTTTCCCCAAGTAGAGACCTCTTCTTGCCTCCTGGGGGTTCTGTGTGGGAAGTTTGGCCCAGTTCTATCATTGGTGGGGTTCAGAATGCTCTTTGATTGTAGGGGAACTATAAATTTCAGCAACTACAACTCCCAAATGTCAATGTCTATTTCCCCTGAACTCCATCTGTGTTCATATTTGGGCATATTGAGTATTCATGCCAAGTTTGGTCCTGATCCAACATTGTTTGAGTCCACAGTGCTCTCTGGATATAGGTAAACTACAGCTCCAAAACTCAAGGTCAATGCCCGCAAAACTCTTACAGCATTTTCTCTTGGTTATGGGAGTTCTGTGTGGGAAGTTTGTGTCTTTCTGCCATTCCTGCCAGGATTTCTATGTTGTGTTCATCGAAACAGACCCAGGTTTTACACTGAGTGTATAAATACATTTAAAAACATATTAAATATATGTATTACTGTGTGAGAGTGTCATTTTGTGTCATTTTGGTTGGTGGTGTGCCCCAGGATTTTGCAAATGTAAAAAGTGTGCTGCGGCTCAAAAAAGGTTGGGAAACACTGGTTTAAACAACACCTCGAAGGAGCTATCTAAGGTGCTGAACCCATAGACTTCAGCACTTTGAATTATTCATTAAAAGTTTAATGTTAACTCTGGAATGGATTGATCATCCTACTGACAAAGAAGCCTTTTCTTACTACTGAATGGCTCTGGAGCAAGGACTAAAACTCAGCACAATAATTTAACTTTCTAAAATCTACCTGAAAATGGAACCAAGCACATAAACTTTCAATTGGTGTAGATTGTTGGGTTTTTTTTCTCAAGCCACTGAATCTGAAGTGGGAAGGCATTGCTTTTGAATTCATAGCCACAAATCTCTCCTTTTGATGTAAAATCCTGGCCTCTTTGGTTGCAGCTGGAGATCTGACAATACCGGAATGTGCTGGATGCAATGTTGAATATGCTGTGCCATTGCAGACTTGAAAGAATCTGTTACCTTTTGAAAATTTTATGTCCTTTTCTTTGTTTGCACTGTTTCAAGTTTAGTGCCATCAGCATATTGCAGGTGATGTTGTCTATTCAGCAGAGTCACTCCTGGAAAGAGGGAAAGGTCAATCCTCGGGAGATTGAAATGTGGGATCTCTTTGTATCCCCCAGGAAGGAGAGCATTCTCTCATCACAAATGCACAAAAATGCCTCTCTATTGGAGCTTGGGCTGCTGATTCTTTGAACCGTTTCCCCCTATTAACATCTTTACAGGGGAGGTATCCATTCTTAAGCATTTTAAAAACACTTGGAGCTGCACACAATTTTGTGGAAAAGTGATATTCCTTTGGAACATTTCCCTTTGGATGAGCCAAATGCATTATTGGAGAAACAAAATGCTCATCTCATTGAAAATTGTCATGCTCAGCCAAGCTTTGAAAATCCCAAGGCTGGTAGTTAATAATGAAATTATAGATTCATAATTTAGTATTATAAATGTATAATTTATCTTGGAAATTAAGTAAGGTCAGCTCTGATTTGTAACTGGAGAAGTCACACCCCAAGAATACTAAGTCCTGTAGTCCCTATTTCAGAGGAAGGACCTGCCAAAACCATCTCAAAGTATCCCTTGCCCTAGGACAGCATTTCTCAAACTAGAGCAGGGGTGCTCACACTTTTTCAGCATGCGAGCTACTTATAAAACAACCAAGTCAAAATGATCTAACTACCCACTCCAAAAATGTGAAACATATAACACAATATCTGCTTTGAACTGGGTTTTCTGAGTCCACACTGCCATATAATCTGATTCAAAGCAGATAACATGGGATTTTATTCAACTCTGTGGAACGGACCTCAGATAACCCAGGGCCGACAGCACTTGGGCGGCGTCAGGAGCCTGCGGGGCGGGACTCAGCCTTCCCCCCACCCTGCCTGCGATCTACCAGGACGCCCTACGCAATCTACCAGTAGATCGCGATCTACCTAATGAGCACCCTTGAGCTAGAGGTCAGGATCCCTGGTGGGTAGGGGGTTGCGAGGGGGATGTCAGAGGAATAGCCAAAGACCATAAGGATTTTCTGTTGGTCATAGGGATTCTGTGTGGGAAGTTTGGCCCAGTTCTATCATTCGTGGGGCTCAGAATGCTCTTTGATTTTAGGTGAACTATAAATCCCAGCAACTTCAACTCCCAAATGTCAAGGTCTATTTCTCCCAAACTCCAGTATTTGTATTTGGACATATTGAGTATTTTGCCACGTTTGGTCCAGATCCATCATTGTTCGAGTCCACAGTGCTCTCTGGATGTAGGTGAACTACAACTCCGAAACTAAACCAATGCCCACCAAACCCTTCCAGAATTTTCTGTTAATCGTGGGAGTTCTGTGTGCCAAGTTTGGTTCAATTCCATCATAGGTGGAGTTCAGAGTTTGATTGCAGGTGAACTATAAATCCCAGCAAATACAACTTCCAAATGACATAACATTAGCCGCTGCCCCAACCTCACCAGTATTCAAATTTGGACATATTGGGTATTTGTGCCAAATTTAGTCCAGTGAATGAAAATATATCCTGCATATCAGATATTTAAATTACAATTCATAACAGTAGACAAATTTCAGTTATGAAGTAGCAACAAAAAGAATTTTATAGTTGGAGGAGCACCACAACATGAGGAAATGTGTTAAGGGGTCGTGACATTAGGAAGGTTGAGAAACAATGCCCTAGAAAAATACATAAAACCATAAACTTGCAGGTGACTTGAAGGTTCACAAACCTACACACACGCTCACCCAATATGCACTAAGATTAAGTAGCATTTACTGTAAACAACATATGTAAAGGCGGCCGCTTTAGCGAACCTTAAGAGCCAATAGTGAAATCAGGCAAAGGAAGTATGTTTAGTTTCTGATCAAGGCACAAGAAGGATAACATTTTCACATCCGTCCATCAGTGTGCAAAGCTGCAATAATCAGAAGCAGGACTCCTCCCATCATGGTCTTGCTTGCTGGTGTGTCCCAATCTGAAGCTGACCAGACTTCCTTCATCCAGTCTGGCTTCTGGCTCTTATGGTAAGTTAGATGTAAATTAAGAAGCTGATGTAGACCTCCACGTTCTCTGAGGTTAGGAACACAAGATCTTGTGTCCCTAACCCCAGCACCGCACTGAAGGACCTAGGGATTTCTAGACAAGTATTCTATCTCGCAGTCTCAAGGTCCTTCAGCGTGACTCTATGGAGCCACGCTGGACAACCCAGAGATTCTTAGAGGTAATATTTTTAATCAAATCTACAGATAATCAAATTTACAAATCAAATCAAATGTGGAGGAATGTTTTGGTCTATGCTGCAATCCTCATTGGCTCCCCTAATAGGAGAAAGGAATAGATGGTTGATAAGTAGATAATAGAATCATAGAGTTAGAAGAGATCTCATCCAGTCCAACCCCCTGCAAAGAAGCAGAAAAATAGCATTCAAAGCACCCTTGACAGATGGCCATCCAGCCTCTGTTTAAAAGTCAACAAAGAAGGAGACTCTACCACACTCCAGGGCAGAGAGTTCCACTGCTGAACAGTTCTCACATTTAGAAAGCTCTTCCTCATGTTCAGGTGGAGTCTCCTCTTTTGTATTTTGAAGCCATTGTTCCATGTCCATAGCATTCCCTTGTCTCCCCAGCTTGTAGCTCTAGATATACATACATACATGCATGCATACATACATACACAAAGGAGCACTGGTACTGTTTTTCTTCTGATTAACACGTGTATTGGCTATCCCTATCCTTCCATAAGCCCCTCTCCATCCCCTAGGACCCATCCCTGAATGCTATTCTGAAGAAATCTATCATATTTATGATCCCTGTTTGTAGAAAGAGTCATCCCTTCCTCCTTTTCCCCGTTCAGAAAGGAGGAAAGAAGTCTGAAGCCTCCCACGCTGTCAGTTAATACTCTAAAGTGCCAACTTACCCCATTTCATTCCCTTTTTTCCCTAGAACAGAGGCACACACAGAAATGTATCTCTGCTTGAAGAATTAAAATGGTCTTGACTTATGTAGCTAAAGATAGGGGAAACTAGCTAACTTTTTGGCCAATGAATTGTGACAATGAGGGGAAAACGTTCCTCCTGGAATAATCAGCTAATTTCCTATGGGGAAAGGTCGAGTTCTGCTGAGGCATCTACTCCAAGCTTTATAGTGTCACTTTCGTTATGATTAGGAAATTAAGGGCAGGTTGACAGCATGCATTAATAAGCAAGCAATTCATCTCCTCTGCACGCCTATTTTAGAATAACTTCACATTGATTCCGAGAAAGGATGACATTGATTGAAAACTGCCAAAGGGGCCGCAGAAACATGGGATATGAATGAAGACTGGTGTTTTGAACGATGTTTTCAGGAGCCAAGCTAGTAATTATATCTGATTGAAAAATGCCAAAGCCATTTTTCATCAACAATTTAGGGAGTAGCCTTTAGGGGGAGTTAGGCCACTGGCCCATACAAAACAGTACTGCCAGCAGTGGCAGGCGTTATTGACAGCCCTTGGAGGAAATGATGGTGGTAATGATGATGCCTGACAAAAACAAGATCACCTTCACTAATTTGTATTCCACTTTCTCTCAATGTGGGACCCATTCCAAAGTTGATGGAGACCACATCAGAGAACTCTGCATGCAAAGGACATATTTGAGCTGTTGTTGTTTTTTTAAAAAAAATTAATATTCTTTATTTGGGTTTGCAATTAAAAGACATAGAACATAAAAAACAATTGGACCAAACATGCATAGACACAGGACTTGCCCCCCCTCCCCAATACCCACCCCCCCATAAAAACAGACATTCCAATTGGCCCCCTGGGCCAGGGCGCAAGACCCCTTTTCACCTCCCCTAGGGTGAGCAGCCTCATCCGTTTTGTTTAGACCAATCACCGTGACGGTTTTTAGGTATCCGACCCGACACTCATATTATTTGAGCTGTTGTTCTACAGAGAAGTAGCAAGGGCTTCAAACGTGACTCTGAATTAATTATATCTGCAGACTTAGGAAAAATCAAATTTTATTCACACATTATTGAAATGGTTTGGTAGTCCCGAGTGATGGCTGGTGTCTTCCATGCCAGTGAGGTGGTGAATTTGCTCCAGATTTCAGTATTACTTTAGGGTGTTACCAAAGTGCAGAGCCTTAAAGGGTTTTTTAAAAAAAAAGTTTAGATGAAAGCCTCCCCACCTCATTGGGATGGGAACAACATCTACTAGTGGACATTGGACAACTCATGCTAGCTGCATACCACTGGCTTTGGAAATCCACTTTACATTGAGAATGGACTAAGGATGCAATCCCATGGGGTCACCTCCAGATACTACGTGCTGGGGAAAACTAGATTTAAGAAAATAGTGTTTCTCATCCCTCACTTTTGTGCTCCTATAGGCAGCTACTTTATTGTAATAATCATCTAGATAGGTTTTTTGTGGAATCCATCATGATTTTTCTTATGTCTTAAATTGCATAAGTTTGTATAAGCAACACCACGAGCTCTGAAAGGGGATTGCATTAGGATAGCAGATAACACGCACTCTGGATGTTATACTGAGCTACCACTTGATTTCATTCCCATTCTCATTTCTAGGAAGGGTTATAGCTCAGTGGTAGAGTATAACACTTTGTATACAGGTCCAAAATACATTCTCTCACAACTCTAGGTTGGCCTGGGAAGGATATCTTTCTGAAACCATTGAAATCCCCTGCTGGTGATTAGATGGAGAGGACTCAGCATAGCAAAACTTTGCTTGTTCCTAACACTAGGCCTGGTGTCACCTAGTGCAGTAACTTATGATGCCAACCCCCTGCTCCCATGCCATGAGAACAAAACATTGAAGCTAAAGTGTCAGGAAATAAAATCAGCAACTAACTATACAAACCAGCAGCAATATAAGCAAGAGTGCACGCTAATAGCACATGCAGATGAAACCATGTGATTCAAAGTGGCAATGTAGTTGGGCAAAAATGGCAACTGTGGTTGGAGCAGAGTGTTGCTGCTTATTTGTTCAGTCACTTTTGACTCTTTGTAACCTAATGGACCAGCCCAGGCCAGAGCTCCCTGTTGACCATCACCCCCCCCCCCAGCTCCTTCAAGGTCAAGCCAGTCACTTCAAATATACCATCCACCCATCTTGCCCTTGGTCGGCCCCTCTTCCCTTTTCCTTCCATTTTCCCCAGCAACATTATCTTCTCCAAGCTTTCCTGTCTTCTCATGATGTGGCCAAAGTACTTCATCTTTGCCTCTGATATCCTTCCTCCAGTGAGCAGAGTATTAGGTTCAAAAAGTAAATTAATGCAAATGTTTGGTCTTGTAGGTATTTTGATACAGTACATGCAAGCTGAGCTCATGAGGGAAATGGCCTACAGGGATATTTTATTTTAAAAGATAATGACCTTTCTCCTGGAACACTGCACAAATATTTCATGTACTGTCATTTTGGTCTCACCTCCTCTGATGATGTCACTCAGTGCAGAATGCACCCCACACATCTTCTAGTGATGTCACTGGTTTCTAAGCCTGTGGAGGAGGATTGTGGAATCAACAATGCAGTAGAAATAGCCTGATTGAATATTGCCTTTCTTTTTATTACTAATTCATGGCAGACATCTTGCACTCATAAAGGAAGGCAGATGGACCTTCTGAGTTGCAGCATCTTCCTTCTCAATTTTCATGTTCTGCTGGACCTTTGTAAAAGCAGCTCTAGCTTCTGGAAGATAGAGCAGCTATCTCTCCATTCAACTGGACCACAAGCAGAAAGAATGGTCATATAGGCAGGGGTCAGGTTTCAAGACTGCTGTTTCCACAGGGACAAGAAGTAAATGCCCATGTGGCACACAAATAATAAGAAACTTTCATTCAGCTAGAACTGAGAGAAAAAGAAGTTCCAGCCCAATAACAAGATGATGAAAAGGTATATTTCTAGCAGAGTTGCCACTATATTTTTAGTCTGTGTGACTCGTTTAAACCCTGTAGGCCAGAAACTTGAAAAATTAAAGGCCACATTTCCCCACAAACCCAAGGCTTCTTTGTGAACTCTTTGAAATTCAGCATGCATCCAGATGAGTGGACTAGAAAAAAGAGAGCAAGCGAGAAGGTTATAAATATTGGTTCCCTTTTGAATTCCAAGAGCACACCTCATGATAAATATTCAGATCTAGCGGAGAGACATCAAGGTCTCCTGAAGAGTGCGGTGGAGTTTGAAGACGCATCAAGTGCAAGGGAGCATAAGCAGGCTTAAATTGGTTTTCTTATGATAGCTCTACTCAGTGTTCCGTTTCCTGCCCTGTGTTTGTAAGGTATTTCCTTTCAGATCAGAGTAGCTCTGATGGGGAAAAGATGGACAAATCTTCTCCAGGTGCTCAAGCCTTTGCTTGAAAATGTGGCTTAGTCAGGAGAGTGACAAATAATTTTATTTCCACCTCAGTGGCAATAACCACATCAAGGGTTTGCCTGTGCAGAAGCTCACATTTTCCATCTTCATAAGTAGCATTGGGGAAAGACCAAAATGTCAGGAAAACACACAACAAAAGAAAGGCTGAGTTGTGACTTACTGCCCGCGAGAGACAATTGCAATAGATTTTTCTCCCTATCGGCACCATTTGTTTCCCCTATTTGTCTCTACCTCACTTGCGTGCATCAAAAGAAGAGCTTATTCATCCACTCCTCTTGGAAAATATTATAGTTTGAGTGTCTCTTATCCAAAAATGCTTGGGACCAGAAGTGTTCCTTATTTCAGATTTTGACAGCTTAAAAAATCTGAAGGGATTTCAGGCAGAGGAGAGTGCAAGCTTGTTTTTCTCTGTTCCAGAAACTAGGATATGAGTCAGTAGATTCAAGCTGCAAGAAAAGAGATACTACCTGAACAATACAGTATGAAGGCCTTCCGGGTGATAATACTGTAAAATACAATGCCTTGGAAGGGAAACAAAGCTTGTAAGAAAACCCTGTGATGGGTTCACCTAGAGTGCACCTAAAGTTTTATTCCAGTTTGGTGAGGCACCAGCACTCTTTGGCAGAGAAAGCTGAAAACCTTGTAAAACTACAACTCCCATGATTCCCTAGCATTGAGCCATCAGTTCAAGTGGTGTCAAACAGCCTTAATTTGACAGTATGGATGTCTCCTCAGCATAGTGATAAATCAAAAATGACTTCTGGCCACATACAATATCATCCTAGGCCAGTTACACTTGGATAAGCAGCAAGGATCATTTTTTGGTCTTCTACTGGTAGGCTGCAGCATCACCAGCAAAACTATGCCCCCTTCTACACCGCCATATAAACTCCACATTATCTGCTTTGAACTGGATTACAAGGGTTGAATGAAAAAAAGTAATGCCTCCACCTTCATTATTTGGGTTTGGATGGGAATATTTTAATATGTAATACATCAAACACAGAAATAATCCTTAGAATGTGCTCTTTAACTACCACTATTCACTTTTCCACATAATAACCAGACAATTGGATACATTTCTACCAATGATGAACAAGTTTTCTGAAGCTGTCACGGAAGAAGTCGACACTCTGTTTTTGCAACCAGAGTCTCACAGTTCTCTCAACGTCTTCATCAGAAGCATAATGATGTCCCTGAAGATCTTCTTTCATTATCAGGAACAAATGGAAGTCAGACGGTGCTAAATCTGGACTGTATAGAGGATGCCGTACGGTGGTGAGATCCAGTCTCTGAAGTTCTACTGTGTACCCATCGTGCAGATATTCTGATAGCCAAGCAAAGCAATAATGTGACCTACAAATTTTTGTGAAATGCTGATTGTGCTTGAAATTTCTCTCTGAGTGATAAGACGATCATCCTGAATCAATCTATCAACCTTTTGCTTGTGAAACTTGGTGTTTGCTGTCACAGGACGTCCAACTCTTTGTTTGTCACACAAGTCAGATGTTCCCACCTCAACATCTTCAAACTTACTCGCCCAATGACGCACAGTACTCACATCAACACAGTCACCATAAACAGCTTGCATTCTCTGATTAATCTCTTTTGGGGTGACACTTCTGTTGTTAAGAATTCAATGACTGCACATTGCTTAAGTCGCATTGATCAACCGTCTGTGCAGGGTTCCATACTTCACACTTTAACAACACAACTATTCAATGCTAAGGCTTCCCACCAAAAAGGAACTGTAGAGGAGAGTCTACTGAACAAGCCAGTACCTGCCACATACCAGTACTGCCATCTGTCAAGGAGTTATGAAGGTAGAGGCATTACTTTTCATTCAACCCTCGTATATGGCAGTGTAGACTACCATAATCCAGTTTAAAGCAGATAATGGAGATTTTCTGCGTTGATAACCAGGATTATCTGCCATTTTAGAAAAGGCTCAAGAGACAGTACATCATTTCTGTGTTTCATTTTAACTGAAGGGATAGGGGAGGTAGTAAGGTGTCCTTTTTTTAGCTGACAGTGGCATTGAGTGTCGTTATTGTTCTGTTTTGATTTGGTTTTGGAAGGAATCTGAGGGCTAGGGGCGAGATCTGTTTGGGGTGTTGCAAAATCACTCAGAGGGCCTTTCCACACAGCACTTTAGTTCAGAATATCAAGGCGGAAAATCCCACAATATTTGCTTTGAACTGGGCTATCTAAGAGACTTTTCACATAGCCCTATATCTCAGAATATCAAGGCAGAAAATCCCACAATATCTGCTTTGAACTGGGGTATCTGAGTCCACACTCAGCTAATGTGGGGGTTTCTTCCTTGATATTCTGGGATATAGGGCTGTGTGGAAGGGACCTATGTCCACAAAGCAGAAAATGTGGGATTTTCTGCCTTGATATTCTGGAATATAGGACTGTGTGGATGGGCCCAGAAAAAAATTAAACTCAGTAGGTTTAGGGTATTTTGATTGTCCCAGTGATTGCAATAAATTCTGCACAGTCTTGCAATAAGGTACAGATAAGGCACCCACCCTAGTTTGCATCTGTGGCACAGCAGAGATTTCCCTTCTCAGAAAAACCCATGCCTGCCCTACATGCCAGGAATAGAGCCTCGCAACTTCTCACTCAATTACTGCAGTGCAAATCAGTGCTTGCAAAAACTACAGCTAAAACCAAGCCATGGGATGAGGCTGTTCACTAATAACACACCAAGGTATCGTCTCTGTCAGGCAGGCAGTGCAGGGGGAGGGAGAACCAGCACCAGTGATGCGGCACTCTCCTCAAATGATGTGTCAGGGTCTGATTATGATGTGGCAGAGACACTCACGGTGTCCCAGCTGCTGGTAAAATTGCATTCCCTGACCTTCCAATTGATAGTTGGAGAACCTTCTGCAGCAATTCTGCTTATTAGCACTCTGGGCATAAAAGAGAACTCCTTTGTAATTATGGTCCTGACAATGGAGTTTGCACAGGTGCATTCTCCCCACAGATAACCTGACAAGCTTCATGGCACAATCGACGCACAGTTGCATGTCACAAAGCCTTTCAGGTTTAACCCAATCAAAAGAAAATGGCCTTATGTTGGGGACACTGGGAAAGGAAAAACAAGAAATAGAGTGTCCTCATATGCATGTGTAATTTAACCCTATCCCTGCACATGTCTACTTTTGGCTGTTGCTGACATTTGTATCGCATGGGCCCCTGGCAACCAAAGTCATCTATTCACCCAGACCTATCATAGAGACCCTGGAGTCCAATAATAATAATAATAATTATTATTATTTCTATACCACTCAGAGTAGTTTACAATTGAAAATTGGCAAACATTCAATGCCGGCATAACATAACAAACAGATCAAACCGTAAACAATATAATAAACAACATCAGGTGTACTTATAGAACAACTCAGAAATAACAAACTTAGAAATATATAAATCAAACATTTAGGATTACTACTAGATCTAATAATAGGAAACAGTTAAAACATTAAAAGTTTTAAAAAGGCATTTACAAGTCAACAGGACGGAGGTGGTATCAGAGTCAGAGTGTTTAAGGTGCTGGCTGAATTAAAATTATTATATTGCTCAATTCAACAAGTTAAAAAGGACCTATATGGGTCTAGTTACCATCTCCCTCCCACACCCACCTCCCGATTTCCGCTTCCCTCCCCATAACATCCACCCCCATTCTTTATGCCCTCCCAGAGATTCCCAGATCCCCACAATTAAGGAGTCCTCTGAATACTGTTTAGGCACAGGAATGCAACCTAGGTTTTTATGTGGGGTATAAACTGTGTTATGAGGTCCTTGGGGAGGCGGATAGGGGGTGTTTTTCCTTGTGAATGTGTCTATCAATGTTGGTAAAATCCTATAGTGCCAAGATCTTATTGATTGGCTTAAAATAGTTGGATTGCTCATAAACACAAAGCCTTTGAGCTTGTCTAGTCCACAGAACTTGCCCAACCTACCCTGATCAGAACCCAGGCCATACTAAAATAGCCCAACCCACCCTGAACCCCAAAAGACCCCCCAAGACCCCCCCCAAACTCTTGTTAAGGTGATTGTAAAGCTCCCCAAACTCTAACAGCGGTGATGGTAAAGCTCTAATACAACACTACCCACTGCATGTCTGCAAGACAGAGTGTAACAGAAGGCCAGGGATGGCTGTTTTAACTGCTGCTGACTTCAGGTGAGATGGCACAGCTGTGGGGGCCATGCCCAGTATGTTTGGTAAGGCTAGCCTCAGGCAGGAGTTCTAAGTTATCACCCTCTGGCTGTTTCTGTTGGGCCTGTGTCCTCAGTAGGGATTCTGGGATCTACTGTACAAGGGATTGGGGCAGCCACCGTTCATGAGAGAGATGAAATGTTTGCTTTTGTCTTCCAGAGACAGTGTTTGGGAAACGCTGTTAGGGAGACTGGGAATCAGACAGATAACGCACCCACCGGTGCAATTTTGGATACCAAGAAGGAATGTGCTAAAGTGCTCAAGATCCATCCTTCCCGCAGTGCTTTCGTTTTCCAGGAGTCTGGGAGGGAATGAGAGAAATCTAGTTTCTAATATAGCCATGCCTTGCAGTTTGAATCTTCACATTCAGGACAACTTTTGCAATTAAGCTTCATGAATTTCTGCTAGTGTATTTAGCCTCCTATGTTCCCGGTCTCATGTGTTGTTGAGCTCAAGTACTCAAGTCTGGACTCTGATCTTCCGTGGACATCTTTTGGACTTATCCATTACTGAAACTAGCCTGCTTGGAATTATAAGGAACTTTACAGCGTTACTCAGCCTATGGCATTTGGAACGTTTCCTTGGATTATTGATTGAATTCTCATTGCTTTGATATATTTTCTATTGCTTTATTGCTTGCTGTTTTTCTTCCTGTCGTTCAGCAAAGCAGACTCTGAAACCAGTGATGGCTGTTTTATCTGCTGCTGGCACTATAGGACTTTTACCAACAGTGACTCATATCTGGAAAAAGTGCTCTTCCAGCAGTCACCAGCCAATCCCTCTCCAATGCCAGAAATACAGCTTAATGGTGTAACATTAGAAAATGTTGACCATTTCCGCTACCTTTACAGCCACATCTCCACAAAAGTCAACATTGACACTGAAATACAACACCACCTGAGCTCTGCAAGTGCAGCATTTTTCTGAATGAAGCACATAGTGTTTGAGGATCGGGACATCCATAGGGATACCAAGGTGCTTGCTTATGAAGCTATTTTCCTCCCAACCCTGCTATATGCCCATGAAATGTGGACTAGCTACAGACATCACATGCAACTCCAGAAAGGACTCCATCAGAGCTGCCTCCAAAAAATCATGCTAATCTTTTGGGAAGACAAGCGTGCTAGAAGACACAAAAACCACCAGCATTGAAATGATGATCTTCTGCCATCAACTCTGCTGGACCGGCCACAATGTCCAAATGCCTGACCACCATCTCCCAAAGCAGTTGTTCTACTCCGAACTCAAGAATGGAAAATGGAATGTTGGAGGACAGGAAAAGAGATTTACACATGGGCTCAAATTCAAACTTTAAAACTGTGACATTGAGAACTGGGAGGCCCTGGCCCTTGAGCGCTCTAGCTGGAGGTCTGCTGTGACCAGCACCACTATAGAGTTGAAGAGGCAGAAATGGAGGGCAAAAGAGAGAAACTTGCCAAGAGGAAGGCACGTCAAGCCAACCCTGACCGGAACCACCTCCCAACAGGAAACCAATGCCCTCACTGCAGGAGAATAGGAAGGTGAAGAATAGGGTTCCACAGTCACCTACGTTCCCACTGCCAGTACAACCTGGAAGACAATCTTACTCTATCAATGAAGGATTGCCTAAGTAAGTAAGTAAGTACGTAAGTAAGTATATCTGGAAAAGATCAGAGATGGTCACAGAAGCAAGTGGCTAGTTTTTTTTAGCCAGGTATGAAATTTTCTCTGCTGGGGATATTTCTGAAGGATGGCCATATATAACCACTTCACATCTTTCTAGAGGGCCATATCCAAGTGCTTCTGCAATCTCCCCATTCCAGGCATGAATGGCCATGGGGAACAGGCTTGAACAGCAGTCTGGTAGGTCCAAGTAAATGGCTTAGTATTATGTAGTTCCACATACATATAGGAGTTCAGTCTTTCTATGCCAGCAATTTTCCTAATTCAAATCATTTCTTTTGAGTAGAAGTTGTTGATGGCTTCCAAGTCTGGACTTTAAAATGCTAGTCCCTATCCTCCATATAGACTGAATATTTTGGATACTTCCTTGAATGTTCAAACTAAAAGGCAGTGTAGAATTCCCACCCCAACAACATACGAGATCCACCAGTCAGTAATTCCTCGCTTCTCTGTGCAGATATATATATATATACACACACACACACACACACACACACACACAGAGTATCCATACAGAGGTTGTCAAACTGTTAACATTTTTGTAGCACAGCAGTTCTCGTTTGTGCCTGGAGGGCAGGGGCTAGGACCCGGGGTTCCATTGGCATTGGGGCCTGCAGCTGTAGAGACAGATTCAGAAGAGGATTTGGAAGGGTGGGAAGGACAGTTTCCCATCAGCGGGCCTCCTTCGCCCACAGAAAGTTTGGCATGGGAAGAACTGTGTTTTGGCCCTGACGTAGACATAGATAACCAGGTGCAAATGGAAGACAGCGATAGTGGGAGTTATGAGCATCCGGGGGGAAGAGGGTCACAGGAGCTTCTGAGTGAAAGCATGGATGAAAGCGGCTGGGAAGATTCTAGGGAGGAGAGCTCTCATGTAGATAGTGACCCAGCTGCTGAGAGACAAGGTCGAACCTTTGATAGGAGAAGTAGCATTGAGTCTGGGAGAAGGGGATGGCACCGCAGCCTAGACAGGCCGAGGTCCGTCAGCAGAGATTGGAGACGACGGGGCCTAGAGCGTCGGGGACCTCGGCCGAACGATTAAGTAGAGCAGGCGTGGGAACGCATCCCCAGTGCTTCGGCCACGTCTCTTTTGAGCAGATGTGAAGCGAAGCGGGTCCACGGAGCTAAGTTGGCTAGTGGCCTCCAAGTCTTGCCTTGTATTCACCTTGCCTTGTTCCTGTTTCCGCTTTGCCTTGCGGAGCCTTGCTCAAGCCTTGCAATAGCCTTTGGATTATTTTGTCAAGCTGTTTTGGACATTGTTGCTTCAAGCCTTTGATTGCATTTATCTCTTCTATGGACAATTTACCTTTTGGACTGTTTTTATATTCAATAAAGTAGTTAGCCTTCAGCCCGTCTCTGTGTGTGTGATTAAGGGGCCGGTCAAGTCCGTGCATCGTGACAATTTTACACATACACATGTCAACTTACATATTTGTTTACTATTTGTCTATTTACTTGGTTTTTACCCCACCCTTCTTCCAACAATGGTACTTCTTTAGCTGTGGAATAATGTCTATGTTCTGGTCATCACTGTGTAAGCAAAGGAGTACAAAAGTAAATGTTGGATATGCAATTGAGTATTCTTGAACAATGCATCGCTATTCAATGTGTCATTTGATTCACTGGGATTGTAGAACAGCCATTGTGAATCTGCATTGTGTAATGGGACAATTAACAGCCACATTCAGGGATATGTGCTATTTGCAAAATGTCAGTATTCAGCAGAAGCGTGGTCCAGTCCAACTCCATGAATGTAGCTTTATGCTAAGCGTGTAGGATCTCAGACCATGATTTTTAAAAAACTGTCTGTAAATGGGGACCTGATTTGGAAAGGTGAGATTCTGGAGTGTGTGTGAAAGGGTTTAAAAATCCACTCTAAATTTCCATTTTGTAGCTGTTTGAGTATTGTTAGTAACACGTGTTACAGTGTAAGATTTCCCTTGCCACACTTGGTTCATTATTATCCATTACCAGTGCTCTTATTTCCTTCTTACTACCTTGAGCAACCTAAGTTGATCCTGTTTGTAATCATTTAGCAGCCTTGAAACTTGGGGACATGCTCAGACCTCTAGGCAGTGATGCTACAACATGCATATACAATTCAGCAGACAGGTAGACAACATGACTATTGCTAATAATTACAGCCTAATTAATTTGAACTGCCTCTACGGTGCAAATAGGAGTTCAGACAAACATTCCCCAAACACTGAAAGAAAAAGTTGAATGGTTTTGCTAAGCTTGCCCTGAGCTGGATAATTTACCAGGCAGCAGAGATTATTCTTTTTTACAATTGCCTCTATCTGTTCCTATTAATTTGTGATAGTGCAGGGGTCCTTGAACTATGGCCCCTGGGCCGCATCTGGCCAACCAAGGTCTTTTACCCAGCCATCATCATCATCATTATTATTATTATTATTTGCAATTCTTCTACACCGCCCTTCTCCCCCCCCCCCCAGGGGGGGGGGACTCAGGGCGGCCAACAAGGCAACAATTTGATGCCTAAACATACAATATAGAATTCTAAAAACATGTATCATTAAATAATAACAGTAAAAGACAAGCAAATATTCAACACTCAAGTAAATTAAAAACAGTGTTCCTCCATAAATCTGTTATTAAACAGTTATCCATATTCTTGTCAGTCATTTTGCTGTTCCTAATCCAGTCCACAATGCTGCATTCTGCTATTGTGCGATGGCCTGGTCCCATAGCCAAGATTTTACTTTTTTCCTAAATGCTAGGAGGGATGGGGTCGATCGTATTTCGCTAGGTAGCATATTCCACAGGCAAGGAGCCACAGCCGAGAAGGCCCTGTCTCTCGTCCCCACCAGCCGCATTTGAGATGTTGGCGGGAGCGAGAGCAGGGCCTCCCCAGCTGATCTTAAGTTGCGAGGTGGGACATAAAGGCAGATACGTTTGGACAACTAAGCTAGGCCAGAACCGTGCAGAGCTTTATAGGTCAAAACCAGCACTTTAGACCCCACCACCACAATCACCAACACCTCCATTTACGCCCATCCTCACCATTCACACTTAGGCTCCAATTTGACTCTGCCATTGGCACCCACTCTGCTCCTGCTACCATCTTTTGCACCTGTTTTCCATTCCTGCCATTGCTATTTGCAAGGAAGGAAAAGAAAAAGAGAGAGGGAAGGAAGGAGGGAGTAGGAAGGAAGGAAGGAAGGAAGGAAGGAAGGAAGGAAGGAAGGAAGGAAGGAAGGAAGGAGAAAAAGAGGGAAAGAGGGATGAAGTAGAGAGAAAGGAAGAGAAGGAAGAAACAGAGAGGAAGTAATTCAAAAAGTGTGGCATAGTGGTTTGAACCCCAGACTGTGGCTCTGAACCCACTGTATGACTTTAGGCAAATCATACTTTCTTAGCTTTAGAGAAAGACAAAGGCAAATCCCCTTTGAATACATCTTGACAAGAAAACTCTGTGAGAAGGCCACCTTAGAGTCGCCCTCAGTCTGAAATGATGTGAAGACACACAGTAACAACTAAAACTATTATCCATCAACACACCCCTCAACAGTCTGAGGGACTGTGAACTGGCCCTCTGTTCAGAAAGTTTGAGGTCCCTGTGATAGAGTCTGGTCACACTTACTACAGTGAATCCACTGAACAACGTAGCCACTCATCCATATAGTAGGCATGCAAAATCTATGGTTCTAAATGGTTGTAATGAACTTACAAAATTAGGGGGTGCTGGTGTTTTGCTTCTACAGTGTTGCTAAAGTTCTGGTGGTGAAAATTTCAGAACTCTAACAAAACTCTAACAAAAAAGCCTGCAAGTTGGCTCTATTTTGGCAGGCCTTTGAGTTATCATGTGCTATCCCCTAGGACCTGTGTTATCTCTTGGGAATTGTTTTATCCTTGTTTTATTGCCTTTGTGGTTTTATTGTGGTGTTGTAGATTTGTTGTTTTATTAGAAACAAACAAACAAACAAACAATTTTTTGTTATAAATGGCACCACTTTCTGTCATAAAAATCACTGAAATAATAATGAAATTTTGAAAGTTTTACCAGTGCCCCTAGTTAGCAACACTGTAGAAGTAAAGCACCAGCGCCCCTTTAGAACCATTTAGAACCATGGATTGCCCATGCCTACCATATAGATATCACCTTGAAGCCTAACTGCCCACTCCAGAGAAGGATCTTGGAATGGAAGGGGAGCAAGATGAGTGACAGGAGCTTAAAACTTTGAAGAAGGGATCTCTCTGCACAACTCTGCCATCAGTCATCTGGCATGTATAGCTAGCCAGGGGTTATACTCCTGGAAGGAGTCATTTTTGCTTGAGAATGCTATCAAGGACAGAGTCCTCCATAATGGGGCCAAGGGAGAGGATTTCTCCTGTGTGACCTCCAGAATACACTGATGGATACAGAAAATCCATGAATACGCAACTTTATGTACAATGCTTACTTTTTCAGAACTGTGGTTATATACACATGTAATATTGGCATTGTAGATGATATTCCAAAACTATGGTTAGGTAAGAGAGTGAATGTTAAAATTATTGTTTGCTCTCTCTGAGAATCTTTACTTGCACACAACACAAGGTAACAAACAGTCTGCCCAATTGCTGCTACTTTCAGTTCATTATTGCTTGAGAGATGTTTACTATGGCAAGAGTTACAATGAGTTTGTGCATAGTAGTTGATAAGAATACAGTTCCAAAGCAGGTTCTTAGTGCATCATTTTAAAGTCAAAACAGAGTTGGGGAGTATTCTGCAGTTTCAGTCTTCTTTTGCCTGTCTTTGAAATACATGAATTACAAAATGCTTATATGCATTCATACTCTCTCTCATACACACACACACACACACACACACACACACACACAATCACAACAGTTGCCAAGAAGCTGTATTTTTAAAAATACAATGCACCTCATCTCCTTTTTGCAGATCACAAAGGAAACGCAGGTTGCTGTGTGGAATAGATTTTCTGCCATGGCCATTGTTCCCACTTCCCTTGGTAGCAAAAACTGGGCACTGGCAGTCTCCTCTCATTATCTCAGTAATGAATTTAGCATAAGTGAATTCTCTGCAGCACAGGGGGGGACAAAAAGCTCTCGCCGCACTTCTCTGCAGCTTGGCACATATGATTCTTGACAGCATAATGGATTCCAGAGGTGAAATTGCTGGCCCTTTAGGGCAAGGGATACGTTTATAGATGTGTCAGGAAGAACCTCGTGCCAACTTTCATCATCCGCTGTAAGCTCCACTGACAAAAGGTGCCACAGACGGCCTGTGATGAAAGCTCCAGACATGGAATGCATTGACAGGTTCTCTCCTTTCAAAAATAGCCGTGCTCAACATAAATTCCCATTTCCTTTCTACACAAATGGGTTTGGGGGCTTTTCAATGTACTTACATCCAACTTTTTCAGCTCCCAACATAGTTTGCCTTTGTGGTTCCTACACAGGGACCCCATATACTTTGAAAAGAGACTACAAAAGTTGCTTTTTGTTGAACAGCATCCCCGAGAGGAATACATGATCAAGAACAGCAACCAGAGAATTAAGTTAGGACATTCTGAAGACAAAAAAGCTGGAGTGCTAAAAGAGAAAGACTTTGTGAGATCAAACTTAAATGACAATGAGCAAGTTCCCAAACCTTCATCACTTCCCTTTCAAAAATCTCTTACTAGCAGCTAAATCTTGCAAATGAACAAAGAGAATAAGAACCATGTAATTTCAATGACACTACTGTCCATCCCCATAAGCACTCTGATTGCGGAGCTGTAGTAAGAATCTTGCCTTAATTCTATGCCTGGAATGCCAGGTGTAAAATCCTAGCCTTTTACTTTTAGAAGTTTATGAAAGCTGAATTCCATGGATACAGATGTTCAAAAGCCATCATGTACAAGGGTTATCCAGAAACTAAGGTTACAAGATTTTTTTAAAAAAATACAAAGAATGAATATAAATTAATATAACTTACGTGGGTTGTAGCATAGGTATTACATTATTTTTTCCCCACATAATCACCATTCAGTTTAAAACATTTTTTCATCTGTGGGACGAGTTTTTGATGCCTGTGTCATAGAGTTTTCCTTCCACCTTTTTCAGCCAGTTCGTCACTTCGATTTTCACCCCCTCCTCGTCATAAAGCATTTTCCACTAAGGTGTTCCTTCAATTTACTGAACACATGAAAGTCAATGGGTGCAAGATTGGGGATGTGTGAGCAGTGGTTTAAAACATCCCAACCAAATAAAGTCAATAACTCTTGTGTTGCATGAGTGCTGACATACATTGTCATGAAAGAGACTATCAACAGAGCAATAGGTTTTGTGATTCCATATAAAACTTATAAACCAAGTTCCATAAGTATCAAATCACTGGAAACACATCAGAGCCAGAAAACTTAGCTCAATTATGGCATCTGTGACAATTCACTCAGTTCAGGAAAGTGAATCAGAGTCCAAAAAATAAAAGCATTTAAGCTTTATTTGACATAAAGAGCAAAAACACAGCAAATCCATAATATAGGAACAAAAGCACAACTTCTGCCTGATAGCTCATAGAAAGCTACATGCGATACAAAGTAAAGGCTACATGATTACAAGGCAAGCATAACAAAATCACAGTGTTCATACATTTTATAATGGAAGATACAGCATTATAACTCCACCTACATGAAGGTATTCTATTGGATCATGGTCATCAGTGTGTCACTACTACATCACTATTCTGGGCTGAACCATTAATGTGAAAAACATGCCCATCAATTAGTTCTTATTTACATAACAATAATCCTTTTCTCAAAACACAGAACATTACTATGGCCTTCAATCCATCTGGACTTCATGGGAAGGGGAATATGAATAATAACAGGTGCCTGGAAAAGCAAACAAAACTTTCTTCACATGAGAACCAACCGTATAAGAATATGAACCTAAGATAACCTAAGATAATGTTTTATCTGAGCTTAAACACACAACATTGGAAACTTTTCCACTGACTAGCAAAGTATAGCAACAGCCTGTCTTTAAACAATATGAAAGGCAAAACTGAACATAAGTGCAGCCATATTTTAAGCTAACATTGAACTACATTAATTTTGACATATATCAGAAATTACAGGAAATTACGACAGAGACAGACTCCCGCTGTCAGCATCCTGCAATGTTTGTTTTGGATGGCTCTGCGAAGTCTATTAAGGTCTCCCAATATATTCTGTAAACATTTTGTGACATGCTGTCTTGACATTAAGTGCTCTCCATAAACTTAGCATAAACTTAGCATTTAGGTACTGTATTATTTATTTATATATTTACAGTATTTCTATCCTGCCTTTCCCAGCCTGAAGGCTACTCAAGGCAGTTTACAGTGCAAATTTCACACTGGGGGGGGGGGGGGACACACAAAATGAGGACACTCATTTCTAACCTTCACCGCAATGCCAGTCGGTGAGCTACTGATGACTGGCACTGTTTGTTCACTTCCGCTTGCTTCCCACTACATGGCAGTGATACCAACTTTCCTCATGTAGATTCTCCACAAGAGATACATGCCATGTAACCTTATTTTCCAGATAACCCTCATAGAACCAGTATGTTCCTTGTTTTCCTTTTGCTTGGAGAAGTGAAAGCACCACAGTCATGCTGCAACAATAGAAACAGATGGCAAGTGTTTTTGAGAAATTGGCCCCCAAATTATAAATTATGAAAAAAAAATATCTATAGGTGCACCTCCATTTGAGCTTGCAGCGAGAGAGCACTTTTGCCCTGCAGTAATCCTTTTTATGAAATAGAATGTTGTCTAACATCCTGTTGAACCACAGAAAACAACCCTTTAAAATCTCCACAATCGCCTCACGATGAACTGGAAGATGCAAGGGGAGTACATAATGAATCTTCAGGGTCCCTTTTTCTGTTTCCCTTGATATAATCAGGGTTGTCATTGGGAATGATCTATCTCCCATGCCTCAAGACAGCCTCGCCCAGCTTCATGGAAATGATCATCACCTTTAAGCACCCATTGTGTACTTTGGACTAACCTCATTGTTTCCACCGGAGCCCAACCATTAAGCCCATTGTGCACTCATTGGCAATTGCCACACCATGTTCCTTTCTGATCACACCCCTCTCAGAGGTGGATCAATAAACGAACGGACACTTTAAATGCTCCCGTAGCAGTTTATTAAATTTCCCACCACATGAAGAGCTAACCAGTGATGACATCAAGTAGAGTCCTGAGCCACTCAGGGCACGGATCCTAGCCAGACAATTTCTCAACCAATCAGAAACTGGTGCTGGTTTCTTGAACAGCTCTCAATCGAAATAAAATTATTTGTGTTCACCATTATGACATGTCAGTCCTTTAGCCCCTCTGGCCATTGAGAACAAATCCTCTGATTTTGCCCATTCATGTCTTATCTGCACCTTTGGAAGCTTGACACTCCTGACTCTGAACTCAGAGTTTTAGTGGAGCTGAAATCACATAACAAATACTTGCCGAATTATTACCTTATTTTAAAAGCATTTTTCACATCAAATCATTTCACTGGTAATCTCATTCTCACTTCCAAGTATATCATATTTCACACATTGGTCTTAACACAGTAAGCTTTCTAAATATACCAAAATGCTATATCTGCATGCAACAACAATCAAATAAGCTTGTTCATTGATGCAACATGTCTGCTTTTTCAACTCTCCATCTGTTTTGTTGGCTTTATCCCACCTTTACCTGAATTTTCTTTCCATCTTTTTTAAAGGTCAGATTGCAAGACTTTTTGCTTTATTCCTGGCTGAAATTTATGAAGCACAATGGGAATGTTATTTTTCAGAAAACAATCTGTTAACCCTGAAAATCCTCATGAGTCCATTTCCTCACAAGTCTTGGAGGTGAGGAAATGCTCCCAATTATATATTTTTCCATACCTAGGTGATTTATTTATTTATTTATTTATTATTTGCATTTGTATTCCGCCTCTTCCCGAGGGCTCGTGGCGGGTTACAAGACATACATAGTGATCGGCAGGCAACACTCATGCCGACTCACGAACAAAATAAAACAATGCTATAACCATAAAAATAACAAAAATGATACTAAAAACATCATTAAAACATTGTTAAAATTACACTAAGTGACAAAAACGGTAACACAGAGTCATAAATCGATTGAAGGCAAGAGGCGTTATATATGTCAACCGAAGGCCTGCTTGAAAAGGAAGGTCTTACAGGCCCTGCGGAAGGGGGCGAGCTCCCGTATGGCTCTAGCCTCCTCCGGCAGGGCATTCCAGGCCGTTGGAGCTGCTACTGAGAAGGAGCGCTGCCTAGTTGATGATAGGCGGCAGAGGCGGATCGGTGGAATCTCCAGCAGGTTTTGCTCTGCTGAGCGGAGTGATCTCGGGGATCGTATGGGGCAAGGCGGTCCAAGAGGTACGCAGGCCCTAGACCGCACAAGGCCTTAAAGGTCAACACCAGCACCTTGAAGGTGATTCGGTACTCAATTGGCAGCCAGTGCAGTTGCTGGAGGATGGGCGTAATGTGCTGCCTCACCGGCACTCCTGCCAGCAGGCGAGCAGCGGCATTCTGCACTAGCTTGAGTTTCCGAATCGTCGCCAAGGGAAGGCCAACGTGAGGGCGTTACAGTAGTCTAGTCTCGAGATGACCGTCGCTTGGATCACCGTAGCCAGGTCATTCCTGGACAGGTAGGGGGCCAGTCGCCTAGCCTGACGTAGGTGGTAGAACGCCACCCTGCTGACCGCGGAGACCTGGGTCTCCATGGTCAGCAGGGAGTCGAACTGAACACCCAAGCTCTTAACAATTGACGACGTGCTTAATTGCTCGCCGTCCAGAGTAGGCAACCGGCACTCATCCCGGCCAGGCCGACCAGGCCATAGGATCTCCGTCTTCGACGGATTCACCTTCATGATGCCTGTCTAGTGACCTTGCAGAGTAGCATACTTAAAAAGTGGTAAATAAATCTATTCTGGAAAGTGATAGAAAGAATCTTTGAAGTCCAAGTTCCCAAAACAATCCCAGCAGACAACTGGAAATAGTGATTTTTAGAAGGCAACTCTCAGAATCCTTTAGCAACCATTTCCACCTCCTAATGCATCTTAGGGCCCTTCCACACTTTCCTTTATCCCAGGATCTGATCCCAGGTTATCTGATTAAAATTGGAATATAAGTCCTTACTGCCAGATAACCTGGCATAAACAGATAATTTGGGATCGGATCATGGGATATAGGGGGCTGTGTTGAAAGCCCCTAAGTCATTTTTGGACTGTGAGACAAAAACCTCAATAATTTTCCAAGCTATGTCCCAGTCTTTAAATTAAAGCTGCAGCAAAAAAGGTCAAGAGGAAATAGCAGAATAAACTCAAAGAAAGGAGAAGGCTCTGGGGGAGATAAAAAAAATCCAGAATCCTATTGGTATCCTATCATTGACAAATAATAGTAATAACAACAACAATTTTATTTCTTACCCAACTCTCTTCATGTGGGAATGAGCAGGTGTCTCCCAACAACACTTTTTGGGAAGGACCAGAGCCATTTTAAAACATAAGCCTCCTGGGGTGGACAATTCTAATTGGTCTTCCACACCTGCAGAGATTGGGGGGGGGGCTACAGTGAGACTCTGGTGGTGCAGTGGGTTAAAGCGCTGAGCTGCTGAACTTGCTGACCAAAAGGTCACAGGTTCAAATCTAGGGAGCGCCGTGAGCTCCCACTATTAGCTTTAGCTTCTGCCAACCAACCTAGCAGTTTGAAAACATGCAAATGTGCGTAGATCGATAGATACCACTCAGGCGGGAAGATAACAGCGCTTCATGAAGTCATGCCAGCCACATTACCTTGGAGGTATCTATGGACAACACTGGCTCTTCGGCTTAGAAATGAAGATGAGCACTTAATGTCAAGGGAAAACCTTTACCTTTACCTTACAATAAGCCTAAACCTGATCAGGTGATGGTCGGTCCATGGCAAGGAAACAATGGTCAGCTCCTCCACACCACCACCATCCTCCCATCCCTGACATAAAACCAACTCTAGTGTGTGGCCAGCTCAGTGGGTAGGACCTGATACTAGTTGGGACAGCCCCATGGTTGCCATGGTGGTTATGAAGTTCTGAGCTGCCCCTGACAGGGTGTTCTCCGCATGGACATTGAAGTTCCCCAGCACTGTGAGCTGTTAGGACTCCAACGCCTTGCCTGAGATCACCTCAGCTAGCTGAGGCAGGGAGACTATAGTGCAGTGATCAGTACAGAATCCCTATTCTGTCCCGGTCACCCACCCTCAGGTGGACACACTCATATGTGTTAGACTGTGGGATTGGACACCTGGTCAGGGAGATGAACTCCCTATAGACCACCGTGAGCTCACCTCTCCACACCCTCCAGATCTCAGCCGGTATTGGGATACATTCCAGGAGCTGTTAAGTAACTTGAGGACATAGATGAAACACAAGTATATCTAGAGGAGCATGCAATCTAGGACTGTGATCAATGAGGATATAAAGAGAAGAATTCCCTCTCACTCTGACATTTCCAACTGGTCAGTTTGTATCTTCTCTCAGATTTGAATTTCTTAATCTCATGTTCTTTTTTGTTTTTAAAATAAGTTTTATTGAGTTTTGACAAATATAAAAAACATCCAACACCAATAACACTCACAAAACAAACCCTACATAAAATCCACAAACCACATTGACACACACATCGATCCATATGGTCCACGTGAATCTCATGTTCTTTCTATTTCAAGTATGAAGATATTGAGACTACTGGATGGCAAGAGTTCACACTGCCAAATTTGAGCTCAGTCCTAATAATTAGCCACATTTCTAAATCAAAACTGCTCTTGGCTTGCAAAACTGGTGGCTAGATCAATGGTAGCAGCTAGGAATAACCTATCTGGATAAATCTAAGCAAGAGAGCAAGACAGAACAGAACGCTTAAGAATTCCAATTTCACACTGATGTCCATCACACACAAAAAACCAAACCAAAATTGCTTAATGCCCTATATTGCAATTATTAATATGTCACCAAATGGTATCCAGAACAGGCAGTGATAAACCAGTTCCAGAAGGCTTAAAATATCTCAGGTGATCTAATACCTGATTGGATCATTAGTAACTGATCCCTCCTAAGATTTGCATTCCTCTCTCATATGATTTGAACATTCAAAAACCCCCTGACAGTAAAGTTTTTCCTATTAGGTATCAGAGACAAGCAAGGAGAATCATAAGCAATTGCATATTCCAGGTATTTCTTGAAGAAGATGGCTGCTAACCAAATGTCTCCATTTGTTATCTTGTCATGGAGCATTATAGGCATTTTGTGCATTGTTTCCCTTTTGGGGAATGGATTTATCTTCATGGTGACTGTGCTGCAATGGCTTCAGAAGAGGAAGATGTCACCTTGTGATTTCCTCCTGACTTGTTTGAGTGCCTCCAGATTACTAACACAGTTGGATTCTGTGGCCATCTATTTTATGTATTTCTTTTATTCTTCAGGTGAAAGAGAAATGCTCTATTTCTCCTGGATCTTTTTCGATATGTCAAGTCTCTGGTGTACCTCTTGGCTCAGCATTTTCTACTGTGTGAAGGTCATCAACTTTTCTAACTCTTTCCTCCTTTGGTTAAAGTTAAGGATCAATCTGCTTCTCCCCAGACTACTTGGAACATCGATGGTCATTTACATGGTCTCTTCTCTTTCTTCAATCGTCACATTTTTCAAAGAACCATGTAATCAGACTGTAACACCACCAACCAGCCATAAAGAAAGGATGTGGCTTAGTTTTTTTTCAGTGCAAATAACTTTTACTTGCATAAATTTCAGTGTGAACATAGCTGCAACCCTTATTTTGCTCATCTCCTTGTGGAAGCATGTGAGAAACCTCAGAAAGAATGGTACTAGTGTTCAGGATCTCAGCACTCGGGTCCACCTCAATGTCATGAGGCCTTTGTTGATCACTCTCTTCTTCTACATTGTATTTATTGTAGGTTCGATAAAAATGATAAGTGGCTTTTTTCAGTTTCAAACACACCGATCACAGCTTGCAGAAATAATGATTAGCATATTTCCTTCAGGACATCCAATAATTTTAATATGGACCAATCCAAAACTCAAAGAAGCAGCTGTGCGCATGCTAAACATCAGACAAAGAGTTTCATAAAAAGGAGAAGGTGGCAACAGATATCCATACTCATGTTTGAACAGACCGCTTCTATCAGTGTGCAAGGTAAACATTGAAATGCAAACTGATTCTAAATATGGAGACTGCTCATGATCTCAGGGGAATGCTAACAATCTGCCTTTTAGGTACAAGTTATACCCATGCTGAATCCTATTTTGATCCTTCAATATTTCTACAATTTCTGATTGTTTTAATGCTGACCTGAGATATATCCAGATTTCTGCAATGACTTATTCAAACTTCCATATATAGATCACTGCAAAGATCAACTAATCAATAAAACATGCTATAGCCAAAGATAGGGTGTGGGCTTACTGGCTAGTTCGATGGATTAAAATGTATGTGGGATCATGTAAATGGTAGTTTGTGTCCTTTGGTGTTTGAGAGTAAAATCTGAAACATATTGCTGTGTGGTGTCTGATGCCAGGTATTTTTGGCTTTTGTAGAGCCTTCAATGTTTCATTGGGATTAGCTAAAGAATGGTTGTCATCTAGTTGATCTTTTGGGGAATTTATGACATAAGGCAGACAAACCGACTTTGAAGCTGAACTGTCACCATTGATGATGCTCCTTATTGCATCACACCATATGTATCCTGCTACTATTCTTTCTCCTCACAACTATTAACCTGTCCCTCACTATTGGTGATTAAACCATCAATAGCTCATAATCCTGAAATATTTCCATCACCTAGCATGTGCAATGCTTCCCTTCCATTTCGGTCTGAGAATTGTGGCAGTTAGGCTTGTGCGCAGATTCGGAATGGTCAGTTCCCTTTGGCCCCAGGTCAGGGTGAGCTCTCGACCAATTGTGTAGCTCGTTGTCTGTCTATATATGTTGTATGTCTATGGAATATAAATGATGTAAATAAATAAATAAATAAACCCAAATTCCCTTGAAAGGAAGATAGAAAAGTAACCCAGGAGGAGGTGTGCTTCTTTAACTCAGTTTTGCATACTCACTCCCTTGAAAGGAAGATAGGAAAGGTTCCCAGGAACAGAAAGGGGAGCCTCATAAGTTCCCCATTCTGGCCAATGAACTGGATCTTCCAGGATCTTTTCGCTGCAGACCAGAAATGGCTCTTTGGAAGCCTGCCCATTTTCTGGAGGCATGTAAAAATACATCTGCATGTCTCTTGGTATTTGGCCAGCAAAAATAGATCGAGGTTCAGCTGAAATGTACTAGCCTAGTGTCAGTAAAGTCAAATCGGACTCCTTCCTTTCTGATTATATATTTTTACTGGCAGCTTCTGTCTATCAGATTATTATAGCAATTGTTTGTTTGTTATAGAATGTGAAATGTGTCGTTTCTATGGATTGTAAGCCATTAGTAAAGCAATTCAGAAAGATGGTAAACAAATGAAAAATGGAATGGAAAATAAATGAAAATACAGAAGATGGACCATTCGGCTGAAGATATTGGGCACCCAATTTCCTTTCTGGCTACTTTTTAAAGCACAATGGGAAGAAATAATTACTGTAAACCCCTTGCCTTCTCATCAGCCTTTAGATGCGATGGGACACCCTCCACAAGGTGGTAATAACCTCAAAGATTGGTAGTGTCTCACCAAAGTTCAAATCCCAGGATTCTATAGTTATGACAGTTAAATGACGCCAAACTGCATGAATTCTACACTGTTGGTGTACCCTTAATTTCAGGTTACTCCTAGAATCAGATAATCATTGAGTTGGAAGAGATCTCAAGGGCCATCCATTCCAACTCCCTATCAAGAAGCAGGGAAATCACATTCAAAGCAGTTTTTAAAAGGAACATGTTCCATCACCAACGCCCAACATGACTGAAGTTGGCAAAACAATTGGTATATATTATAAAATTGTAAAATTGTTCCTGAAGGCTTAAACATCTCAGGTGATCATTAGTAGCTGATACCTCCTGATATTTGCATTCCTCTCTCGTATGATTTGAACATTCAAAAACCCTCAACAGTAAAATTTTCCCTATTATGTATCAGAGAGAAGGGAGAAGAATCACAAGCAATTGCAGGTTCCAGATACAGTATGTCCTGAAGAAGATGCCTGCTTATGAAATGTCTCCATTTGCTATCTTCTCCTGGAGCATTTTAGGCATTTTGTGCATTGTTTCCCTTTTGGGGAGTGGATTTATCTTCATGGTGACTGTGCTGCAATGGCATCAGAAGAGGAAGATGTCACCCTGTGACTTCCTCCTGGCCTGTTTAAGTGTCTCCAGATTACTAACACAGTTGGATACCATAGCCATCTATTTTATACATCTATTTTATTCTTCAGGTAGAAGAGACATGCTCCTTTTCTCCTGGATATTTTTCAATATGGCTAGTCTCTGGTGTGTCTCCTGGCTCAGCATTTTCTACTGTGTAAAGGTCATCAACTTTCCCAACTCTTTCCTCCTTTGGCTAAAGTTAAGGATCGATCTGCTTCTCCCCAGACTACTTGGAATATCGATGGCCATTTTCATGGTCTTTTCTCTTCCTTCAATCGTCACATTTTTCAAACACAAAGAACCATGTAATCAAACTGCAGCACCACCAACCAACGATGTTAAATATAGCATTTGGATTAGTTTTTTCCCAGTGCAGATAACTTTCACTTGCATAAATTTCAACGTGAACATAGTGGCAATATTTCTTTTGCTCATCTCCTTGTGGAAGCATGTGAGAAACCTCAGAAAGAATGGTGTTAGTGTTCATGACCTCAACACTCGGGTCCACCTCAATGTCATGAGACTTTTGTTGATCACACTTCTCTTCTACCTTTTATTTATTGCTAGTTTGATAAAAGTAATAAGTGACTTTTCCCAGTTTGGATCAAACCTATCACTGATTACAGATATAATGTTGTCCATATTTCCTTCAGGACATCCCATAATATTAATATGGACCAATCCAAAACTCAAAGAAGCAGCTGCTCACATGCTAAACATTAGACAAAGTGCTTAAGAAAAGATGTGCCAACAGATATGATCCACCCTCATGTTTGAACAGAGACTGCTTCTATCAGTGTGCAAAGTAAACATCAAAATGAAAACTGATTTTAAATATGGAGACTATTCACCATCAAAAGGGAATGCTAATAATCTACCTTTTAACATGGCGTGGTACAAGTTACACACATGCTGGATCCTATTTTGATCCTTCAATATTTCTACAATTGTCTAACTGTTCTAATGCTGACCAGAGATATATTCAGATTTCTGCAACAATTTATTCAAACTTCCATATGTAGATCACTGCGAAGATCAACCAATCAATAAAACATTTGCTACAGCTAAGGAAACGGCGAGAGTTTACTGGCTTGTTTGAAGAATTTAAGTCTATGGGGGATCATGTAAGTGGTAGCTTGTGTTCTTCGGTCCTTGTGAGTAAAGTGTGAAAGATATTGCTGTGTGGTGTCTGATGCCAGGTATAGATGCCTTTATTGAAAAATAGCTAAAATCTGGTTGTCACCCAGTTGCTATGTTGGGAACTTTACCACATAAAGCAGGCAAACCGACATTGAAGCTGGACTGTCACCTTTGATGATGTTCCTTATTGCATCACACCATATGTATACTGCTACCATTTTTTCTCCTCACAGCTATTAACCTCTCTTTCACTATTTATGATCAAACCATCAGTATCTCATAATCCTGAAATATTTCCCTCACCTAGCATGTGCAATGCATCCCTTCCATTTCTGTGCCAGAATGGTGGCAGTTCGGCTTGTGCATGGATTCAGAGTGGTCAGTTCCCTGAGGCCAATCTGCCATGTGTGACTTGGCCAGATGGATGTAACGGTAAGGGCTTAGCTGTGACATATTTTCATCCATTATGGGACCACGTGGCATCCAATCATGGCTACCTGGTGCAGAGAGGTCACTGCATTCTGCTTGCATGGATTTTCCCTGTATGCCCTGCCTGTTGGGTCTATCAGAATAAAAGAACACAGTGACATATCTTATGCAAGCTGTGTCTAAGGAAGTTCCCAGGAAGCATGTTTCCTTAAACCGATTCTTCAAACCCAGACTCCCTTGAAAGGAAAATCGGAAAGTGCCCCAAGAAGGATGCTTCCTTAACCCTGTTCTTCAAACCCAGACTCCCTTGAAAGGAAAATAGGAAACCGAACCAGGAGAGGTGCTTCCTTAACCCAGTTCTTCAAACTCAGGCACCCTTGAAAGGAAGATAGGAAAGGGTCACAGGAATGGAAATCGGAGCCTTGCAAGTTCCCTAGTCCCGCCAATGGGCCAGATCTTCCAGGATCTTTCAGCTGTGGACCAGAATTGGCTCTTTGGCAACCTGTTGGTTTTTGGTAGGCACACAAAAACAGATCTGCAAGTCTCCCGGAATTTGGCCAGCGGAAGCCGATCAAGTTTCGTTCAAAATGCACAAGCCTAAAGGCAGTAAAGTCATGTCAGAGAATGAGATTATCCTCTTCTTCTCCCCTTCCCCTTCCTGTTTACTTTATATTGAACTTTGGTGTTCTTGTTTTTCATTACTAAAAATGCAAAAATGTTTGTAAATCCCAGGATCCTATAGCTATGGCAGTTAAGCCGCCCCGTGTCCCACCTCGGGTTTTGTTATAGCAATTGTTTGTTTGTTACAGGATGTGAAATGTGTCATTTCTATGGATTGTAAACCATTTGTAAATCAATACAGAAAGATTTATTTATTATTTACTTGTTTACGATATTTATAGCCCGCTTTTCTCAGCCATATGGTGACTCGAGACAGGTTACAGGCTGGCACAATCCAATGCCATACATTCATAAAAGAGCAATTAGTGCAATTAAAAACAGTCAATATAACAATATAAAAACATATATAAACCCAATAGCCCGGGGGGGGGCACCACTGAGAAGAGCCTGTCCCTCTTCCCTGAAAAATTGTGCTTGCGATGTGGGCGAGATCGAGAGCAGAGGCTCCCCAGATGATCTTAAGCTCCTAGATGGTTCATAGGAGGAAATGCGAGTACGTTTGGACAGGTAAGCTGGGCCGGAACCATTTAGAGCTTTTTAGGCAAAAGCAGTGGTTCCCAAAGTGGGCGGTAGCACCCCCTGTTGGGCGGTGGGGCAAACTAGGGGTGCACTGGGACGCTCAGGAGAATTTGGGGGGAACAGAACCCCTGTATGGAGGGGGTGGGGGCGGTGGCGTGAGCCAGGTGACAGGCTACCATCCATCTCAGTGAGTGTCTCTCTTTCTTCTTCCCTCCTCCTGCTCCCTCCTCCTCCTCTCGCCAAGCAAGGAATAATAATAATAATACCTTTGGGGTTCCCTTCCAACTGGTTGAGTCTTATAGCAATAATAATAATGTCCTTCAACATATTTAGTGGAACATGGATTCAGTGCGGTAACCAATTTATTAACAAAAAAGAAACCTATTGCAAAATAGTCAATTGCGATGATTTGAGAATACTGCTGAAGAAAATAGAGCCGAGGATTACTAGATTGGTAGCAGCGTGCCAGGTTCATCCTTCTCATTAAGATGACTTTGAATGTTTTAACTTTTTTCTATTACCTTTCTATTCTAAGTTCAATAAATAGTTTCATAATTTCAAACTTCAATGTTTCTAATTTACAACTTTCTTTATTATATTTTACGAAAAAGGTAGAAATATTAATACATATTTCTTTCTGTTTAATTGCTATTACACTTTAATAAAATAATTTCCAGGGGGGCTGTGAGTAAAAAATTTTCTGGAAAAGGGGCGGTAGGCCAAAAAGGTTTGGGAACCACTGAGCCAGCACTTTGAATTGTGCCCAATAGCAAATTGGCAGGCAGTGTAGCTGGCGCAACAGAGGAGTTGTGTGCTCCCTGAACGCCACTCCCCTTAGTAACCTGGCTGCTGCCTGTTGGACTATTTGAAGCTTCTGAATAGTCTTCAAGGGCAAAGATGGTAAGCAAAAGAAAAATAAAATGGAAAGTAAGTGAAAATATAGAAGACTGACCATTTAGCTGACGCTACTGGGCACCCAATTTCCTTTCTGGCTACTTTTTAAAGCAGAATGTGACGAAATGGTTAGTGTAAACCACTCTCCTTCTCATCAGTTTTTAGATGCTGTGCCCCCCCCCCCCAACAAGGTGGTAATAATCTCATGTTTCTGTGTACATTTTGAGGACGGAACAGAAAAGACAGCACTTTGACTACCATGTGTGAAAGTTAATTTGTTAATGTTGACCCATTTTAGCAAAATAAATATCTATTGTTACCTTTAACGACATTAAACAAAATGGCTTAAAACCTTATATTGCATTTATTAATGTGTCACCTAATGGTTTCCAGTACCCGCTGCGAGAGTGATGGAGAATATGTACCACCCACTGAAAAGGGGGATGAGTGAAAACAAAAAGAACATTTTGGAACGTGAAGGGAAAGATGGAGAAACAAAGGATGCATTCAAAAAGTACAATCAATTTAATTTAGCATCACTATAACCTCTAAGACTCAATATTATGGACTCAGAGGAATTGTAGTTTCACAAACGCTTCAGCCTTCTTTGTCAGAGATTGCTGGTGTCGCATCAAATTTCAAATCCCAGGATCCTATATTTATGGCATTTAAGCCACCCTGTGTCTCCCTCGAGGGTTGAGAAGGGTGGGATAGAAATATTAGAAATAAATGATATCAAACTGCATGAATTCTACACTGTAGGCGTACCCTTCATTTCAGATTACTCCTAGAATCAGAGAATCATTGAGTTGGAAGAATTCTCATGGGCAATCCAGTCCAACCCCTACCAAGAAGCAGGAAAATGACATTCAAATCAATTTTAGAAAGGAAAATATTCCATCACCAACTCCCAGCATGACTGAAGGTGGCAAACAAATTTATATAAATTATAAAATTGTAAAATAGTTCCAGAAGGCTCAAAATATCTCAGGTGACCTGATACATGATTGTATCATTAGTAACCGATACCTCCTGATATTTGCATTCCTCTACCATATGATTTGAACATTCAAAAACCCTTGACAATAACATTTTTCCTATTAGGTATCAGAGAGAAGTGAGGAGAATTATAACCAATTGCATATTCCAGATATTTCTTGAAGAAGATGCCTGCTTACGAAATGTCTCCATTTGCTATCTTCTCCTGGAGCATTATAAGCATTTTGTGCGTTGTTTCCATTTTGGGGAATGGATTTATCTTCATGGTGACTGTGCTGCAATGGCTTCAGAAGAGGAAGATGTCACCTTGTGATTTCCTCCTGATCTGTTTGAGTGCCTCCAGATTTCTAAAACAGTTGAATTCTATGGTCATCTGTTTTATGGATTTCTTTTGTTATTCAGGTACAAGAGACATGCTCCTTTTCTCCTGGATCTTTCTCAATATGGCAAGTCTCTGGTGTGTCTCATGGCTCAGCATTTTCTACTGTGTGAAGATCATCAACTTTCCCAACTCTTTCCTCCTTTGGCTAAAGTTAAGGATCAATCTGCTTCTCCCTAGACTACTTGGAACATCAATGGTCATTTTCATGGTCTCTTCTCTACCTTCAATCATTACATTTTTCAAATACAAAGAACCATGTAATCAGACTGTAACACCACCAACCAGCGATGAAGCTGAAGGCAGGATGTGGATCAGTTTTTTCCCAGTGCAGATAACTTTCACTTGCATAAATTTCACCATTAATGTGGCTGCAAGACTTTTTTTGCTCATCTCCTTGTGGAAGCATGTGAATAACCTCAGAAAAAATGGTACATGTGTTCAGGACTTCAACACTGAGATTCACCTGAAAGTCATAAGGCCTTTGTTGATCACCCTCTTCTTCTACGTTTTATTTATTGCTTGTTTGATAAACCTGGTAAGAGGCTATTCCCAGTTGCAAAGAAACATATCACTGATTCTAGAGATAATGATTTCCATATTTCCTTTGGGACATTCCATAATATTAATATGGACCAATCCAAAACTCAAAGAAGTGGCTGCTCAAATGCTAAAAATCAGACAAAGTTCTTAAAAAAGATGTGCCAACAGATATGATCCTCCCTCATGTTTGAACAGAGACTGCTTCTATCAGTGTGCAAAGTGAACATGAAAATGAAAACTGATTTTAAATTTGGAGACTATTCACCATCACAAGGGAATGCTAATAATCTACCTTTTAACATGGCTTGATACAAGTTATACCCATGCTGGATCCCATTTCGATCCTTCAATATTTTTACAATTGTCTAATTGTTCTAATGCTGACCTGAGATATATTCAGATTTCTGCAACAATTTATTCAAACTTCCATATGTAGATCACTGCGAAGATCTCTCGGCATTACTTCGCGAACGAAGATTCAGGAAGGACTCATCCCACGCTTTTTACAAGCGCGTTGATGACTAAAAAGGCCAATCTGAGACAGGCAAGTTCGGTTGCAGAAAGCGCAGCAGAAAGTCTCCTTGGGTGATGTTTTTTCCAAGTTGCGGTTCTTTCTGCGTTGTCGTTTCTCTTCCAGACCCATTCGGCGTGTCTTCTCGAAAGAGGCCGCAGCATTGTGGATAGTGCTTCTCCATGCCTCCCGATGTGAGGCCAGGGTGGACCATTGTTGGTGATCAATCTGGCCAAGCCTGAGATGTTGTTTCAGGGAGTCCTTATATCTCTTTTGGGGCGCCTCTCTTGCGCTGACCCGTGGCGAGTTCACCGTAGAGTAGTATCTTTGGGAGGCGGTGGTCCTCCATCCTAGAGACGTGTCCTGCCCAGCGCAGCTGTGTTCTCAATAGCATGGCCTCAATGCTGGTGATCCCTGCTTGCTCAAGGACAGCAACATTCGTCACATAGTCGGTCCAGTGTATATTTAGGATTGTGCGAAGACAGCGCTGATGAAAGCGCTCGAGGAGTCGTAGGTGTTGGCGATAGGTGACCCATGTTTCAGACCCATAGAGGAGAATGGACAGTATGATAGCTCTGTACACACTGATTTTGGTGCTTTGTCTCAGGTGCTTGTTGCTCCAGACTCTTTTGTGAAGCCTTCCGAATGCACTATATGCCTTTGATAATCTATGATCTATCTCTTTGTCAATCTTGGCGTCTGAAGAGATGATGCTTCCCAGGTAGGTGAACTGCTGAGCGGACTTAAGCACAGATGTGCCTATGCTGACGTGAGGATGGTGGTGTTCTTCCTGTGGTGCGGGCTGGTAGAGGACTTCTGTTTTCTTCAGGCTGACTTCCAGCCCAAACAGCTCTGCAGCTGTTGCAAAGCAGGATGTGAGGTGCTGCAGGGCTGCTTCTGAATGGGCGACAAGGGCAGCATCGTCAGCAAAAAGTAGCTCACGGACTAGATAGTTTAGAGTCTTAGTGCGAGCCCTCAGACGGCTTAAGTTGAACAAGCTACCATCAGTACGATAGCGTATATATATGCCGTCTTCTTCTTGTAGGTCTGCCATAGCCCTTTGGAGCATCATGCTGAAGAAGATTGTAAATAGGGTTGGTGCAAGAACACAACCTTGTTTCACTCCATTAGTTATGAGAAAGGGCTCCGAGAGAGCATCGCCATATCTGACTTGACCGTGCTGGCCCTCATGTAACAGGACAATCATTTTGAGGAACTTGGGGGACATCCTAGACGTTCCAGGATCTGCCACAGACCTTTCCTGCTCACAGTGTCGAAGGCTTTGGTGAGGTCGACAAATGTTACATAGAGTCCTTTGATCTGCTCTCTACATTTCTCTTGCAGTTGTCTAAGGGCAAAAACCATATCTGTGGTGCTCCTATTTGCTCTGAAGCCGCATTGGCTTTCAGGGAGAAGTTCTTCTGCAATAGCCGGAACTAATCTGTTCAGGAGTATCCTTGCAAGGATTTTTCCAGCAATGGAGAGCAGTGTTATACCTCGATAGTTTGAGCAATCGGATTTTGTTCCCTTTTTCTTATACAGGGTGATGATAACTGCATCTCGGAGATCTGATGGCAGTTCACCTTTTTCCCAGCAACTCACAAGGAGCTCGTGGAATTTAGCATGCAGTACATGACCTCCCTGTTTCCAAGCTTCAGGTGGGATTCCATCGATCCCGGCTGCCTTGCCATTTTCAACTGCTGTATGGCCTCAATGGTCTCTTCCAGAGTGGGAGCTGTGTCCAGTTCATTTTTCATTGGTTGTTGTATCATGTGTTGGATAGCTGAACCTTGGACTACTCGGCTGGCATTAAAGAGACCCTGAAAATGTTCAGCCCATCGGTTCAGGATGGAGGTTTTATCAGTAATTAGTGTTTGACCATCTGTACTGTATAAGGGGCTTTGGACCTGATACGTGGTCCAAACACTGCTTTGAGAGCTTCATAAAAACCTCTG
>JARBWK010000012.1:106623350-106781789 GCA_030556195.1 Anolis apletophallus | reverse complement strand
AAGCCTCCCATTGGCACTGCCAAAGATCAACCAATCAATAAAACATTTGCTACATTCAAAGAAAAGGTGGGAACTTGCTAGCTTGTCTGAAGAACTTAAGTGTATGTGGGATTACATAAATGGTAGCTTGTGTTCTTCAGTGCTTGAGAATAAAGTGTGAAAGATATTGCTGTGTGGTGTCTGATGCCAGGTATAGATGCCTTTATTGGGAAATAGCTAAAATCTGGTTGTCACCCAGTTGCTATTTTGGGAACTTTACCACATAAAGCAGGCAACCGGCATTGAAGCTGGACTGTCACCTTTGATGATGTTCCTTATTGCATCACACCATATGTATCCTGCTACCATTCTTTCTCCTCGCAGCTATTAACCTCTCTCTCACTATTTATGATCAAACCATCAGTATCTCATAATCCTGAAATATTTCCCTCACCTAGTATGTGCAATGCATCCCTTCCATTTCTGTGCCACAATGGTGGCAGTTAGGCTTGTGCATGGATTCGGAGTGGTCGGTACATTGCGGCCAATCTGCCATGTTTGGCTTGGCCAGATGGATGTAACGGTAAGGGCTCAGCTGTGACATCTATTCATCCATTATGGGACCACTTGGCAGGTGATCATGGCTCCTCCTCCTCCCCTATTTGGCACTACGTGGCACAGAGAGGTTGCTGCATTCTGCTTGCATGGGTTTTCCCTGTTTGCCCTGTCTGTTGGGCCAATCAGAATAAAAGAACTCAGTGACATATCTTATGCATGTTTCCTTAAACCAGTTCTTCAAACCTGAACTCCCTTAAAAGGAAGATAGGAAACGAAACCAAGAGAGGTGCTTGCTTAACCCAGTTCTTCAAGCTCAGACACCCTTGAAAGGAACATAGGAAAGGGTCCCAGGAATAGAAATCGGAGCCTTGCAAGTTCCCCCATTCCCGCCAATGGGCCAGATCTTCCAGGATCTTTCAGCTGTGGGTTACAATTGGCTCCTTGGCAACCTGCTGGTTTTTGGGAGGCACACAAAAACAGAGTTGTGAGTCTCCTGAAATTTGGCCAGCAGAAGCCAGTCTGAGTCCCTCTACGGAAGTGAGAAGATTGGGATACAAAAGTTTTAAATAAATAAGGCGATCGAGGTTCAGCCACAATGCACACGCCTAGAGGCACTAAAGTCATGTCAGAGGATGAGATTATCCTCTTCTTCCTCTTCCTCTTCCCCTTCTGTTTACTTTATATTGGGCTTTGGTGTTCTTGTTTTTCATTACTGAAAGTGCAAAAATGTTTGTAACAGTTGTAAAAAAAATATTATGGAGAAGCAGAAGTGCATGAAAATTGAGTTCAATGGGATGCAGAAATATGATCACATACCAAGGATTATGAAACCAGCACAATCACATGAAAGAATAAAAGGTGAGACGTTGAAGGTGCTCATCCCAGTACCTACCCACTACATATGATAGAATCATTACGGTGGACTAACAGCACTTCACACTGCCAAAGTGGAGTCTAGTCCTAATACTTAACCACAGTTCTAAATCACAACTTAATCTGTCTAAATCACAATTAGACAGATTCATGGATACCAAGGGAATCAGTAGTTACTGAAATGGACATCCAAGTGCCACCTCTGTGTTGATGGAGGCAGGCAGGATTTCCCGGGTACTGGTTGTGGGGGTCGGGGAAGGTGAGGGTTTTGCTGCTGGCCCTGTGTACAACTAGTGGGCCACTGCTGCTGTAGATGGATTCAGCTATGTTCTTAATTATTTTGCTAAGACTGCTGGCTAGACTGCTGGTAAGATCTAGGAATTAAGCTGAACTCGCAGGCTAGAGCAACAGCTCTAAATAAAGAATAGCAAACCTCAGGTAAAGCCTCAATCACAATAATATAACAGCGTGAACAATGAGATCACTCTGCAATATCTAGGCATATTCCTATCAAAATGTCCGTAATCACTATAGTGCTCCACAATATCATACAGAAGTCCCTGTAGTATAATCAATCAAATACAAGAGTTGTTAATACCTCCACAGGGGGAAATGCAATCCTAGAGTAATTAATATATATACTCCCTTTACCGCTACTCAGAGAGTAGAACATAGGAGGATCCGAGTCCCATGAACTGTGTTCAAAATATAACATATAATAGCAAAAAATAAAGTTTATTATTAATGTATTATTATTATAATCCTAGGGCGGCATAAAGGGAAAACACAACTCCCATGTTGTGTCAGCTCCACTAGTTGCCAATTTGCTACCAAGCACAATTCAAAGCACTAGCTCTGGCCTATAAAGACCTAAACGGTTCTGGTCCAACTAACTGGTCTGAACGCATCTCCCTCTAAGAACACTCACAGAGATTCATTCATTCATTCATTTTAATATTTCATTCGTCGCCCTCCACTGAAGTGCTCCGGGCGACTTACATAGGACAGAATAAAGGAACATTACAGCAACACAACAATAACATTCAAATGGAATTACAGATCAAAAGCTCTACCAAAGAGCCAGGTCTTCAGTGCCTTCATAAAAGACAGTATGCCAGGCATGGCTCTAACATCTGGTGGTAGCGAATTCCACAAAGTTGGGGCAGAGGATGAAAAAGCCCTACACCTTGTGGACTCTAAGCATACCTCTCTGGGGCCCAGTGTGTAAAGAATATGTTCTTGGGCGGGTCGAGGTGACCACTGATGCTGAAGAGGGAAAATTGAATGTCAAGTTTTTATGAAGTGTCCCTTATTTTTGTGAAAAAAATCCCTATTTTTAGCTACCTGTCCCTTATTCTTATATCAAAATGTGGCAACCCTAGACCCGATGTTCAATTGGCAGCCAATGAAGACGCTGTAAAATCGGTGTTATGTGGCATCTCCTAGATGTTCTCGAGAGAAGTCTGGCAGCCGCATTTTGAATAAACCGAATCTTCCAGGTCACCGACAGAGGGAGGCTGACATACAGTGCATTACAATAGTCTAACTTCGAGGTGACCGTTGCATGATTAAGATTTTCTGGGGAGGCCCTGCTCTCGGTCACACCAAAGGCACAATTGGTGGGGATGGGAGAGAGGACCTTCTCAGTGATATAGTTTATTTTAGTTCCGACATTGAATGTTAGCCGTATATATGTTGTGCTCTTCCCTGAGTCCCCTTTGGGAGAACAAGGGTGGAATATAAATGCTTTAAATAATAAACATATAAATAAAACACTACAGAAACTGGGCCAGAACCGTTTAGGGCTTTATAGACTAAAGCCAGCACTTTGAATTGTGCCTGATGGCAAATTGACAGGCAGTGGAGCTGGCTCAACAGAGGAGTTGTGTGCTCCCTGAGCACCACTCCCCTTAGTAACCTGGCTGCTGCCTGTTGGACTATTTGAAGCTTCCAAATAGTCTTCAAAGGCAAAGATGGTAAGCAAATGAAAAGTGAAATAGAAAGTAAATGAAAATACAGAAGACGGACCATTCAGCTGAAGCTACTGGGCACCCAATTTTCATTCTGGCTACTTTTTAAAAGAGAATGTGAAGAAATAATTAGTGTAAACCACTCGCCATCTCATCAGTCTTTAGATGCTGTGGGACACCCTCCAGAAGGTGGTAATAATCTCATGTTTCTGTGTACATTTTGAGGATGGAACAGAACAGCTTTGACTACCATGTGTGAAAGTTAATTTGTTAATGTTGACCCATTAGCAACAGAAACATCTATCATTACCATTATTGTCATTAAACAAAATGGCTTAAAACCTTATATTGCATTTATTAATGTGTCACCTAATGGTTTCCAGTACAGGCTGTGAGAGTGATGGAGAATATGTACCACCCACTGAAAAGGGGGATGAGTGAAAACAAAAAGGACATTTTGGAATGTGAAGGGAAAGATGGAGAAACAAATGATGCATTCAAACAGTAGAATTAATTTAATTTAGCATCACGATAACCTCTAAGACTCAATATTATGGACTCAGAGGAATTGTAGTTTCACAAACTCTTCAGTCTTCTTTGTCAAAGATTGCTGGTGACTCACCAAATTTCAAATCCCAGGATCCTATATTTATGGCATTTAAGCTGACCTGTGTCTCCCTCGAGGGTTGAGAAGGGTGGGATAGAATTATTAGAAACAAATGATATCAAACTGCATGAATTCTACACTGTAGGTGTACCCTTAATTTCAGGTTACTCATAGAATCAGAGAATCATTGAGTTGGAAGAGATCTCATGGGCCATCCAGTCCGACCCCTACCAAGAAGCAGGAAAATGTCATTCAAAGCAATTTTTTAAAAGGAACATATTCCATCATCAACTCCCAGCATGACTGAAGTTGGCAAACAAATTTGTATAAATTATAAAATTGTAAGATAGTTCCAGAAGGCTAAAAATATCTCAGGTGATCTGATACCTGATTGGATCATTAGTAACCTATACCTCCTGATATTTGCATTCCTCTACCATATGATTTGAACATTCAAAATCCCTCGACAATAAAATTTTCCCTATTAGGTAGCAGAGAGAAGTGAGGAGAATCACAAGCAATTGCATAATCCAGATATTTCTTGAAGAAGATGCCTGCTTACGAAATGTCTCCACTTGCTATCTTCTCCTGGAGCATTATAAGCATTTTGTGCATTGTTTCCCTTTTGGGGAATGGATTTATCTTCATGGTGACTGTGCTGCAATGGCTTCAGAAGAGAAAGATGTCACCTTGTGATTTCCTCCTGATCTGTTTGAGTGCCTCCAGATTTCTAAAACAGTTGAATTCTATGGTCGTGTATTTTATGGTCTTCTTTTATTCTTCAGAAAGAAGAGAAATGCTCCTTTTCTCCTGGATCTTTCTCAATATGGCTGGTCTCTGGTGTGTCTCATGGCTCAGTATTTTCTACTGTGTGAAGATCATCAACTTTCCCAACTTTTTCCTCCTTTGGTTTAAGTTAAGGATCGATCTGCTTCTCCCTAGACTACTTGGAACATCGATGGTCATTTTCATGGTCTCTTCTCTTCCTTCAATTGTCACATCTTTCAAATACAAAGAACCATTTAATCAGACTGTAACACCACCAACCAGCGATGAAGCTGAAGTCAGGATGTGGATTACTTTTTTCCCAGTGCAGATAACTTTCACTTGCATAAATTTCACCATTAACGTGGCTGCAACACTTTTTTTGCTCATCTCCTTGTGGAAGCATGTGAGAAACCTCAGAAAGAGTGGTAGAAGTGTTCAGAACTTCAACACTGAGGTTCACCTCAAAGTCATGAGGCCTTTGTTGATCACTCTCTTCTTCTACCTTGTATTTATTGCTAGCTTGATAAACCTGTTAGGTGGCTTTTTCCCCTTGCAAACAAACATAGCACTGCTTATAGAGATAATGATTTCCATATTTCCTTTAGGACATTCCATAATATTAATATGGACCAACCCAAAACTCAAAGAAGTGGCTGCTCAAATGCTAAACATCCAAAAAAGTGCTTAAAAAAGGAGATGTGCCAACAGATATTATCCACCCTCATGTTGGCATCGAATTGTGCCTTTTTGGAAGCCGCTCTGAGTCTCCCCTCGGGGGTTGAGAAGAGCGGGGTAAAATGCTGGAAATAAATAAATAATGTTTGAACAGAGACTGCTTCTATCTGTGTGCAAAGTAAACATCAAAATGAAAACTGATTTTAAATTTGGAGACTATTCACCATCACAAGGGAATGCTAATAATCTACCTTTTAACATGGCTTGGTACAAGTTATAGCCATCCTGGATCCTATTTTGATCCTTCAATATTTCTACAATTGTCTAACTGCTTTAATGCTGACCTGAGATAAATTCAGATTTCTGCAACAATTTATTCAAACTCCTTCATATGTAGATCACTGCAAAGATCAACAAATCAATAAAACATTTGCTACAGCCAAAGAAAAGGTGGGAGCTTACTGGTTTGTTTGAAGAATTTAAGAGTGTGTGGGATTATGTAATGGTAGCTTCTGTTCTTCGGTCCTTGAGAATAAAGTGTGAAAGATATTGCTGTCTAGTGTCTGATGCCAGGTATAGATTCCTTTATTGGAAAATAGCTAAAACCTAGTTGTCACCCAGTTCTGCTTCTCCCCAGGCTACTTGGAGCATTGATGGTTATTTTCATGGTCTTTTTTCTTCCTTCAATCGTCACATTTTTCAAATACAAAGAACCATGTAATCAGACTGTAACACCACCAACCAGCCTAGTTTTTTTTTAGCCTAGTGGCTTTGTTTTTTCCCAGTGCAGATTACTTTTTTCCCAGATAATTTTTTTTATTGATTATTCAATATTAGTTAGGGTATGCATGGAAAGTGGGGGAACATTTAAGATGATAGGAAAGTTAAGAACAAAAGAGAAAGAGAGGGGGTAGGCAAAACATAAAAATAAAAGGGGAAGGGGGAAAAACAAAAAAAAGAATTAATTTTTTTTAAAAAAAGAATTGTGACTTCCATTCCGAGCTTGCAGTTCTTGTGTTTCTTCATCTTAAAATTTCATTCTTTGTTATTATTATTTTTCTCTAGTCTTTATCAATTTTCGTAGTCTTGAAGAAATTCTTAATTTATTTCTTTAATCAATTTCCCTGAGTATCTTTCCAAAAAGAAAACCAAGAAATTAATTGTTCCATATCTTTTAACCTCTAATTTAAATTGTCCCATCTTCAATTTCATTCCTTTTCCCCATTTCTAGGGTTTGTCAAATATACATTCCTCTCATCATCGTCGGTATTGGGTCTATGTACTTAGCTAAAATTAGATCTAAATCCATTATTTCCATAAGGATATTCTTCAGTAAAATCAAACCTTTATTTCTTCTTTATATTCCCCTTCTTGGGGTAAAGTTCTTCTTGTTTCTTGAGCCACCTCTTGAGAGAATTTTTTTTATGGAAATCCTTCGCTTTCTCCTCTGTAGTCAACCTGCATCTCTCTTGATTATAACTGACCATTATCCCTTCTCTTCTTTCCCATCTGAATCTTATTTGTCGTTTCTATAATTCTTCTGTCAGGAAGTAATACTTTCTTCTTTTGGTGAGTGTCGCTTGAGGGAGCTGTTTTAAAATCACTATTTTAATACCCTCATGAAGGATAGAATTTTATTTGTCTTCCAGAGCACTTCACTTCTTACTCTTTTTCTCGTAAATTTGACAACTATATCCTTTGGTGTTTTGTTTTGCCTTGAATAAGCTGTCGAGGCTTGGTAAACTTGATCAACTTCCTGTTCACAATCTTCTTTCTGTATCGCCAAAGACTTGGAGAGTAATTTAATTACTATTTGTCTTGTATTTTCTTTTTCCCCCTCTTTTAAATTTCTCAATCGTAGTTTGTACTTCATCTCCGATTGTTGAAGTTTTTCCTGGTTGCATTCTAGTTTCTCATTCTGCTTATCAAACATCCTCAATTTCTTTATTATGTGTGCTTGGGTTGCTTCTACTTTCTCCTTTCCTTCATTTAAGTTTTTAATCTCTCCATATATTTGTATTTTTTTTAATCTGACCAACTTCTCCTTTGATTTCTTTTTTCACTATTATAAGTTCTTCTTGAATTACTTTATGATGGGTATCTTGTTTCTGTATCAATTCATGAACTTCTTTTTGTAAAGTCACATTTTTTTCTCCCAATTTCAATATCTCCCTCATAATATCCCCTAAATTCAAAGGAGTGTCAGTTGTCCCTTGAGGCTCCCTTCTCTTGGCACTTCCCAAATCTTTCTCTTAATCCATTTTCTTTTTTGGATTAGTCATTTTATTTCCTTTAATTAGTTCTCTTTAATTGGTCCTTTGCCAGGAATTTTTACAATAAAATTTAATTAAATAAGTGCTTCTTTTCTAGAGAAAAAAATTAATTATTAATCAAATTTATATTTAATTAATACTTATATGGTTTAATTAGTAACTTCTTACTAGTCTTTCTTCTATTTCTTTTCTTCTCCCGTCTTCTCCCTATTTCTTGAAGTTACATAAGAACATAAGAACATAAGAAGAGCCATGCTGAATCGGACCTCAGCCCATCTAGTCCAGCATTCTGTATCACACAGTGGCCCACCAGTTGTACACGGGGATCTCGAGCAGAAGGGAGGGCAAAACCCTGACCTGCTCCCGACCCTCCACAACCAGTACCCAGGGAAATCCTGCCTACCTCAACCAACTCCGAGGTGGCACTTGAATGTCCTTTTCAGTAACTACCGATACACTTGGTATCCATGAATCTGTCTAATCCTGCCTTGAAGTTGTTCAGGCTGACAGCTGTCACAACCTCTTCTGGAAGTGAGTTCCATAACCCAATGACCCTCTGGGTGAAGAAATATTTCCCTTTATTAGTCCTTATTTTCCTACCTTGTAGCTTCAGGGAGTGCCCTCTAGTCCTAGTGTTTTGTGACAAAGAAAATAATTTTTCTTTCTTCACCTTTTCTATCCCATGCATGATTTTATACACTTCGATCAAGTCACCTCTTAAACGCCGTCTTTCAAGGCATTGCAACCTGGTTTCATAAGGGAGCCGCTCCATCCCTTGGATCATTCTTGTTGCCCTTTTCTGTACCTTTTCCAGTTCTGTCATCCTGAAGTTGATCCGTCATCCTGAAGTCTCAGTCCCAGCCACTCTTCGTTCCTTCGTTACGTTGTCCCTTCTTATCCTCTTTGCCTCTTCATTAGTTTACACCAGGGGTGCTCAGAATGGTGATCTCGATCACCAGGGTGATCTTTGGGCCTCATCCTGGTGATCTTCAGGCCCCTGACCAGGTTTTTTGCTGTTGGTCCTCTTCACGCACCCCTGCACGCTGCAAAGAAGTCCTCCGTTGTTGCTCCTCCCCGCTCCCTGCTTGCGTGCCGCCTCCAAAAGCTCCAGAGTCCAAGAGGCAGAATGGGCCCCCTCTTTTGGATTCCTTCTCCTCCCTCTGTCCTTCTTCAGCCACTCAGAGTCGTAGGAGACCAAAGGGGACGGGCCTGGATGACGCAATGCATGGCTGGCCTCAAGCATGCACAGAAGCGCCCATTCTTCCCCCTCAGACTTCTCGTGAGCTCTTGGAGGCGGCACGCATGCTGGCGGCGTGGAAATAGGAACAACGACGGAGGAGGAGGAGAAGGACGCTTTGGGGTCATTTCCTTACCGCATCTCAAAGGTCGGTCTTTTTACTTTGGGGTGGGTGCTTGATTGTACCGTGGCATGTCTCTTTGTTTATTTTTAATGTTTAAAAATGGCCTTTTCGCTCCAAAGCCTCTCTGCTTGCTTTGTTCCTTGAGAAATATATGTTGGGGAATATGGCAGTGTGGGAGAAATGGGGTGGTTGGATATATTTTTGCATGCCCCTTGTTTACCTTGCTGAGTATTAAATGGCCTTGCAGTTCAAAAGCCTCTCTTCTTACTTTCTGGCTGATAATATGTGTGGTAATATGGCAGTGTGGGAGAAATGGGGTGGTTGGATGTATTTTTATGCTCTGTTTTATATTGTTGTTATTAAATTGAAATGTTGATGTTTTACAACTTCATTTTATGTAAACTGCCCCGAGCCTGCTGGAAGGAGCGGTACATAAAAATGAATAATAAATATAAATAAATAAATAAGAAAATAGTTATATGTTTTACATTTCTGAGCAGGTGATCTTTGGGACTTGGTTTTTTAATCAGTAGCTCCCATGCTGAAAAAGTGTGAGCACCCCTGGTTTACACCATTCAACGCTGCTCCTTTGGTCCTTCAATATCTATTTTTCACTTTTTAGATTTATTTGAGTTCTTTTCCTTCGACGCTCTATCTTATTTTCTCTATGATTTCTTTACTGGGTCCTCCTTCCACCCTTCTCTTAGTCTTTTCCTCCCTTTGTCCCTCCTTTTCCTCCCTTACCCGGTTGTGTCACTTCCGCCCTTCTTCTTTCTTCTTCTCTCATCTGTTTTTCCCTTTACTTCCACCCTTCTCTCTCCCAAAAGCCTCTATTTTCTTGCAGTCATCTCTTTTACTTAATGATTTCTGGTTTCCAGTTTCCCTCCTCCTCACTCCTTTCTTTGTTTATGAAGATGCAGCAAGATAGACATAACAATATGGAGTCAAGGTCATATTGTCTTTTTCTTCCGTGAGGCTTTTTGGGCTTTGAGAAGGTGTAATCTTCCTTCTGGAGGGTTAAAAGGGAGAGACTATATCTTTGAAGTGGGGGTGACAGTCAATTTCCCACCCGATCTTGTTTTTCTTTTTAAAAGCACTAAGTACAGAGTGATGATTCCCTTAGGATGGAGTTAATTAAATATTACTTTCCCATCCACCAATTTCTCTTTAATTATCTTATATTCTTGATTTCTTGTTGTTTCCAAATGCTCAGGTACATCCACGTTTCCCCTAGACTTTCTTGTTTCTTTTATTCAAAACTTGCTTTTCTCCTTAGGATTATTAACATTTCTTAACAAGCTTGGAATTAATTTTCTGGAACTTACATCCCTCCTCCTTCTGGAGTTGTTTCTTCATCTTTTATCTTCAATCTTTTAAAGTGGGAGTTGCGGCAGTTGTTGCAAGCACTGGGCTTGCATCTCACGGAGCAGCTTGCCTTCCCCGTCTCGTCTGGACCCTCTTGAACTCTCTCCCTTGAGGGGGGAAAGTTCTTTGGGGCCCACTGACTCACCATGGGGTTTGCAACACCCCCTCACTCAATCCGTAGGGGGTTGGGAGCATCCTGCTCACCAGAGCCGCTCAATGTGAGTCTCCACCAAGAGAGCTCTCTCTTAGTGAGACTGCCTCAATGCCATTTCCCATCGGAAATCCCCAGTGCAGATAACTTTCACTTGCATAAATTTCGCCATTAACATGGCTGCAACATTTTTTTTGCTCATCTCCTTGTGGAAGCATGTACGAAACCTCAGAAAGAATGCTAGAAGTGTTCAGGACTTCAACTTCCAGTTTGGCTATGGCAGAGAGGGCTGTGTCCTAGGAGCTCTCTCCTTAGGGCGAAGTGAGGTAGGTGGTTGGGAAACTTTGATTAACCCGCCTGTGCCTGAGATAGAAGGTGCAACATCCAGGGTCTCAGAAAATAGCCCTGTCAGCCGAGATCTGATCCCCTCAAGGGATCAGACAAGACCAATAGTGGCAGAAGACATACCTGAGGGATCGCCACCAAGCTCATTCTGCTACAAGCAAAATCAAAATCTCCTGCCTGCCAATCTACCACACAAGGTCGGTGAGTAAAAGGGTTCTAGAGAAAAAGAGCTTTGGGAAGCCTTAGAAACATATATACCTGAGTTAAGGACTGGAAATTGAAGAAATATCCAGATAAGGAAGACCTGTGGGGAGAAAAAAAAGGCTGGAAAGAATTCCATAGCAGATTAAATCTATGATATCCAAATAAGGCAGAAAATTCATAAGAAAAGCAAATAGTCGGGTGTTAGAAAAGACACCCATTACCTTTTCTCTACATAAAATCAATAGGGTGGAGAAGGATGGAGATGGTGGCTTCAGGAAGGCTGTGCGGATAGATGCATGAAAGAACCTGATAAAGAGATAAGAAGCCAAGAGTGAGAAGAAGAGAGAAGACAGAAGTGAGGTGAAAGAGGTGAAGGAGGGGGCGGAAGGTAGAGAGAGTCTCTGTAAGAGAAGAGGTTTGGAGTGAAAGAAAGAGAAAAACTGGAAGAGAAGGCGATAGGGCAGTGCCTCGGATGACTATAGACTAAAGAACCGGAACCGGAAGTAACCTAAAGCAGTAAGCATTGAGAGTACAGAGAAGAGTCTTACAGAAAACCATAGATATAAAAACATAGAGGTATTACCCCGTCAAAACTCCAGTTAGAAGGGAAAGACTGATTCAGAAGCCAGGAGGAAAAAAAAAAGAACAGGATTCCTTTAGCCCTGCAATGGAGGACTAGGAGAAGGGGGCATCAAGAAGAGATGGGAGCGAGAGATAAAGACGACGGAAACCTCGTAAGAGACCAGGTAAAGAGACGGATGGCCGAAAAGATGATGAAGTGGTGAAACTGACGGAGGAGAGGGCAAGTATTCTCTTATCTACAAAGTTTTGATATAAGATATAGTGAAGACGAGATGAAGAAGAAGGAGAAGAAGGAAAGAATTAATTGAAGAGAGATCTTAGAGTAAATAAAACCAGATAAGCAGGAAAAAAGCCTAGTAAGGAAAAGAAGAGAGACTGTAGCAGCAACTTTAGCTGCAGCAATAGTAATGATGAATACCAGAGGACACCAAGAGAAAGACAAGGAGAGGAAAGGAGAGATGATACGAAGGGCTTCAGGAACTGGAGATTTTGAATTTAAAGAACTCTTGGCAGAAATGCAAGATATAAGGAAGATGATTGAAAGAGAAGAAGAACCCCTTCCCCTCTTTGGCAAAGATGTATTATGCCACTCCCTAGTCCTGCAGTGCCGGGACATTGTACAACATTACCGCGTCGGGAATGCCATTGTGTTTTAATTGTTTTTTTTTCTGCAACTCAATAAAAACTTTATTAAAAAATAAAAAAAAGAAAAGAAAGAGAAGATGAAGACAGAAGAAAAATGAAGGAAGACATAAAGGATTTGAAAGGTGACCTAAAGGGTGAATTAAAAGAGCTTAAGGATGACCTAAAGGTAGAGCTAAAAGAAATGAAGAAAGAAATGGTTACAATGAACAATGGAATGAATGAAATGAAAGAGGAAGTATCTGTGCTGAAGAAAGAAAGCATTGAAATAAAGGTGAAGCAAAAAAGGAATTTGGAAAGAATTAAGGACTTGAAGAATAAAAATTTAGTAATGGAAGTGTAGCAACCCAGTTCCCTTTCGTGCCTGGGGGGCAGGGGGCAGCACCGGGGGTCCCACTTGCATTAGGGCCAGCTGCAGCTGATGAGGACATGGGGGAAGGGGATGGCGAGGTAGCTGGGCCTTCCTCTCCCACAGAGAGCTTGGCCTGGGATGATGAATGGCCTGACGGCTATGATAGCTGGGAAAGTCAAGCTGACCCTGAGAGTGCTGACTCAGATCAGTATGAGAAACCAGGTGGTTTCGGGTCGCAGGAAAGGATTAGGGAAACAGTGGAGGATGAGCCCATGGAAGCTGAAAGGGAGTTCGGCTCTCACGAAGATAGCGACCCAGGTGCTGGGAGGCAAGGACGGAGCTTTGATAGGAGACGGAGCATTGAGTCCAGCAGGAGAGATTGGCACCGCAGCCTAGAGCGCCAGAGAAGCGCTAGATCCCGTAGCACAGATTGGCGGCGCAGCCTAGAGCGTCGGGGGCCGCGCCAAGGGAATTAAGTATAGGATCCGTGGGAAAGGATCCTCAGTAGCTCGGCCACTTCTGTTCTGAAGGGAGTGAAGCGAGCGAAGATCCATGGAGCCAGGATTCGGCTCGTGCCATGCCAAGAAGTTTCTTGGGTTTACTTTCATGAACCTTGCCTTGTTTGCCTTGCCACGGACCAAGTCTGTTTTTGATCCGCTTTGTTTTGCGGAGCCTTGCCAAGCCTTTGCCTTTGGATTTACTTAAGACTCTTTACCTTCATTGCTATTTTGATACTTTTTATGGACAATTACCCTTTTCACCTGTTTTTTATTATTCAATAAATAGTTAGCTGATTACCGTCTCTGTGTGTGTGATTAAGGGGCCGGGCCGAGACCCTGCATCGTGACAGGAAGATAGACAAATACATATGGAAATAGCTCAGAAAGAACATCAACTAAGATTTAGAGGCATTGAGGAGGAGGAAAAAATAAGAGATATAATAATAGCCATCTCTGCTAAGATACTGGACAAGCCTGAGCTATGGATGGAAAATATAGTGGATTGAGGGTACAGAGTGAGCTCCAGATACACAAAAAGAAGCAAACTGCCAAGGGACGTGATAGCCAACTATTCTCTAATATCTACTAATGATGAAATATTGAAATGGCAATTCAGAAGACAAGGTGCCTACAAAGGGAAGAGAGTAATAATACCGAAAGAGATTCCAAGTGAGCTGATGGAGAGAAGGAAAAATTATTACTTCTTAACAGATGTTTTAAGAAAGAACAATGTTAGATATCGTTGGGAAAAAGTAGAAGGTGTCATGGCCACATTTAGAGGAAGGAAACACTGGCCTACATCGGTCGTCAAGGCAAAGGAGTTCCTAAGAAAATACGGAGAGGACTTAAAAAAAAGAAAATAGTAGAGATGAATGACCTCCTAGAAAAGAACTTCCCCATAAGAGGAGAAGAAGGATGATGAGGAAGAAGGGGATGGAGACTAAGGGGATGGTGACTGTGACAAAAAATATATATCTGAAGAGAAAAACCCAGAAGAACCAACACCAGGCACCGAGTAAATGCTTTTAAAATGTGTAACTTGGAATGTTAACAGGCTTAACAGTGGGGTGAAGAGGAAAAGAATTTTCTAACATGTGAAAAAGAAAAAAGCTAACGTAATAGCTTTGCAGGAGATGCATATCAAGAGGTCTGAGGTTCACTATGTCAAAAATGATAGGTTAGGTGAATCGTTTACAGCGTCAGCTGATAAAAAGAAAAAGGGAGTAGTTCTATATGTGGATTCAGTTTTGAGCCCAAGATTGGCTTTTCAGGATAGAGAGGGGAGATACAGTATGTTGTGATCTTAATAACAAACAAAAAAGAAACTACAATGATATGCAACATATACGCTCCTAATGATTCGAAAACCAATTTCTTTAAGGGAATAGAGGGGAAAATACAAGAACATATGTATGACTGTTGCATTATCTTGGGTGATTTCAATGGGGTAATGGATCCAAAGATAAGAGTTCATAAGGGAGGGATAAAAAGGGACAAAATGGTAAGTTATCCAAAAGTTTCTTTGTACTCAAAGAAAATATAGGAATAATGAGCACTTGGAGGGAGATGCACCCCAGAGAAAGGGATTTCACTTTCTTTTCGAATAGACACCAATCGTGGTCAAGAATAGACCACATTTTCACTTCAGAAAATATTGTACCAAGAATAAAAAAATAAACATTCTTTCGAGGTACATCTCCAACCATTGCGCAATGGAGGTTGAATTTCACGGAATTAGAACAGAATTCAGCTGGAAATAGCCAATGCAATTGGTCAATGATAGAAATATACGCGAAAACTGTCAAAAATAATAAAATAATTTTTTGAAATCAACTGTAGAGACAATAACAAATGGAAGGTGATTTGGGACACCAGTAAAGCATTTATGAGAGGGGTTTTTTTGATTGATTGATTGATTGATTGATTTTATTATTTATGAGTCACCCTCCACGTCAGTGCTCCGGGCGACTTACACATAAAACACATAAAAGAGTTCAATAGTTAAAAGCTAAAAGAATAGGAAAATTAATTAAAATAGTTCCAGTAACTCAGGCTAAGTCTAGAGGGTGTCCTTAGCCGTAAGCCTTTCGGAAGAGCCAGGTCTTCAGTGCGGTCAGGAACTGGGGCATGTCCCGGATAGCTCTCTGATCCGCCGGCATCAAGTTCCAAAGAACAGGGACCGCGATGGAAAAGGCTCTCCATCTCGTGGTGTCGAGGCGGGCCTCACTCACACCTGGGATGCGGAGAAGGTCCCTGTTTCCTGAACGCGCGACCTTAAATGAGCTGGTTCGACAAGCGGTCTTTTAAATAAGCTGGGCCGGCGCCATGGAGGGCCTTAAAGGTAAGCGACAAGATCTTGTGGATGGCTCTGAGCTCGACTGGCAGCCAGTGCAGGCGCTGTAGAGATGGCGCGATATGGCATCTCAGTGGTGTCCCGGTGAGGAGTCTGGCGGCTGCATTCTGCACTAGCTGGATTTTACGAGTGGTTGACTGCGGCAGCCCCACGTACAAGGCATTACAGTAGTCCAGCCATGATGTCACTGTGGCATGGACCACCATAGCCAGCGCATCCGATGGAAGGTAAGGTGCCAGTTGACGTGCCTGGCACAGGTGGAAGAAAGCTCCCTTACTTGTCGCAGCAACCTGGGCCTCCAGTGAGAGTCTCGAGTCTAGTATCACACCGAGACTCTTCACCGACGGGGCCGGGATCAGCGGCTCTCCCTCAAAGAGAGGCAGCGGAATGGGTGGCTCTGGGCGTCCCGGCCATAGAATCTCAGTCTTTGATGGATTGATCTTGAGTTTGTATGAGCGGAGCCATCTGGTCACTGCCTCTAGTCCTTGTTTGAAATTCTCAGGCACCGATGTTACGCCTGGCTCAAGCTTCAGCAGAAGCTGCGTGTCATCTGCATATTGGTAGCACCCAAAACCAAAACTTCTGGCTATGCTTGCCAAGGGTTGGACGTAGATGTTAAAAAGCGTTGGTGATAAAATGGCGCCTTGGGGGACTCCACAGTCCAGGGTGGATTTCTTGGACACTTGGCCTCGCCACTTTTTATGAAACATCAAGCAATCAGGAAAAAGAAAATGCAAAAAGAACTGCAAGAAATCCAGTCTAAGATATTGATAGCACAGAAAATGCTGAAGGAAAAACCTAAGGATATGAAAGTTAGAAAATAGTTAAACTGGTTAAATAAACAGATTTCTTTGAACTGGAGAAAATGCAGAAAAAATTTAAAGTTTTTAAATCTAAAATACTTCGAACAAACCAATAAAGCTGGAAAGTTTCTGGCTTGGCAGTTGAAGGAGAAAAGAAGAAATGTTATACCAAAATTGAAAATTGAGCAAAGGGAATTTGTAACAGAAGAAGATATAAGGGGGGCGTGTGTGTGTTTGAGTCCTTTTTTCTGAATTATATAAAAAAGATGATATAAAAAACGAAGAAGTAGTAAAATATATCGGGAGGAGAAAAATTAATAAATTAAAGGATGAAGAGAGGGAAATACTAAATCAAAAAATATCCAGAGAGGAAATAAAGCAAGCTATTAAGAAAGCTAAATGTGGGAAATCTGTGGGCCCAGATGGATATACGGCAGAGTACTACAAGGAATTTGGGGAGGAAATGGTGGACATCCTTGAAAAACTTTTCAATGAAATTTTGGAAATAGGGATAATCCCTGATTCTTGGAAAGAATCTAATATAACTCTAATTGGAAAGTCAGGTAAGGATTTAACAAACCCAGCAAATTATAGGCCTATATCACTCCTCAATGTCGATTAAAAAATCTTCACGTCCATTATATCTGGGCGGCTCAAGGGTTTTTTTTAAATGCTAGGATTAATAAAGATCAGAATGGTTTTTTTACCAACTAGGCAACTAAAAACAAATATCAGAACTATGATAGACATAATTACCGAAAAAATATAAACAGTAAAGTAGCTCTGATATGTTTGGATGTGGAGAAAGCTTTCAACAGGGTGAATTGGAATTATATAAAATTATTATGCCCAGAAATCGATATGGGGTTCTACATGAGAAATGTAATACAACCAATTTACAGTGAACACATAGCCAGAATTATTATTAATCAAAATAAAAAAATAAAGATCCAAAAAGGGGTAAGACAGGGGTGCCCACTATCTCCTCTTCTTTTCATTCATATGTTAGAAATTCTACTAGATGATATTAGAAAGGATAATAAACTTAGGGGTTTAAAATTTTAAAAAGAAGAATTTAAAGTGTTTGCATATGCTGATGATCTGGTCCTGATTGCTGAAAATCCAAATGATCTATTGTTGCTATGGTTGGAGAAAATAGAACAGTTCAACAAGATTGCAGGGTTTAATATAAATAGGGAAAAAACACAGATGTTGGTAATGAACATGACTGAAAGTGAAAAATTAGATCTCCAAACAAGATCAGGTTTGAAAATCACAAAGAAGGTGAGATACTTGGAGATAAATCTCACCACCAAAAAACAATTATGAAACTAAATGGAAGGAGGTATCAAAGGAGTTAGAAAAATGGTCAAGTCTGAATCTATCTTTTTAAGGCAGAATAGCCACTATCAAAAGTTGATGATGCTCCCGAAAATAAATGTACTATTTGCATCACTACCTATATTTCAGAAAGACTCCCAGTTCAACTTATGGATGAGGGATATCTCAAAATTTATATGGGGAGGGAAAAATCCTAGAATGAGAATGAAAATATTACAAGAATCAAAAGAAAGAGGAGGACTGGGAATCCCAAATCTTAAGATATACTATGAAGTGAATTGCTTAGCCTGGCTGGGGGAGTGGTGCAAATTAGAAAATGATAAATTATGAAATTTAGAAGGATTTGACTTGAAGTTTGGGTTTCATGGGTATATGTGTTATAATATGGTGAAAGTGGATTCTAATGTTTAAAATCATTATATAAGAGATGCTTTATTTAAAATTTGGATTAAATATTATTTTAAAAAATCTACAAAAAGTACCTTTATAGTTATCACCGAAAAAAGCTTTCAGGATTAAACAACTAGACGACACCAAATGGCTAACTTATAAAGAGTTAACCTACTGGAATGGACAAAAATGCACATTGAAGCCCAGACAACAACTAGTGGAGGAAAATATAGAAATAAACTGGTTTCCCTATTATCAGATTAGTCAGAAATTTAAGGAAGATGAAAAAAAATGGATTTAATAATGAATATAACGAGATGGAAAAATATTACTAGGTAAAGACAAAAAGATGGTTGGAAAACTATATAAACTTCTGATTCAAATAGAATCAGATGATGGTAAACCCAAAGAATATATGGAAAAAAATGGGCAAGGAACATCAGATATAAAATCAAACCTGAAATATGGAAAAACATCTGGAAAAAAATATAAACACATCAGTTTGTTACCGATTCAGAGAAAACTGGACCAAACTGATTTACAGATGGTACCTTGCTCCAAATAAAATCGCAAAAATATATATAAACATTAAAACAAATTGTTAGAATTGTGGAGAAAAACACAGAACTTCCTTCCATCTTTGGTGGTTGTGCAAAAAGGCTAAAAAGTTCTGGAACATGATAAGCAAAGAGCTAGAGAAGATATTAAAGAAACCGCTGGAAAGGAAACCAGACTTATTTCTACTGGGAATAGTGGACCTCAATCTAAATTTTAGCGAAAATGAAAAAAAGATCTTTCTGATGTTAACAACAGCTGCTAAATTAACATATGCGAAATATTGGAAAGCAGAAGGTCATCCAACAAAAGACGAATGGGTATTAAAATTTATAGACACCATTCAAATGGAATGGCTAACAATAGCCCTGAGAGAAAAGAACGGAGAAACAGCTTCAGAAGAGAATTGTGATTGGTCTAGTGTTCAAGATTACTGTAAAAAGGAATATGATATCGAGTTAAAGTTAAATTGGAATTAGAAAACGATTAAGAACAAGTTAAGCAGGTACATATATGTATATATCATGGGTGATATTCACGGGATATCTTTGGATTAAATAGTTTTCTTTTTCTGATTACAGGTAACTTAGGGAAATACAACAATGATGAGATAAGAATAAAAGGGATAGCTTCAGAAAGGCTCTTCATGAATGATTTTTTAAAATAAATCTTTATTAAGAATATATAAAAACAGAAAGTACATATTATATATATTCATGAATGATATTATATGACTCACCGATCTAAACATTCCATGCACTTCTGTAATACTTTCTCTTCCTTTTCTTTTATCTCTGTTTTTACTATGATATATTCTGTTAACGATTAACAATTTCTTCTAAGCCATTTTCATCGCCAAAGATGGGCATGGCTCGTTGTTTCCTTTTTACTATGTATATTCTTTTCTTTTAAATTTACATGCTGTAAACTCAATAAAGATTTTTTTTAAAGTAGTCTGGTGGATGGGATTACACTCCCCTTGAAGCAGAATTTTTGCATTTTAGGAGTCCTCCTGGACTCATCACTGAGCCTGGAACCTCAGGTTTTGGTGGTGGCTGGGGGACTTTTGCATAATTAAAACTTGTGCACCAGTTTCGCCTGTACCTTGGGAAATCAGACTTGGCCATGGTGGTCCATGCTCTAGTTACATATAGGATATACTACAGTAATGCACTCTACATGCGATTGCCATTGAAGACTGTTCAGAAATTTCAAATAGTCCAGCTAGAGGCAGTCAGGTTAATAACTAGGGCAGCATATAGGGAAAACACAACTCCCGTGTTGTGTCAGCTCCACTGGATGCCAATTTGCTATCAGTTAGCTGCCCTGATATCAAACTGCATGAATTCTACACTGTAGGTGTATCCTTAATTTCAGGTTACTCCTAGAATCAGAGAATCATTGAGTTGGAAGAGATCACATGGGCCATCCAGTCCAACCTCTGCCAAGAAGCAGGAAGATGACATTCAAAGCCATTTTAAAAAAGGAACATAGTCTATCATCAACTCCCAGCATGACTGAAGTTGCAAATGAATTTGTATAAATTATAAAATTGTAAAATAGTTCCAGAAGGCTCAAAATATCTCAGGTGACCAGATTGGATCAATAGTAACCGATACTTCCTGATATTTGCATTCCACTCCCATATGATTTGAACATTCAAAAACCCTTGACAATAACATTTTTCCTATTAGGTATCACAGAGAAGTGAGGAGAATCATAAGCAACTGCATAATCCAGATATTTCTTGATGAAGATGCCTGCTTACGAAATGTCTCCATTTGCTATCTTCTCCTGGAGCATTATAAGCATTTTGTGCATTGTTTCCCTTTTTGGGAATGGATTTATCTTCATGGTGACTGTGCTGCAATGGCTTCAGAAGAGGAAGATGTCACCTTGTGATTTCCTCCTGATCTGTTTGAGTGCCTCCAGATTACTTAAACAGTTGATTTCTGTGATCCTCTATTTTATGACTTTCTTTTATTCTTCAGGTAGAAGAGAAATATTCCTTTCCTCCTGGATCTTTTTCAATATGGCAAGTCTCTGGTGTGTCTCTTGGCTCAGCATTTTCTACTGTGTGAAGATCATCAACTTTCCTAACTCTTTCCTCCTTTGGCTAAAGGTAAGGATCGATCTGCTTCTCCCCAGACTACTTGGAACATCGATGGTCATTTTCATGGTCTCTTCTCTTCCTTCAATCGTCACATTTTTCAAATACAAAGAACCATGTAATCAGACTGTAACAACACCAACCAGCGATGAAGCTGAAGGCAGGATGTGGATTACTTTTTTCCCAGTGCAGATAACTTTCACTTGTATAAATTTCAACATTAACGTGGCTGCAACACTTTTTTTGCTCCTCTCCTTGTGGAAGCATGTGAGAAACCTCAGAAAGAATGGTAGAAGTATTCAGGACTTCAACACTGAGGTTCATCTCAAAGTCATGAGGCCTTTGTTGATCACTCTCTTCTTCTACCTTGCATTTATTGCTTGTTTGATGAACCTGGTAAGTGACTCTTCCCATTTGCAAACAGACCTATCACTGATTATCGAGATAATGATGTCCATATTTCCTTCAGGACATTCCATAATATTAATATGGACCAATCCAAAACTCAAAGAAGTGGCTGCTCATATGCTGAACATCAGACAAAGTGCTTAAAAAGGGAGATGTGCCAACAGATATTATCCACCCTCATGTTTGAACAGAGCCTGCTTCTATCAGTGTGCAAAGTAAACATCAAAATGAAAACGGATTTTAAATTTGGAGACTATTCACCATCACAAGGGAATGCTAATAATCTACCTTTTAACATGGCTTGATACAAGTTATACCCATGCGGGATCCTATTTTGATCCTTCAATATTTCTACAATTGTCTAACTGGTCTAATCCTGACCTGAGATATATTCAGATTTCTGCAATAATTTATTCAAACACTTCCATATGTAGATCACTGCAAAGATCAACAGATCAACAAAACATTCGCTACAGCCAAAGGAAGCGTGGGAACTTGCTGGCTTGTTGGAAGAACTTAAGTGTATGTGGGATTATGTAAGTGGTAGCTTGTGTTCTCCGGTCCTTGAGAATAAAGTGTGAAAGATATTGCTGTGTGGTGTCTGATGCCTGGTATAGATGCCTTTATTGGGAAATAGCTAAAATCTGGTTGTCACCCAGTTGCTATTTTGGGAACTTTACCACATAAAGCAGGCAAACCGACATTGAAGCTGGACTGTCACCGTTGATAATGTTCCTTATTGCATCACACCATATGTATCCTGCTACCATTCTTTCTCCTCGCAGCTATTAACCTCTCTCTCACTATTTATGATCAAACCATCAGTATCTCATAATCCTGAAATATTTCCCTCACCTAGTATGTGCAATGCATCCCTTCCATTTCTGTGCCACAATGGTGGCAGTTAGGCTTGTGCATGGATTCGGAGTGGTCGGTACATTGCAGCCAATCTTGGTCAGATGGATGGAACGGTAAGGGCTCAGCTGTGACATATTTTCATCCATTATGGGACCATGTGGCAGCCGATCATGGCTCCTCCTCCTATATTCTGCACTACGTGGCGCAGAGAAGTCGCTGCATTCTGCTTGCATGGGTTTTCCCTGTTTTCCCTGCCTGTTGGGCCAATCAGAATAAAAGAACACAGTGACATATCTTATGCATGTTTCCTTAAACCAGTTCTTCAATCCCAGACTCCCTTGAAAGGAAGATAGGAAACCGAACCAGGAGAAGTTGCATGGGTTTTCCCTGTTTTCCAGATGTTCAAACTCAGACATAAAAAGAAAGACAGTGACATATCTTATGCATGTTTCCTTAAACCAGTTTTTCAAACCCTGAACTCCCTTGAAAGGAAGATAGGAAAGAGTCACAGGAATAGAAATCGGAGCCTTGCAAGTTCCCCATTCCCGCCAATGGGCCAGATTTTCTAGAATCTTTCAGCTGTAGACCACAATTGGCTCCTTGGTAACCTGCTGGTTTTTGGGAGGTGCACAAAAACAGATCCGTGAGTCACCCGAAATTTGGCCAGCAGAAGCCAGTCTAAGTCCCTGTACGGAGGTGAGAATATTGGGATACAAAGTTTTAAATAAATAAGGCGATTGAGTTTCATCCAAAATGCACAAGCCTAGAGGCAGTAAAGTCATGTCAGAGGATGAGCTTATCCTCTTCTTCCTCTCCCCCTTCTGTTTACTTTATATTGAAGTTTGGTGTTCTTGTTTTTCATTACTAAAAGTGCAAAAATGTTTGTAACACTTGTAAAAGAAATTATGTAGAAGCAGAAGTGCATGAAAATTGAGTTCAATGGGATGCAGAAATATGGTCACATACCAAGGATTATGAAAGCAGCACAATCACATGAAAGAATAAAAGGTGAGATGTTGAAGGTGCTCATCCCAGTACCTACCCACTACATATGATAGAATCATTACGGTGGACTAGCAGCACTTCACACTGCCAAAGTGGAGTTTAGTCCTAATACTTAGCCACAGTTCTAAATCACAACTACTCCCTGCATGTTGTGCTTGCAAGACTGGTGGCTAGATCACTGGTAGGATCTAAGAATTGTCTATCTGGACAAATCCAAGCAAGAGAGCAAAACTCCTGGTCAGTCACAAGGCCAAACAGGGTATAGGGTTACAGCCTGTGATGGATGGGATTACACTCCCCTTGAAGGCAAAAGTCTGTATCTTAGGGTCCTCCTGGACTCATAGCTGAGCCTGGTATGGGTGGTGGCTGGAGGACTTTTGAACAATTAAAACTTGTGCACCAGTTTCACCTGTACCGTGAGAAATCAGACTTGGCCATGGTGGTCCATGCTCTAGTTACATATAGGATATACTACATTAATGCGCTCTACATGGGGTTGCCTTTGAAGACTGTTCGAAAACTTCAGATAGTCCAGCTAGAGGCAGCCATATTCATAACTAGGGCGGCAAATAGGGAAAACACAATTCCCGTGTTATGTCTGCTCCACTGGTTGCCAATTTGCAGTGGATTTGCAGTAGCACAATTCAAAGTGCTAGCTCTGGCCTATAAAGCCCTAAACGGTTGTGGTCCAACTAACCTGTCTGAATGCATCTCCCTCTTTGAACAACCACAGAGATTAAGATTTTCTTGGGAGGCCCTGCTCTTGGTCACACCACTATCACAGGCACGATTGGTGGGGAAGGGAGAGAGGATTTTCTCAAAGAACTCCCCATGGCTATGTAACTCCCTCCCTGGTGGGATTGCATCAGACCCTCCCTCCTGTCCTTCAGAAAGATGGTAAAAACGTTCTGCCTCTCTTCGTGTTTTACTTCGATCACTGCAAAGCATTGAACATGAAGATACAGTTTGCACACAATTAATGCAGAGAGTAGGAGGAGAGAAAGGGTAGAATTTTACCCTTTCCAGTAAAACCAAGCAAAACCAAAGCACTGCATTTTCTCCTAAATTTTTGTGTTCTTTCCCTGTTAATAATTTTCCCTCCTTGACCACAGTGTGACAATGCTTGTCCGGTATTTTCTCTGTGGAATGCTGGATGATACCCATGGTTAAGTGTTCCAGGGCACTTGCAATAGACAATCCTGGCAGTTCACCATCCTTGACATAAGTATTTGGAACCACCTAAATCCTGTTTTTTCAGATGATGTTGACGCCATGCTAAAGGTCATACTTCTATATCAACTTTAGGTGCTAATTATCTAATCCAGATAAACAAGATTAGGGGTCTTTTGCAGTTGTAGGGCATTGCCCACTGATTCCTGAATGAACATAATGTGCCAGCAGAAGGTAAAGCCAATAGCCATCAACCATCTCCCTATGTGTATTTACACAATATACATACACTCACAGCCACTACCATGACTTGTAAAACAATATGATAGTTAAAGATATTCCAAATCAAGATTTTTTGCTTGAGTCAAATGCCATCTGCCTCTTTCCTTACTGGTTACATATTTTTCCAGGCAACTTCTGTCTATCAGATTGTTATAGCAATTGTTTGCTTGTTACATGATGTAAAATGTATAATTTCTGTGGATTGTAAACCATTAGTAAAGCAATACAGAAAGATTTGTTTATTATTTACTTGTTTATGATATTTATAGCCCGCCTTTCTCAGCCATATGGTGGCTTGAGGCAGGTTACAGGCTGGCACAATTCAATGTCATACATTCACAAAAGAGCAATTAGAGCAATTAAAAACAATCAACATAACAATATAAAAACATACATAAAAGCTGAATAAAACATGTAATCTCCAGTGTCATCCTGTTAAAATCAGGTTCCAGTAACATCGTCTATCCAATCCAAGTTCATCATTCATAGTTTCATGTTATCTGATCTCAAAAGCTTGCTCAAAGAGCCAGGTTTTCACCTTCTTTTGGAAAGTCAGGAGGGAGGAGGCCGATCTAATACCCCTCGGGAGGGAGTCTCATAGCCCAGGGGGATGGGCACCACTGAGAAGGGCCTGCCCCTCGTCCGTGAAAAATTGTGCTTGTGATGTCTGTGAGATCGAGAGCAGAGTGTCCCCAGATGATGTTAAGCTCCGTGATAGTTCATAGGAGGAGATACAAGTACGTTCGGACAGGTAAGTTGGGCCAGAACCATTTAGGGCATTATAGGCTAAAGCCAGCACTTTGATTTGTACCTGATAACAAATTGGCAGGCAGTGGAGCTGGCGGAACAGAGGAGTTGTGTACTCCCTGAGCGCCACTCTCCTTAGTAACCTGGCTGCTGCCTGTTGGACTATTTGAAGCTTCCGAACAGTCTTCAAGGGCAAAGATGGTAAGCAAATGAAAAATGAAATGGAAAGTAAGTGAAAATACAGAAGACGGACCATTCCTTTCTGGCTACATTTTAAAGAAGAATGTGAAGAAATAAATAGTGTAAACCACTCACCTTCTCATCAGTCTTAGATGTTGTGGGACACACTCCACAAAGTGGTAATAACTTCATGTTTCTGTGTATATTTTGAGGATAGAACAGAAAAGGCAGCACTTTGACTACCACGCGTGAAAGTTAATTTGTTAATGTTGACCCATTAGCAACAGAAACATCTATCATTACTAGGGGTAGATATCTCCGTTTTAAAAGACTTTGAAATCTGTTTTTTTCGTATTTAAAATTAATTTCAAAGTTTTTTGACCCTCTGGGCCCAAACCGGAAGTGTAATTTCTATACTGAACCTGGGTGCCACCATTTTTCTAAAGGTCACGTTATTAGGTCGTTTTCCCCCCTCTCAGTTCTAAACTCGCGAGAGGAGACTGGAGGGCAGCAGCACCCTCCTTTCTCCTCTCGTCAGCTGAGAGCGAAGGCAGGCGCCTTGGGTCGCGTTAGTTCCCAGCAGGGAAGGAGCTGGGCACACCTCTTTCCCTGCCAAGACCTAATGCAAACCAAACCTTGAGTCCGCTCCTCCTCCCCTGCCAGGATCTAAAGCGCGCCAAGCCTTGAAGCGCTTTAGATCCTTGCAGGGGAGGAGGAGCAGTCCCAGTTTATTCCCAAGGAGAGGAGGAGGTGGGGACGCGAATCCCCGCCTCCTTCCCTCCTTGGGAATAAACCAGGACAAGGGTCCCAGTTTATTCTCAAGGAGAGGAGGAGATGAGGACGTGAGGGTCCCGATTTATTCCAAAGAAGAGGAGGAGGTGGGGACGCAAGTCCCCGCCTCCTTCTCTATACTTGAGAATAAACCAGGACAAGGGTCCCGCTTTATTCCCAAGAAGGGAAGGAAGTATGGACTCGCCTTCCCACTTTTCCCGCACCTCAAAGTGGTTAAATATAACGCGGGATAGCACTGAGGGGGCAGGGGAAGGAAGGTGTGTGTGTGTGCCTTACATCGACACACACTCCCTTTCCCCGCACCTCAGAGGAATCCCGCGTTATATTTAATCCCGATGCTTCTGAGCTGGGGGGGGGGGGGAGGGAGGGAAGAGTTCAGGGCTTGCCCTCCATTCTTCCCTCCCAGCTGACGTAATGAATAATAACAAAAAATTGTTATTAATTATGATTCAATCACGAAATTTATTTTAAAAAATTGTAATAATTTCTATAACGACCCAGCAACAAAAATCCCCCCCCCAACGAGTTTAGAATCATTTTTTAATGGATCAACCACCCCTTGTAAGGACTCTCCAATTTTCTGTAAAGATCACGCACAAACTGCAGGTCGATCCAACGAGATTTTATTGAAGGTACAACACCTGTAAAGCCAAAGCATTGGCTTGTGCCCCAAACACACCTTTTATACTTAACCCCCTCCAACCCGTCACCCGCAATGTCCAGGAAAGGTTGCATCACCTTCCCTGACTCAGCGAACTACTGTCCAATGGATATTACGTCATATCCCTGCTGAGTCAGCATATTGTCAATCAATGTCCACTGTCCGGAAGAGGTTACATCACATCCGTCCTGACTCGGCACTTCTCCCGGGAGATTGCATCATCCCCGGGATTTCCCCAAGGTCCTGCACGCCAGGTTTTTCCCGGTCATGGCAGACTGGGAGTTCTTGAGCCTCCCTCAAGGCTCAGAACCTCCAGCTCTGACACCCCTTTTCATTACCATTAATGTCATTAAACAAAATGGCTTAAAACCTTATATTGCATTTATTAATGTGTCACCTAATGGTTTCCAGTACAGACTGTGAGAGTGATGGAGAATATGTACCACCCTCTGAAAAGGGGGATGAGTGAAAACTAAAAGGAAATTTGGAACATGAAGGGAAAGATGGAGAAACAAAGCATGCATTCGAACAGTAGAATTAATTTAATTTGGTACCACAATAACCTCAAAGACTCAATATTATGGACTCAGAGGAATTGTAGTTTCACAAACTCTTCAGCCTTCTTTGTCGAAGATTGCTGGTGTCTCACCAAATTTCAAATCCCAGGATCCTATAGCTATGGCAGTTAAGCCGCCCTGTGTCCCCCCTCGGGGGTTGAGAAGGGTGGGATAGAAATATTAGAAATAAATGATATCAAACTGCATGAATTCTACACTATAGGTATAACCTTAATTTCAGGTTACTCCTAGAATCAGAGAATCATTGAGTCGGAAGAGATCTCAAGAGCAATCCAGTCCAATCTCTACCAAGAAGCAGGAAAATCACCTTCAAAGCCATTTAAAAAAGGAACATATTCCATCACCAACTCCCAGCATGATTGAAGTTGGCAAACCAATTTGTATGAATTATAAAATTTGAAAAATAGTTCCAGAAGCCTCAAAATATCTCAGGTGATCTGATACCTGATTGGATCATTAGTAACCGATCCCTGATATTTGCATTCGTCTCTCGTATGATTTGAACATTCAAAAACACCCAACAGTAAAATTTTCCCTATTATTTATCAGAGAGAAGTGAGGAGAATCATAAGCAATTGCATATTCCAGATATTTCTTGAAGAAGATGCCTGCTTACGAATTGTCTCCATTTGCTATCTTCTCCTGGAGCATTTTAGGCATTTTGTGCATTGTTTCCCTTTTGGGGAATGGATTTATCTTCATGGTGACGGTGCTGCAATGGCATCAGAAGAGGAAGATGTCACCTTGTGACTTCCTCCTGACCTGTTTGAGTGCCTCCAGATTACTAACACAGTTGGATTTCATAGCCATCTATTTTATGCATCTCTTTTATTCTTCAGGTAGAAGAGACATGCTCTATTTCTCCTGGATCTTTTTCAATATGGCTAGTCTCTGGTGTGTCTCCTGGCTCAGCATTTTCTACTGTGTAAAGGTCATCAACTTTCCCAACTCTTTCCTCCTTTGGTTAAAGTTAAGGATTGATCAGCTTCTCCCCAGATTACTTGGAATATCGATGGTCATTTTCATGGTCTCTTCTCTTCCTTCAATCGTCACATTTTTCAAATACAAAGAACCATGTAATCAGACTGTAACACCACCAACCAACAGTGAAGTTAAATATAGCATATGGATTAGTTTTTTCCCAGTACAGATAACTTTCACTTGGATAAATTTCAACGTGAACATAGTGGCAATATTTCTTTTGCTCATCTCCTTGTGGAAGCATGTGAGAAACCTCAGAAAGAATGGTACTAGTGTTCATGACCTCAACACTTGGGTCCACCTCAATGTGATGAGGCTGTTGTTGATCACTCTTTTCTTCTACCTTTTATTTATTGCTAGTTTGATAACAGTAATAAGTGACTTTTCCCAGTTTGGATCAAACCTATCACTGATTACAGAGATAATGATGTCCATATTTCCTTCAGGACATCCCATAATATTGATACTGAGCAATCCAAAACTCAAAGAAGTGGCTGCTCACGTACTAAACATCAGACAAAGTGCTTAAAAAAAGGAGATGTGACAACAGATATCTACCCTCGTGTTTGAACAGAGACTGCTTCTATCAGTGTGCAAAGTAAACATCAAAATGAAAACTGATTTTAAATATGGAGACTATTCACCATCACATGGGAATGCTAATAATCTACCTTTTAACATGGCTTGGTACAAGTTATACCCATGCTGGATCCTATTTCGATCCTTCAATATTTCTACAATTGTCTAAATGTTCTAATGCTGACCTGAGATATATTCAGATTTCTGCAACAATTTATTCAAACTCTTCCATATGTGGATCACTGCAAAGATCAACCAATCAATAAAACATTTGCTACAGCCAAAGAAAAGGTGGGAACTTGCTGGCTTGTTTGAAAAATTTAAATGTATGCGGGATCATGTAAATGGCAGCTTGTGTTCTTCCATCCTTGAGAATAAAGTGTGAAAGGTATTGTTGTGTGGTGTCTGATGCCAGGTATAGATGCCTTATTGGGAATTAGCTAAAGTCTGGTTGTCACCTAGTTGCTATGTTGGGAACTTTATCACATAAAGCAGGCAAATCGACATTGAAGCTGGACTGTCACCTTTGATGATGTTCCTTATTGCATCACACCATATGTATCCTACTACCATTCTTTCTCCTCACAGCTATTAACCTGTCTCTCACTATCTATGATCAAACCATCAGTATCTCATAATCCTGAAGTATTTCCCTCACCTAGCACATGCAATGCATCCCTTCCCTGTGCCACAATGGTGGCAGTATGGCTTGTGCATGGATTCGGAGTGGTCGCTTCCCTTCGGGCAATCTGCCATATTTGGCTTGGCCAGATGGACGTAACGGTAAGGGCTCAGCTATAGTTATAGCTCACCCGCAATGAAAGAGCATTCTGAACTCCACCAATGATGGAATGGAATCAAACTTCCCACATAGAACTCCAATAACCAAGAGAAAATACTATAAGAGTTTGGTGGGCACTGACCTTGAGTTTTGGAGTTGTAGTTCACCTATATCCAGAGAGCACTGTGGACTCAAACAATGTTGGATCAGGATCAAACTTGGCATGAATACTCAATATGCCCAAACGTGAACACAAATGGAGTTTGGGGAAAATAGACCTTGACATTTGGGAGTTACAGTTTCTGGGATTTATAGTTAACACACAATCAAAGAGCATCCTGAACTCTTGCAACAATTCAATTGAACCAAACTTGGTATATTGAACTCTCATGACCAACAGAAAGTACTGAAAGGGTTTGCTTGGGAATTGACCTTGAGTTTGTAAATTGTAGTTCACCTACACTCAGAGATATGATATCTCAAATAAATGGATCTGGACCATCTTGCAAATAGAGGTGATATCTCTAAGAAACACTCTGAAAAAAGACTAAAGTATCAATATAATTACAAAATGTCTATAAGGCAAGTTATTCTCATATATGTTGACATTTCAAATCTGGTGAGCCAGTAACAACATATAATCCCAAATAACAATCAATCATAGATTATCGAAAAAGAGTCCGTGTTATGATATGCAATCTCAACAAAGGTGAGAAGTATCTTGCAAATAGAGGTGAGGTCCAAGAATAGCAAATAAAGAATGTCCTAATTTGGAAAAATGTGTCCTCAAACCGTGGAAGTTCCCTGAACTTGTGTCCAGGAGCTCCGGCAAGCGCGGGGGGTGACTGACGCTTTTGACATCAGTACGTGCTCCCATGGAATTGGGGAGATGTAGTATCCCAAAGTCTAAGCAGTGGACAAAGTTCAAAGCCCAAAATTAGGCAAAATATCCAAAGTCTCCTTAATAGGAAAAATAATGGTTATCCAAAAGTTAAGGTTCTTTGAGCTTGTATGCAAAATAGTAAAAAGGAAAAAAGCCATGGAGGTAAGTTGGCTGCCTTACTCAAGTAAACACAAAATCTAAGTGGCCGTATGGCAATACTGTAGATCACTGAGATAAAGTAAGCAGTGCAACTCTCCCAAATAAGGGTAAATAGCAGCTAGTAATCATCCAAATGGTTCTCAAACAGGCTGTTGTAACTGGAGCAAGCCAAAAGATGGTAGAGAAGCCCACGCCTATGAGATGTCCATTACGGATCCAACCCATTTCGGACCTCTAGGGTCCTTCGTCAGGGCGGGTAGTATCACAGTAACATCTGTGGCTTCATTCAAGTACAAAATGCATGTATATAAATCTGAAACACATCATAATTACTGTAATGCGCTTTACATTGGCCTCCCCTTGTCGATGATCCGGACGCTTAAGCTAGTGCAGCATGCCGCAGCTCGTCTCCTCCTGGGAGCTTCAAGATCTGACCGCGCGACCCCACTCTTGCGCGGGCTGCACTGGCTTCCGATTGAATTCCGGGTCCTCTTCAAGGTGTTAGTTCTTACTTTCAAGGCCATCTATGGTTTGGGGCCAGTGTACCTGAGGGAGCGACTTACCCCTTATGTGCCTGCGAGATCACTGCGCTCTGAGGAGCTTAACCTCCTTGAGGTGCCTTCCCTCGGATCCTGCAGATTGGCCTCCACACGGCGGAGGGCTTTCTCTGTGCCGCTCAATCCTCTGGAACGGCCTCCCTGAGGAGATCCGGGCCATCCGCGCACTCTTCTGCCCTTTCGCAGGCGTTGAAGACTTGGCTCTTCAGGAAGGCGTTTGGCCCTTAACCCAATCATACTGTGTGCCATGCCATGCCGCCTATGGTTGTTCCAGATCCCCACTGCCCCACCCAGGGCTATTGTTCGAATGTTTTAACTGTTTTAATGTCTTAATGTGTTTTTAATTGCATAATTTGTTTTATCACACTCACTGTGTTTATATATCCTTTGTACACCGCTCTGAGCCTCGGAGTGAGCGGTATACTAAATCGAAGTTAATAAATAAATAAATAATAAATAAATAATAGAAATATAAAAATCTCAGAATAAACACAGTCAAAAAGGTGGGTTGGAAACACTGGTATTGTAAATGGTAACATACCTTATTATCATGATCAGTGGCACCACAAATTAGTATGACCGGCATACGGTGAGTAAAGATCTGCGAGGAAAGTATATATATATATCCTCCTAGGTAGTGCTGATAATTAGTTAAGGTAATTAAGAAATTACCCATAGACTAAATTAGTAAATTGGAGGTGCTGAGAGAATCATTTAGGCCAGTAGGTGTCTCACTTGCTGTCATTGTGATCCAGGTGTTTTCTCTCCTTAATTGCTCTTGTTTCAAATTGCCATGGGGTTTGACTCTCACACGTTCCAAGCCCATAAATGTAAACTCTTCCCTGGAGTTATGTATGGTCTTAAAGTGACAGTATAGAGCTGTCTCTTCAGATCCCAGCCGGATTTTACTCCGATGTTCCCCAATTCTTATCTTCGAAGTACGTGAACTTTGACCTATATAATTTTTTGGGCATGAGAAAATAAAACAATAGACACATCCGATAGTATTGCATGTAATAAAGTATTTGATTTTAAAGGATCTTGACTTGTGTGCTACGTATACTTCGCGTGAGGTGGATACAAATTTGCACACACTGCAATTCCCACAGGCTCTCATCCCAGGTGTCAATGCACTGGGTGGATCTTTGAGTCTATGATCAGTATGTATGAGGAAATCTCCAAGATTAGAGGTCCTCTCATAGGCTGGCATGGGTGTAAGCTGCAGATCTGGAATATCTGATAAAAGAGGCCAATATTTTCTCACAATGCGAAGGATATCTTTACTGTGAGTAGATAATATGATGGGCCAGATTGTCCTGTTAGGTGTTGGTCTGTGAGAGTTAATGTATTGACTCTATTAATCTTGTCCACTCTTCTTCTGGTAGTTTGTATCACATGTTGAGGGTAGCCTCTAGTAAGGAAAGAGTTAATCATTTGTAATTGTGTATATTGTGTATATGAGAAAATTTCTTGCCTTATAGACATTTTGTAATTATATTGATAACCTTAGTCTTTCTATACTCAGAGTGTTTCTTAGAGTTTTCTAAACACAGTCTGCAATTGTACTTTGGTTGTTTGTATGAATATTCAATATGCCCAACTATGAACACACATGGAGTTTGGGGAAAATAGACCTTGACGTTTGGGAGTTGTAGTTCACCTACATCCAGAGAGTTCTGTGGACTCAATTAACGATGGGTGGGCTTCTTCCTCCACCCCTTTCTGACCCTCCCTCCGCTCACCTCAGCCTCTCTGCCGACCTTTCCTCCTCCATGATGGCAACGGAGTAGTAGAGAGAGAGAGCACGCACGAGGGAGGGGAAGGCGCGGCTGCGTAGAGGAACTGCCGCCTCACCTCACACTTGAGTGAGCGCGAGGGAAAGACTGGGCCGGGGTGAGGAGGAAGCGGCCTCCGGCACCACTGCTGCTTTTCCTTTGAACTCTGAGGGGAAGGATGTCGTGGACAGCTCGGGCGAAGACGGGAGGAGGCGCGGGAACAACAGCAGGGAGAGGGACAACAATAACAATAGCAGCAGCCATAGCAGACTCCTTCTCCCACAGCACACCTGATGATCGATCACGGCACACTAGTGTGCTGTGGCACAGCGGTTGGGAAATACTGATCTAGAGTACCAGCTTGGTCCTTGGGAGCCCCAAGCCTCTAAAGGAAGAAAAAAAGCAATCCCCTGTTAGAGATACGCTATGTCCTCACCCTTCCTGAGCATTTAGACCAGGCAGGACAGCACATATGTTTCACCTATCCTCAGATTCTTGGGGAATTTTCAAAGTGTTTATAAACAACATTTTAAAAAACTGCAAGAGCAATTTTCTTGAATTTTCTATATAATGGCACAAGGTAATAGGAGAACATTTCCCCCTAACTTTCAGAAATATTCACACATCTACTGATTTTAGGGAATTTTTAAAAAGTTTTGACAAAAACATTTTGGTTTCTCTGAAAGCCACAACAGCGATCTCATTTAATCTCTCTCATATTAATCAACAGAACTTCCATTCAGGGATTTTTTTTACCAACCCAGCACAGAGATTTACTTACTAGAAGTATCAGTCATTCCTCCCCTTTGGCGATACAACAATTTATTGGAACTCTGGCAGGCTGCTGCTACAGAGGGACAGATCTCTCCCTCCCGCTATCCTGATTGGGGCTTTCTGATACTGAGCAAAATTCTGGGAAATGTAGTTTTGGACAGGGCCTTTTGAATTCTCTGTCATAGGGCTCCTCACCTTACCTAACTACATTTCCCAAACTTTTGTGCTTTCTCAGTCTCTTTCCCAGCAAACTCTGATTCTCCTTTCTGCTCTCCTCCCCTCATTACAAGAGGCCATTAATTTAAAGACAAAAGGCAGCCTTGATGGCTTTGTTTTGCTTCCTTGCACTGAAAATGAAACTGACTTTAAGAGGCTTCCATGATTTACAAAATGTAAAAGAAAAAAAAAGTATTGGGTAAGTTTGGATTCTTCAGTTTTTTGTGAGGGCCATGCCTGTGTGTCACATATAATATCATAAGTACAAATTTAACAAATTTGATATGACTTACGATGACTAACAAAAAAATTGCACACCCCTAGAAAACAGATACCTTGCCCACATTTTTTAAAAAACGGTATTTGAGAGATGTTTCACTTCTTTCCTGGTGCCCCCTCTCCAAAGAAAAAGATTAATACTAGGTTTTCTTGTGCATCTGGGAAACAACAGTAAAGAAGTAATACCATGTCAGCTTTAAGTTAGCAGCAAGATCTGATTGCAGGACTGATTTGAAGTAATGTTAACTGCAGGTATCACAGTTATTTCCATCGTCATCTGGAAACAACTTAATATACTGTTTTTTATCCACTTAGTCACTTTGTTAGAGACCCAAATCGGAGCCTCAATAGCTTAAGGTCCAGGTCACGGGAAGGCACGAGGAAATGATTCAATCCCAAGATTAAAAATCAAAAGCAAGTTTTTTTAATTTTCTCATGGCCATAAGAAAATCAGACAGTCGTGCAAAGTACACGCAGGTACAGCACTCTGTAAAAGACTGTCTCTCCTCCCCTTGACAGGTGCAAACTTTTATACATCCAAGTAAACAAAGGCATTTCTGTCATGGAAAGCACTTTGATTTTTCACTTTTTCCAGCCTCCCTCCCATCAACCTTCTGATGCACTTTCCATGGAATGTATCTCTGCATACCTGCGTCCTGTTTACGACCTTCATGCTGGACTGCAAAAACCCATTTCCTATGCAAGAAAATCGCCATGTAACTTAATATTCTAACACAAGTATAGCATATAGTAGGCCTGGTTGATCAAAAAAAATGGTTCAAAACTCGTTTCAGATGTAGGGGGCGCTGGAGCTTCGAATCTGGTTGACTTCCGAAATTTTCTGAAAAAAATTGGAATTTTCCAAATTAATTCTGAAATTTCGGAATTGATTCGTTAATGGCATCCGCGATTGCACAATGCACGAAAAACTGTAAACGGGACAGGCAAAACTTGGGGGATTCCTTTTCCCTCAGTTTTAGACCGCTATTATACACATATATAGACATATAGAAGTATATATTGCATATACACACATACAAATATATGTTACATATACTCACAATATACACATATACAAATATATATTACATGCACACATATATCTCTACACTTATACAAATACATGTTACATATACACACATATATTACATATATTACATATAAACACAATATATACACATATATAGACTGCTACTGACAAAACTTGCCACAGTGGTACAAACATTTGAAACATTAAACATAAAGACAAGTGATTTTTATATAATTTCTTCATTAGGATTTAGAATTACAAACTACTGTCTTCTTAGGGCTGAAGGGAGGAAAGCATGCCAGTTTAAAAGGCTGGACATGAAAACAAATCTGGCTGACAGTGAAACTGTCAATGTTCATTCAATACGCAAAGGACAGCAGTTAGGCATTTAAGCAGGGTTATGCTATCTCATTAAAATCTACCATAAAGGGATGCATGATTATACACCCGAAGGAACCCCCTGATGGAAGAGAAGTTGATTCGTTGATTACTAGTTTCACAAATTACCACTTGTTGCCCCAAGGAAAGAGAAGGGCCCTTTCCAAGCTTTATAGTGTTGATTAGATTGGATTTGTTGACTTGGGAATTGTGGAGAGGGACAGAGGGAGAAGGGACGAATCCCCCTGAGGAATGAATGCAGGGCACTGGCCGACTTCCCAAACGGGGAGGAAGTATTGACGAAAAATAACAATACATGACTATTCCAATGCCCTGTAATTGGAATGAGGGGACAAATTCCCACGAGGAATGAACGCCGGGCGGCACCACTCTAGACCACTGGACAAAGGCAAGTTGTCGACCCCTTTTGGGGGATTACTGGGATATATTGGGCAGTGAGTATATTCGGACAGGGAAGCTGAAGCTACTAGGCACCCAGTCTCCCTTCTGGCTACATTTTGAAGCACAATGGGAAGAAACAATTAGTGTAAACCACTCTCCTTCTCATCAGTTTTTAGATGCTGTGGGCCACCATCCACGAGGTGGTAATAACCTCATGTTTCTGTGTACATTTTGAGGATGGAACAGAAAAGGCAGCTCTTTCATTACCATGTGTGAAAGTTAATTTGTTAATGTTGACCCATTAGCAACAGAAATATCTATCGTTACCATTAATGTCATTAAACAAAATGGCTTAAAGCCTTATATTGCATTTATTAATGTGTCACCTAATGGTTTCCAAGAACAGGCTGTGAGACTGATGGAGAATATGTCCTACCCACTGCAAAGGGGGATGGTTAAAAACAAGAAGGAAATTTTGGAATGTGAAAGGAGTGATGGAGGACAAAGAATGAACGTAATTTGGCACCACTATAACCTCCAAGACTCAATATTATGGACTCAGGTGAATGGTAGTTTCACAAACTCTTCAGCCTTCTTTGTCGAAGATTGCTGGTGTCTCACCTCATTTCAAATTCCAGGATCCTATCTATTTATTTGTTTGTTTATTTATTTATGTCATTTATTTTCCACCCTTCTCACCCCAAAGGGGACTCAGGGTGGATCACAATGCACATATACAGGCAAACATTCAATGCCATTGACATACAACATATATAGACAGACATAGAGGCAATTTAACATTTCAGAAATCAGTTAAATTTAGATATGGCAGTTAAGCTGCCTCGCATCCCCCCTCGGGGGTTGAGAAGGGTGGGATAGAAATATTGGAAATAAATGATATCAAACTGCATGAATTCTACACTGTAGGTGTACCCTGAATTTCAGGTTACTCCTAGAATCAGAGCATCATTGAGTTGGAAGAGATCTCGTGGGCCATCCAGTCCAACCCCTTGCCAAGAAGCAGGAAAATCACCTTCACAGCGATTTTAAAAAGGAACATATTCCATCATCAACTCCCAGCATGATTGAAGTTGGCAAACCAATTTGTATAACTTATAAAATTGTAAAATAGTTCCTGAAGACTCAAAATATATCAGGTGACCTGATACCTGATTGGATCATTAGTAACCGATACCTCCTAATATTTGCATTCCTCTCCCATATGATTTGAACATTCAAAAACACTCAACAGTTAAAAAAAATCTCTATTAGGTATCAAAGAGAAGTGAGGAGAATCACAAGCACATGCATATTCCAGATATTTCTTGAAGAAGATGCCTGCTTACGAAATGTCTCCATTTGCTATCTTCTCCTGGAGCATTATAGGAATTTTGTGCATTGTTTCCCTTTCAGGGAATGGATTTATCTTCATGGTGACTGTGCTGCAATGGCTTCAGAAGAGGAAGATGTCACCTTGTGATTTCCTCCTGACCTCTTTGAGTGCCTCCAGATTATTAACACAGTTGGATTCCATGGCTATCTATTTTATGCATTTCTTTAATTTTTCAGGTAAAATATATATGCTCCATTTCTTCTGGGCCTTTTTTCAATATGGCAAGTCTCTGGTGTGTCTCTTGGCTCAGCATTTTCTACTGTGTGAAGATCATCAACTTTCCCAACTCTTTCCTCCTTTGGCTAAAAGTAAGGATTGATCTGCTTCTCCCCAGACTACTTGGAACATCGATGGTCATTTTCACGGTCTCTTCTCTTCCTTCAATAATCACATTTTTCAAATACAAACAACCATGTAATCAGACTGTAGCACCACCAACCAGCCACGACGCTGACGGCAGGATGTGGATTAGTTTTTCCACAGTGCAGATAACTTTCACTTGGATAAATGTCAACATTAATGTGGCTGCAACAATTTTTTTGCTCATCTCCTTGTGGAAGCATGTGAGAAACCTCAGAAAGAATGGTAGAAGTATTCAGGATTTCAACACTGAGGTTCACCTCAAAGTCATGAGGTCTTTGTTGATCCTTCTCTTCTTCTACCTTTTATTTATTGCTAGTTTGATAAACCTGGTAAGTGAGTATTCTGACTTGCATTCAAACCTATCATTGATTACAGAGATAATGATGACCATATTTCCTTCAGGACATTCCATAATATTAATATGGACCAATCCAAAACTCAAAGAAATGGCTGCTCACATGTTAAACATCAGGCAAATAGCATAATAAAAAGGAGATGTGGCAACAGATAACCACCCTCATGTTTGAACAGAGACTGCTTCTATCAGTGTGCAATTTAAACATCCACATGAAAACTGGTTTTAAATATGGAGACCCTTTTCCATCAAAAGGGAATGCTAATAATCTACCTTTTAATATGGTTTGGTACAAGATATACCCATGCTGGATCCTATTTTAATCCTTCCTTATTTCTACAATTTTCTGACTTCTTGAATGCTGACCTGAGAGATATCCCGATTTCTGCAATGATTGATTCAAACTCTTCCATACGTAGATCACTGTAAAGATCAACAAATCAATAAAACATTTGCTACAGCCAAATATAAAGTGAGGGCTTACTGGCTTGTTGGAAGAATTTAAGTGTTTTCGGTCCTTGAGACTAAAGTCTGAAACATATTGCCATGTGTTGTCTGATGCCAGGAATATATAGCTTTTGTAGAGCATTAGATGCTGCATTGGGATTAGCTAAAGACTTGTCATCCAGTTTGTTTTTAGGGACTTTACCACAGAAGGCCAGCAACTGAAATTGAAGCTGGACCTTTGATGCTGTTGCTTTTTGCATCACACCATATGTATCCTTCTACCAATCGTTCTCCTTGCAACAATGAACCTGTCCCTCACTATTGATGGTGAAACCATCAATAGCCTCATAGCTTGTGTGAGGAGCCCCCAGTGGTGCAGTGGGTCAAACCACTGAGCTGCTGAACTTGCTAATCAAAAGGTTCAAATCCGGGAAGCAAAAGGAGCTCCCGCTGTTGGTCCTGACTGGACTTAATGTCGGAAAAACCTTTACCTTTGTGCGATGCATCCCTTCCACTTCTGTGGCAGTAAAGTCACAACAGAGGATGGGATTCTCCTCTTTTTCTCCTTCCCTTCTATTTAGTTTATATTTGCCTTTGATGTTCTTGTTTTTCAAAAAAAATTTGTAACAGTTCTAAAAAAAATTATGGAGAAGCACAAGTGCAGGAAGATGGGGTACAGTGGTATGCAGAAATATGATCACAAACCAAGGATTGTGAAACCAGCACAATCATGTGAAAAAATAAACAGCAAGCTGTTGAAGGTGTTCATGCCAGTACACAGGCCCGGATTACCCATAAGGCCACCCGAGGCCATGGCCTCGGGTGGCATGTTTGGGGGGGCAGTGGATCCGGACCCCCATTAAAAAAATCCCCCCAAAAAATACCCAAAAAAAGGGCGCATGCGAGGCCGCCCCCTCCCTTTGCTCTGCTCCCCTCAGCTCTGCTTTAGGAGGGAGTGAGGGAGGATCGGCTCCGCTCCTTACTCTGCCCCTCTCTGCCCCCGGCTCCGCCCCTCCCCCTCACCAGATTGAAGGAAGGAGGGCAGGGTGAGGAGAAAGAGGCACCCTCCCGCCACATGTCCTGCACGCCGCCCACCCCTTTTTGGCGGGGCTGGCGCGACATAAGGGAGGAGGGGCAGCAGCGGGACTCCTCTCTGCCTCCTCCCTGGCATGGCATGGCATCGCCAGGCAGGGAGGAGGAGGTGAAACCGCGCTGCCACCCCTCCTCCCTTGCGTGGCGTGGCAACGCAAGGGAGGAGCAGCAGCACGGCTTCTCTCTGCCTCCCTGGCTTGGCGTCGCCAGGCAGGGAGAAGGAGGCGGAGAGAAGTCGCGCTGCCGGCCCTCCTCCCTTGCATCGTCACGCCACGCAAGAGAGGAGGGGCAGCGGCACGACTTCGCCTCCTCCTCCCTGCCTGGCAACGCCACACCATGTCAGGGAGGAGGCAGAGAGGAGTTGCGCCAGCCCCGCCGAAAAGGGGTGGGCAGCGCGCAGGACGTGCGGCGGGAGGACGCCTCTTTCTCCTCCTCGCCCCGCCCTCCTTCCTTCAATCCAGTGAGGAGGGGCGAAGCCGAGGGGCGGGGAGGGGCGGAGCTGGGGGTGGGGAGGGGCAGAGCCGGGGAGGGGAGAGGCGGAGCCGGCGGCGGAGCCGGGGGGCGGGGAGGGGCAGAGGCAGACCCTTTGGCCTAGGGCGGCAAAAGGACCTGATCCGGGCCTGCCAGTACATACCCACTACATATGATAGAACCATTACTGGGGACTAGCAGCTTAATCCAGTAAAGTTGGAAGTTCTCTTATGCATGTGGTTGTGCTTTTGTGTCATTTTGTTTAAGATATAGATTCAGATCACAGTTATGTAAGTGGAGCTTCTCAAGTGTAACTGCTGCACATGCAGTTGTACATTTTTGGATAACTATTCATCAGTGACCTCACTTGAGTCTCTGGGACTGCAGAAACAGCCATCATTTGCAGTTACATCATTGGCTTGCAATGTTTAGTATTTAGCAGAAGGGTGGCATAGGGCAACTATATCAATGTAGATTTACACTATACGAAAATGGTGGATGAACTTTGCTATGCTGTACTGTCTGCAGCAGAGCAGCAAAGGACAAAAGTGTGAGGTACCAGAGGTTGGGGCATCTGAGAGACAATTTTGGCATCTACCTAAGTGAGACAATCAAACAAACATTTCTCAATGGGCTTTGGGAATGCCGCAGAATTTCTGTGCCTAGCCAATCCAAGCTATGCTTGCTCTTTGTGCCCTATTTTCAGGGCATCTGGCCACTCTATCATTAGTTATGTAGAAAGAAAACTTAACTTTGCAGTGTATTGGCCAAGCAGCACTGCAACAATATCTGACCCCAAAGTACTAGATGCCTTAATACTTTTGTCTCCCCTGATGCCCTGGTATTTTAGGGCATTTGTATAAATCCAGCAGGAGTTCTCCCTGGTTCCTTCCCCTCCCCCCTTCAAATTTCAGACTGTGATCAAATGACAACTCCATGAGAAAAACTCATTGGGGCTGGACCTGAATGAGCTCCCTTTCTTCAAAGGCAGAATGGAGAAAACAGCAAAATGTTTGATTTTGGAGGTGTTTCTGATTTCTGGGGGGGAAACCCATTCAATTATATTTGAAGTTCATGAGGCTCTGGCCTTATTTAGCCCCTGTGCCGTAACACTGAGCAAGAATCTGATATAGTGCATGCAAATACAGTTGAAGGTCTATATCCGTCATAGGTATCCAGTGCTGACACATGCAAAAGAAAAAAAATGCAAATGTTGTAACAGGATATTTCCAGACTTTGAATTTCCATTGCTTTGAACTCATAGGAAAACAGTGGGATTGTGCAATCAATGAAAAATAATGTTTCCAAACACATGACAAAATGGGGGGATTTCGTTTTTAAAATGTTTCTAAAGTATCATTACTGAAAATTTTGTTAAAACACCCAGCTTTGAGTGGATTGGCTTCCCCCTGCGTTAGGTCCAACGCTGAGAGAAACCAATCTGCTCCAAAGTGGGTTAAATGAGTGTCAGCCATTAACAACGCCATTACAAAGTTCAGAAGTACATCCAAATCCATTTCGGGGGACCCACAGAAAACTTCAGAAATCTATCAGATACGAAGCGCCAGCACCCCCTACATCCGAAGCGAATTTTGTACAATTTCCCCCCCTGATCAACCAGCCCTACAGCAAACTCTGCTTTCCCCTTGCTGCTCTCCTCCCCTCATAATAAGAGGCCATTAATTTAAAGACAAAAGGCAGCCTTTATGGCTTTGTTTTGCTTCCTTGCACTGAAAATGAAACTGACTTTAAGAGGCTTCCATGATTTACAAAATGTAAAAGAAAAAAAGTATTGGGTAAGTTTCGATTCTTCAGTTTTTTGTGAGGGCCATTCCTGTGTGTGTCACATATAATATCATAAGTACAAATTTAACAAATTTGATATAACAAAAGAAATCACACACTCCTAGAAAACGGATATCCTGCCCACATTTTTGAAAAAGCAGTATTTGAGAGATGTTTCACTTTTTTCCTGGTGCCTACCCCCCCCCCCCCAATTGGTCTGTTCTGCACATCACATGGCCTGCAAAGCGATGTTTGTGTTGGGCAATGTGGCATAGGGGACCCTTCACTTTTGATATTTTTTGAACATCCTCATTGTACAATCCACATTTGCAATTGGAAAGACATTCCACCTTTTTTTAAATCCAAACAAGAAAAAATGCCCCCTCAGATTATGTGTGCTTGAAACACCCGATACCACCCTGAATTGGAAGATGTAATAAGTTGTTGCACTCCAGGAAAACGTGGACCCTCTAGATGCAATCACACAACACCGGCACTTGATATATAGTCATTTATTTAAAGTAGGCAATATCCAATAAAATGCAGTAAAGAATAAAAAGGTTAAAAGGAAAAAAACAATCAATAATCCACACAGGTATGATCCAGGAGCCAAGCAAAACAGATGATATAAAATATCCCATAGAATCCAAGAGAATCAATGTCCCAAAAAACACAAGCTTGAATTTCCAAGGGTAAAGTAGAATCTTAAGTCCATGGACATGAATGCAAGCAAAGCCAAGCTGCAAGAACCTTCCAAAAATGAAGTTGCCAGAAGTCTGATTTTCCCCAAGCATGCTGAACTATATATTCTAAACTAAAGTTCTTTCATTTTCTCCTAATTGGCTTTCTCAGACCACAGCAAGAAGCAAGGCCTTGAATCTGCCAATTAACATTCCTTCTATGCGAGGCTTCAACCCACAGGTGTCTTATCTCTCAACTGCTCTGACTTTAAACAGGCTAGGTCCCAAGAGAAACTGAACTCCTTTCAGCTACTCTCCCAAAACACTGCCTTTGCAAATTTCCATCCCCTGTGGCACTTCAGATCCCACAATCCCTGAAGCCAAAGGCACAACACTATCCCCCTTCCCAAGCCTTCCCCCCCCCCCCGAGGCCCTCCCTGAGGTCGTGGCTTCAAGGGGTATTGTCAGTGGAACTGGTCCACCAAATCAGATGCATGTAATACCCAGGCGAGTCTACTAAATATTGAAGTCTACGACAATGGTAATGGGAGTCTAAAATGTTCTCTATCTCAAATTCTTCTTCTCCATCCTGCAACACTGGGGTTGTGGGGTTTTTTTTAACCTGTATCCAGACGTACATCATTGGCCAGGCATAGCAGTGAGCGGTGAAACACAGGATGAACACATTCCTCGCGGCAGTTGTAACTCGAAAGTCACGAGGTTAATCTGAGCCACAACTTGATCAGGACCCACAAACTGAGTGTCAAACTTTCGACAGGTTCATTGAAATGGCAGATGCTTGGTAGATAACCAAACCCAGTCACCTACCCGTATCTCTGGCCCCTCTTGCCTGTGTTGGTAAGCTACATGTTTGTAATCCACTTTGGCTTGCTCTAACAGTGACTTGAGGACCTATTGAACACCCATCAGCTTTTGTAACCAATCCTCTGCTGCTGGCACATTTCCAGACTCTATCACCGCTGGATAGAAGCGAGAAGGATATCCATAGTTTGCAAAGAACGGGGCTTCCTTGGTGGACCCATGAGTGGAGTTATTGTAAGCAAATTCTGCCAACAAAGGGTGTGTTGGGAAACTGAATGTTGCATTTTGCTTTGATCACGTTTGAATCCGAGAGTAAAGAAATAGAACCTACCGAGAGTCTTCATGTGGTCTTTTCTTCTACACTTTCGTGAGCTGACAATCTCCCACGACCTATCTGGTGTGGGCAGCGGCTGTAGCAAACCCGCCAGTTTAGCAACTTGATGCTTGGCCCGCTGACATACTGGAGTACAATCGCCCATGAGGGATCGGGGGGCCCAGCACTAAGTCGATGGTGCAGTCGTAGGGCCAATGTGGGGGCAACTTTTCGGCCTCTTTTTCACTGAAAACGTCCCAGAAGTCAGAATATTTCCTTGGAAGAGTCACAAGAGGCTCCACCTCCTGGGCCTGACAAACTTGAGCCACCAAACAGTTCTTGTGGCAAAACTCGGAAGTAAATTGTAGTTCCCAGCGTCCCCAAGAAATGTGGGGGTCATGCAGCATCAGTCACGCCACTCCCAATACTATAGGAAAATGGGGCACCTTGGTCACTAAAAAGGAAATGTCCTCTAGATGTTCCTGGACCCACATCCTAGTGGAAACAGTCCACTGACTCACCGGACCTGACTTTAGAGGCTGCCCGTCGATGGTCTGTACCACCCTGGGGTCTTTCAAGTCTCTATAATACAGCCCCAAGGGGTCCGCATAGACTTGATCAATAAAGACTTTAAACAGGCTAGGTCCCAGGAGAAACTGAACTCCCTTCAGCTACTTTCCCAAAACACTGTCTTTGCAAATTTCCATCCCTCGTGGCACTCCAGATCCCACAATCCCTGAAGCCAAAAGCCCAACACAAGTGTGCAATTGCCTTTGAATAGCAGCTTCTTGAGATAAAATCCAACACTTCACTGATCTTTCTATTGTGCTGTCCTTCTTGCTGCTGTCCTTCTTGTTCCCTTTTCTTTTTGCCTCTTTTCTCTTCCTCCCCTTGCCTCTTAGGTTCTTACTTATTTCTCTGGGTCTTTCTATCTATTGGCTCTATTTTGTCTTTTCTCTCATCTATATGCAACTCCTCTTTCACCTGTAATGCTCTCTGCTCTCTTTTTGTGTTTCTCTGCTTCTCTACTTCCCTTTTTCTTGTGGTGTCTCATCTGTGACACCTCCATTTTCGCTCTCTCAGGGTCTGCCTAGACTTCCGTGTCTTTCTTAAATAGTAACGCGGGCTTCCTCTTTCTGCCCCTTCTTCCTATCTGCTTCCCATCCTGCTTGTTTTCATATCTACCACCCATCATGAAGTGAAAAGCCCCAGCAAATATGGACAAGGAGATTTACTTTTCATATTAGGAGTGACTTGAGAAACTGCAAGTCACTTCTAGTGTGAGAGAATTGTCAGTCTGAAAGGACATTGCCCAAGCGATGCCTGGATGTTTGATGTTTTACCATCCTTGTGGGAGGCTTCTTTCATGTTCTCACATGCGGAGCTGGAGCTGACAGAGGATGCACAACTCGCTCTCCCCAAATTTGAACCACTAACCTATTGATCAGCGGTCCCATTGGTACAAGAGTTTAACCCATTGTGCCACCGGAGATTCCAGTGATAAGGAGATAGGTACAGGTAAAGGTTTTCCCCTGACATTAAGTCCAGTCGTATCCAACTGGGGGTTGGTGCTCATCTCCGTTTCTAAACTGAAGAGCCGGCATTGTCCATAGACACCTCCAATATCATGTGGCCAGCATGACTGCATGGAGTGCTGTTACCTTATCACCGGAGTGGTGCCTATTGATCTACTCAGATTTGCATGTTTTCGAACTGCTAGCTTGGCAGAAGCTCGGGCTGACAGTGGTAGCTCACCCTGCTCCCTGGATTTGAACCTGTGAACTTTCGGTCTGCAAGTTTAGCAGCTCAGCAGCTTAACCTGTTGTGCCAACACGGCCCCCGCATGTGCCACCGAGGGCTCTATAAGGAGATAATGAGGAGGAAGAACATAGCAATTTAAAACGTGATCCTCACGTAAATTTATCTGAAAAATGCCTTTAAAATTACACTTATTTGTTTTGGACTAAAATATACTTATGTTCTGGCTTTTCTTTTCCCTGGGGAAAAAATAATTTAGCAGAATTAATATGAAATGAGTTTTTGATCACTAGAAAATAGAGCCATAGTTAGTTGAAACTATGGCTTCCTTCCTTCCTCTTTCACTTCCTCAATTATTTGCATTTTCACTCTGCTTTGAAAAAGCTCTCAGTTATTCCCAGGTCACATACCTGAAAGCAAAAATCACAAAGATTTCCTGAACCACAAAGATTACTTTCCTTCCCAAGCCTCCTTTCTATTTGAGTATAGTACACTAATCCTTTTTCTATTCATGGCCGCATTCATCCCTGGAATAATTTTCATTTGCTCAGATTTTCATTCTCCCTTGCTCTGTCATATTTTTGTGAAAAAGGTTCCAAGGCTTCATAACCCTTCAATTCTTTTAACCGGCAAAACAACAAGAGAAGAAGAAAAATCAGGTTTGGAGATAAGAAAAGCAAGAGCTTTCAGAGGGAAGTGCATTTTGAAAGTGTTCTTGCAAACTCTCCTTCCCTACTCACAATGTACCAGAAAGGTAAGGAAAATAACACATTTATTTAGATGGATGACATGATTTGAATGTAGCTAAACCTGATGTGATTTCTTACACTTCATTTGCAACACCCAGAAGTTTTTAGAATCTGCCTCTCTATCATAAATCATTAATATTAATTATGTTAAATAACATTTTCAAGGACAAAACCCAGAACATAATTTACCTTTCATTCCAATATGCGTTAGTGTAATTTTGAAGATAGGTCGATGGAGAGATAAAGAGATATGATTTCTCTACAATACAGGCACAATGGTTACTTTAAGTTATATTTATTGTTGAAGTCATACTGATTTTCAGTGGCTCTGTTTTAAGGCTGCTGTAGTGGTTTAAGTGTTTGGGCCCTTCCACACGGCCCTATATTCCAGAATATCAAGACAAAAAATCCACGTTATCTGCTTTGAACTGGAATATATGGCAGTGTGGACTCAGATAACTCATTTCAAAGCAGATATTGTGGGATTTTCTGCCTTGATATTCTGGGATACAAGGCTGTGTGGAAGGGCCCTTAGGCTACGGGGACCAGGTGGAAATCCTCACTGAACTTTGGAAACCCAGTGGGTGACCTGGGGAAAGTCATGTTTACCTAGCTAGCTAGAGATAGGCAATGGCAAACCTCTTCCAAACAAATCTTGCCAAGAATACTTTAGAACTGGTCTGCCTTAGGGTTGCCATAGGCTGGAAATGACTAGAAGGCATCCAAAACAACAACAGAGGAGTTGGAACAGAAAAGTAAAAAAGGATGGGAAGAGGTATGGAAAGCAAAACATATGAGGAAAGGTTAAAGGACCTGGACATGTTTAGCTTGGAGAAGAGAAGACAAGGCGATGATATGGTTGCATGTTATAAATACAGCAAGGGATGTCATTGAGAGAAGGAAGAGAGTTTGTTCTCTGTATTGTCGAATGCTTTCATGGCTGGAATCACTGGCTTGTTGTGAGTTTTCTGGACTATATGGCCATGTTCCAGAAGCATTATCTCCTGACATTTCACCTGCATCTATAGCAGGCATCCTCAGAGGTTGGAAACTAGGAAAATAGTTTTATATATGTGGAATGTCCAGGATAAGAAAAAAGAACTCTTGTCTGTTTGAAGCAAGTGTGAATTTTGCAATTGGCCACCTTGATTAGCATTTAATGACCTAGCAGTTTCAAGGCCTGGCTTCTTAGTGCTTGGGGGAATCCTTTGTTGGGAGGTGATTAGCTGGCCCTGATTGTTTCTTGTCTGGAATTCCCCTGTTTTTGAGTGTTGTTCTTTTATTTACTGTTTTGATTTTAGAGGGTTTTTAAAAATACTGGTAGCTGTATTGTGTTCATTTTCATGGTTCTTTCCTTTCTGTTGAAATTGTCCTCATGCTTGTGGATTTCAATGGCTTCTCTGTTTAGTCTGACATGTTAATTGTCAGAGTGGTCCAGCATTTCTGTGTTCTCAAATAATATACTGTGTCCAGGTTGGTTTATACGAGCTCTCCTTACGAACCCTCCTTCGCAAAGAATCTCCTGTTATCTCACCCTGTATTTTTAACATTTTACCTTGTACATGTGGCCCGCTTTGTCATTTGTGTTTTTAGATATTGTATTTGCACATTGCTTTTATTTATATGCTTATATTTTAATTGTGCTGTTGATGATGTTTTTTAATTGTAATTTGTTGTTTGGACCTGGCCTCATGTAAGCCTCCTCGAGTCCCCATTGGGGACATGGTGGCAAGGTATAAATAAAGATGGTGATGATGATGATGATTAGTATTGGTTTATCAGGTGTTCTGCTATGGCTGACTTCTCTGGTTGAAGTAGCCTACAGTGCCTTTCTTGTTCCTTGATACATGTCTGGGCAATGATGCTACGTTTGGTGGTCCCTATGTAGACTTGTCCACAGCTGCATGGTATAACAGTAGACTTCTGCAGAGGTGAGAGGCTCCCTCTTGTCCTTTGCTGAACACAGCATTTGTTGGATCTTCTTAGTGGGTCTGTAGATAATTCGTAGGTTGTATTTCTTCATCAGCTGAAGTCTATGTGCCTCACAATAGTAGTGTGACATGTGCTGTGGAAAATAGATAAGTCAGGAATGTCATGAAGGCATGGCAGGGGTCCGGAATAAATTGTCCTTATGATCTCTTCCAACTTTATGATGGTATGAACAAATCCTGATAGTAATGTATTCAGGCATAGATTCTGCTATGCGCAAGACATTATTTTTATTTGGATTTGAGTAACAGTTATATGCAGCTAATGAGAGATAAGTGGAGTTGAACATGTGGGCCACTTCACACAAGACAGGAAGCGTATAGTGTCGAAAGACATATGCATTACCTGTGCACATTGTGCATTGCACTTACACCATTGACTGCATACCATACAAATTGGCCATTGATCCACCTACATTGCAGCACCTTGATATTCAGTACACAGGCTGAGTAGCATAACTCTGCAGCAGGTATTTATGCTACACGAAAGCAAAGCTGGATCTCAGCAAGAAAGATGGAGAACAAAATAACTGACCCCCCCCCCTGCTCCTGCCTAAAGCTCTTGCTGTCAGTCATTTTATTGAATCTACTTCAACTTCTGGGATTCAAGTTCTAAATCTTAAAACAACTGCTGACCAATATTACATTGCTTTGAATGCAATTTTCCTGCTTCTTGGCAGGGGGTTGGATTGGATGACCCCTGAGGTCTCTTCCAACTCTATGATTCTATGATTCTAATAACAAGATACATACATATCATAATGAGAAGACAGGAAAGCATGGAGAAGATAATGATGCTGAGGAAAGTGGAAGGAAAAAGGAAGAGGGGCCCACCAAGGGCAAGACGGACAGATGGAATCCTTGAAGGGACTGGCTTGATCTTGAAGGAGCTGGGGGTGCCAACAGGGAGCTCTGGCATGGACTGTTCCATAAGGTCACAAAGAGTCAGAAATGACTGAATGAATAAACAACAAATAAAAGCAGATGTAATGTTTACACATCAACCCTAACTGATCACTACAAACATCTGAAAGACTTGTATTATCTTGTGTATCACTTTCAAAATTTAGGGTGAGGGTATGAATTTCATCACTCTAGATGCTGAATTACATTCTATAGCACTTCCACAACTGTATAAATTCCTGAGGCTTTAATATCACTCCATACTTCATCTGAAGAAGTGGCTTTATATCCAAAAATGCTCTCACAAAAAAGTCTGAAAACTACTGCTACATTTTTGCACCTCCTCCCTCCCTCCTTTTAATATTGCAAGAGGCTAACATGACTATTATTTGAAAACTATCATCGAACTACAAAGCCCCTGATTCCATAGGAAAAAATACAGCATTTAAAGTGGTATCAAACCACTGGTATAGTGGAACACTACTTCTTCTCATGGTACATCTACACTATAGAATTAATAGTTGTCACACATGGATCAGTGCTCTGGAATTCTTGGAGTTGTGGTTTGATGAGAAACTAGCACACTTTTGTGGAAATGGATAAAACTTTTTTGTAAAACTGTGACCTCAATGACTAAGCCATGGTGGCTAAAAAAAAGTAATGTAACACAATGCTAAAGCCAACAAATGAGAGGGCTGGACTAGAATGTGATGCAAATGAAATACTATTAGATTGCAAAAGTATCAAAATATATTCTGGTGTGCAGTCATAAGAATTAGTGTCACGCTAAACACAGTACAATGAGCATCATAGCTATATCACAATATATTGGATTTATACAAACTATATGTTTCTCAGTAATCAAGCATACACAATTCAACACAATGAGCCCAGAATATAAACCAGGGCTAAAGCGGTGCAAACATAGAGTCCAAGTAAACCCTATGAGTGGTCCGGAGCAAATAACTCATGGACCGAAGACTGAGTCCTTGGGGGAGCCTGGATGGGTGGAAGAGCTGGCACAACACCGGCTAGGCTGGCGCCTACGGCTGGAAGGATGATGATGCCACGATGGCAGTTTCACATTAAAACATTTCCTCAGGGTGCTTTCACTTCAAACCGCTCCTCCCCAGGTTTGTAGTATAATAACTACCGAGCACAGTCTTGACGGAGGGTATTCGCGTTTCCGCACTTCAATAACATTAATAATACAAATGTACTCCCGCCCTGAGGAAGCGTTTTACCGCGAAACGGCCATTGTGGCATAGTCATCATCCTTCTAGCTGTAGGCGCCAGCCTAGCTGGTGTTGTGCCAGCTCTTCCGCCCATCCAGGCTCCCCCAAGGACTCAGTCTTCGGTCCGTGAGTTATTTGGCTCCGGACCACTCATAGGGTTTACTTGAACTCTATGTTTGCGCCGCTTTAGCCCTGCTTTATGTTCTGGGCTCATTGTGTTGAATTGTGTATGGTTGATTACTGAGAAACATATAGTTTGTATAAATCCAATATATTGTGATATAGATATGATGCTCATTGTACTGTGTTTAGTGTGACACTAATTCTTATGACTGCACAGCAGAATAAATTTTGATACTTTTGCAATCTAATAGTATTTCATTTGCGTCGCATTCTAGTCCAGCCCTCTCATTTGTTGGCTTTAGCATTGTGTTACATTACTTGTTCCTAGTGAGCATATTGTGTGTTGTGTATTGGGCTAAAGAAGTGTCAAACTACATTAATTCAGCAGCTCTTCTGTTAAATGGCAAGTCTGATTCCAGCCCAGGGTTTAAAAGATGTTTGTGAAAATCATACAAATGCTTTTAATTAATTTGATTTCTGATAACATTTTTGTATATATATAAAAAGAAATGATATGAAAGGGGAAAAGATAGTTATGTTTGAAACAAGTGCTCAATGCATGTTGGTTAATGAAAGGTTGGCTAATGTATTGCTGTTTTCTAATTGGTGGGAAAAACTTCAAATGAAATAAAAAAAATTTAAAGGACATCAATGGATCATTTGTCTAAATTTCAGCAAGGCAGTGCTTATGTTCTTAAATCTTCAGATGTTTTCCTGTGCTGAGTGTAATGAAAGCATCACAGACTCCCTATAGATTGGCTGCAGTGTGATCAAATGTTTCTTTTAATTCTCCCTAGAGAAATTGTTTCCTGTTTAAAATAAGGATGGGGCTTCAGTTGGAGGAGGGGCGATGGAGTCAGCAGCTCAGGATTGAAAATATTGCTATGTTTCACTTGAATAAACACTGCACTGAGCAAAATTTGTGGCAGAACTTCAAGTGGCTGGAGCCGAGTGGCTAATATTGCCTTTAAACTAAAATACACAAGCTCAGACCCTTGCACGAAATTCCCTCGGAAGTACAGACACAATTTTCTTGCATAAAATAGGCATTTTCCTTCTGCATGGTGACATGATGATGTAGGAGTCTAAATTGTTTACGGGTTGCCCTTGAAGACTTTTCAGAGGAGAGACGCCAAACATTCATTCTGATGATGGAGTGTTGCTAGGAATACCGTACACAGCATTACCACCCATTCATAATTGTTATGGATTGTTCAGAACTGGGGAGCTTTCTCATTATTAAGTCCATATTTTGTTGTCATGAGTTATTTACCAGAGGCAGGGAATTCCCAGAGGATTGTGGTAAATGTTGCATGAATGTTGAATTTCAGATACATTACTTGGCATTTGGATAGACTGAATGAACTGATAGCTCCTCTGTATGAAGAGTGTAACCTCTCGTGCTGATAACCTCAATTGCTCACTGACACATTACTCACTAACCTATAGCAATGTCCACAAAATTCCTTTGTAATATCTAGGCTTATTTATTTATTATGTCAGGAGTGAACCAAACAGTTGTATTGCATTAAAACAAACAATCAAACAAAACACAAAGTTTGCAAACTTGGTATTCGAACAAATGTCCTTTGATCAGTAACTGGCCACTTGGAGTGCCTCTGGTGTTGCTATAAGAAGGTCCTCAATTGTGCATGTAGCAGGGCTCAGGTTGCATTGCAATAGGTGGTCTGTGGTTTGCTCATATTTTGGATCCCACTTTCTTAAGGTTGGCTCTGCAACTCATGGTGCCAGAGCACAGTCTGTTTTTCTATTCTACTCCAGAAGCAACCGGAATATCTAGGCTGCCTGACTAGAAATGTATGATGATCATATGAGTGTCAATAACAAATCCCTGAATGTTCCAAACTGTGCCAATTATCACAGTTTAAAGGTGAACTGCATTGTTTCCTAGAACTTCATATTGCTAGATGTAGGGCACCATTGTTGACTCTTAAGGTGGAAAACCATTGAATTGAATTACCTGCAAACTGCTCTTTATAAAGTCTGCCTGGTTTTTACAGTCTCTGCATCAATCAGAATGCAAACTCTAAGAGAACAGATACATGTCAGATACCTTGCCCTGGAATCTCCAAGAGCTGTAGTCATATAGTCTGAGGTCAGCCAATTAATTCTCAGCAGCAACAAACTTTCAAAGAACAAGCAGAAGAGTAGCGAAAATCCAGTCCTGATTCAATCCAATCCGCAAATGTGCAACCAACAAAACTATCCAAAATTCCCAACAATGTGCACAGAAACCAAGGCATGATTTCAAATGTTGAAACCAGCAAACAGGCAGCATACAATAGAGCCTTAAATGCTGCTTTTATAGCTGATCTCTATTTCTGGCCATTCTCTCAGTGGTTGTGAGTGAACACCTCAGCTGAGATTTTTCTCTTCTCTGTTCCAGAAGGGAAGGTGCCATTAATCTTTCCTTAACAGGTTCCTCAAAACTGTCTTGTGTTTGGCCAGCAGGCTAAGTAGCTAGTTGTTGCTGAGGGAGTTGTTGTTCCTGGCTGGGCTTCAGTTCCACAACCATCCCCTCATCCACACTATCCATAACAATACAGGTGTACTATAATGTAAGTTTGTTGTTCTCGGAATTTGCTGTGAAGTCTATTCCACTCTGCTTTGGTCAGACCTTACCTGGAGTTCTCTGCCCAATTCTGGGCACCACAATTCAAGAAGGATATTGGCAAGATGGGACACATCTAAAATGGACAACGATCTGGAAACTATGAATCCCTATGAGGACAAACTTAGGGAGCTGGGTATATTTATTTTATTAACTTTATTTTCACCCCACTTTTTCCTGCTCTATGAAGAGGGGACATATTTGAAAGGATGCCATATTGAAGATGGATCAAGCTTGTTTTCTTCTGCTAAGATATGGATTCAAACTATAGAAAAATAAATTCCACTTAAACATTAGGAAGAAAATGAAGTTTGACAATGGAATACGCTGCTCTCTGAAAGTATGGTGGAGTCTGCTTCCCTGGAGCTTGAATCTATCGGAAGTGCTTTGGTTCCTGCATGGCAATTGGACCAGATGGCCCTTAATTGTATCTTCAAAATCAAATTTTCTATCTTTCTAGGATTCTATTTTCTATCTTTCTAGGATTTTATTAATTCTCATTGACTTCTGGAGACCAAATGAATGAGAGACCTCTTACTACCCCAGTCATCAACTACCCTGCTCAGATCTTCCAAACTTAGGGCCATGGCTTCCTTGATAATGGTCACATAGTTACCCACTTTCCTTCTACTTTCCATTGATGTTATTCTATGCTTCAATAAATCTTGCCATTTCAAAATATGTCCAATGTATGACAGTCTCCATGTAACCATTTTGCCTTTAGTGAGAGTTCAACCCTGGTTTTCTCTCAGACCTATTTATTCCTCTTTTTGTAGTCTGTGTGGTCTGCAACGCTTTCCTCCAGCACCACATTTCAAATAAACCTGATTTTCTTTTTGTCAGCTTTCTTCACCATCTCAGCTTTTACATGCATACATACAAACTGGAGTTGCTACAGTGCTCCGTTTTCTGACATTGTATTTAATAATATGCTGTCAGGGCTAGAATCTCTATGCCTGGGGCCAGAGACAGATCCCAGCCTGCCATGAGCCTACTACTTTCACCTGAGTTGCTGAGTCAGAGAGAGATGACTCAACCATGTGCTCTATTTCTTTGCAGTTGAATATACTGACATTGATAAGAATAATATACCAAAGACTCACTGGGATTGCTGAGTCAGGGTTCTCCAGGCATTGCATGGGGAGGGATTAGTATATAAGGATTGTGGTGATGGGAAGCTGGTTTTGTGTCTTCAATCTACCACTGGAAGAAGCAGCAGTTCTGTAGCGTCTTTACTGGAAAGCATTGAAGTTCCTGACAATATGCCATTATTCTTGAAGGTATTATCTGGTTCCTCCATAGCTGCCCTTCCAAGTTTTAGGCCATGTCTACACAGGTCCAGCAATGTGGACATCTCTCCGCTGCTGCAGTAAGTCTACATATCCCAATATTTTGGAGTTAGCTGTAGTCTTTTGGAGGTTGGACCAATCCAGTGTCTATGCATCCAGTGCCCCACTCCTGAGTTGCTGGCCATAAGCAGTTCCTTCACACAGGCTTGCTGGCAATGTCACTTCTGGTGATTTCTCAGCCATGAAGCCAAAGTGATCTTTCCAGCAAATCTCTGCAAGGGAGCTGCTTTGTAACTAGTGGCACAGTGATGATGGCAGTGGTGACACCCTTGGCCCAGCTGAGAAACTCAACTTTTTAGTTGTACTTGATAAGGCTTGATTTTCCAGAATTTTGAACATCTTGCCCACCCTTCTCTGGATGTATTCCAGCTAGCCAATATGCTTCTTGAATGGTGGTGTCCAAATTGGGACACAGTATTCCAGGTGAGGATTAACCAAAGAAGAATCAAATGGCACTAATACCATTCCTGTACGGCAAGGAGGTTGGACTGGATGGCCCTTGCAATCTCTTTCAACTCCATGATTCTGTGATTCCCTCTATGTTCTTTTGATGTCACAGCCATATCATTATGGTCTGATCTATAACGGTTGATGCAAATTAGAAAAATCACTTTTTCATCCTGAAAGATAGCAGAGATAAAATAATACACTGCCACATTGACTATACAATCCCAACAATATGTTTTCTCTTCCCACTTCTTGACTGAGAATATTTTTATCTGATTGCTTGATACACTGCAGTTTCAATCTACCTCCATCCTTATCCTCCCAACAGTTAGATGAATGGCACTATGATTGCATTTGCCTAATCTTCCTTTCTTCAGTACCTTTGAAATCCAGCACTGTGTTTGTAGACCACATATTGCCAAAAGCTTTGAAGGGCATTTCAGAAAGAGAGAGAGAGAGAGAGAGAGAGAGAGAGAGAGAGAGAGAGAGAGATGATTGCAAGGACAAATCCCCATTTTCTTCTAAATAAGGGCTAGCATTAGATGTTGGTAGCATGGCATGTCTGCAAGGGACATAAAATCCTTTTGAGCACTTAGAAAAATTGTGTTAATCTGCATGTGTTGAGTCTGATGAAAAGGATGTATACCGTGCTTCCAGAGTATGCTACACTAAAAGCTTTTAATCTGTGCTGGGAATTCAAACACCAGTGGTAACCTGGCCATGAGTCTGGAATTGCTGCTGCTGGTGATGGATATAAATAAGAAATTGCAACTTGTAAATGAGTAAGTTCACTTGGCATCATTTTAAGTCATTAAAGGTGGGGTGTGTAATAGGATGTCCTCCTGGTAAGCAAAAGGTTGGTGATATGATGACTTAGGCTGTATCTACATTGGGCAGATTCCTCTGGTGTATATCTGCCAATGAGCAGCCCTGGATTCAATGTACCTGCTAGTGTACCTGCTTTCTGATGTCAGAATGGAGTGGGCATATGACCAGGAATGAGCGGGTAGAGCAACATGACATGAGATGGCCAGGGGTTCCCAGCAAGCTTGGTGGCTGTTGTGGAGTGGTGGTGGCAACATGAAGAGTAAGCCATTCCCTTCCCCTGTGCTGATCAGTGGCAGTGTCCATCTGAACGGGACCAGACCAAAGCTGGGTTAAGGCTAGAAAACCTGGGATATTCATCAGAAGTCCCCACACATCATGAAGACAGCCAGTGATGGATTTCAGGTGAATCCAGGTCTTCTTGTTAATGTAGGTAAGCCTTTAGGGTAGGGGTGTCAACACTTTTTAAGATGAGGGCCAGATCAGAGTCTCTCAGCCAGTTGAGAACCAGACTATAGTTTGGATAGTGCACACTGCATATACAGCATGACCATCTGTTAGGAGGGCTTTGATTATGGTCAAAAAAGAGAGGAAGTCAAGGAAGGGAGGGAGGGAGGGAGGGGGTCAATAGGAATATGAACAGGGGCCACAATTGGCCCCCGGGCTGGATTTTGAATTTGCCTGTCTTAGGGCCAGCAATATGTAGAGGAGCGAGAGAGGTGAGACATTTCGAAATGAGAATTACTAGTCTGTCAGAAATGTGGAAGCTTCACAATTCTCCCATTAAAGGTTATAAAGCACTGTGCCATGAGTTGTAAGATAATTTAAACTTAGAAAGACATGGAAGATTTTGGGATGTTGATGTTGTTGTTCTCATCTTCTCTGGGAAAGCTTGGTTATAGACTGCACCAGGGTCCAGACATCTCATGGACATCCCAAGACCCAGAGCACCATCTGTATCATGAGTAAAAAGAGAGTTCAGCTAGTCACATTAGAGCTTATGTTTTCTTTCTGGCCCTGGCTGAATATGACTTGGGTTATTATTTGTAGCTTTATAATTACTTCTAACTACTCCTGAAAGAAGGGTTTTTTTCTAATGTAAGATAGATACCTCAGTATAAAAGCTTTCCTGTAAATACCTCATTTTAACACACTCCTTCCATATGCCTTTTCTCAGTATGTGCCTATGACAGCAGCTCACTGAATTTGGAAGCTCTCCATTTCTACTCAAGAGCAGGAGCTGAGAACAAGTCCATGACATCTGCTGCTCTGGAGACTAGGACACTGAGCAATGAATTCAAATGTCAAGAAAAGAGATCCCACCTAAACATTACAGAAAACTTCCTGGTGGTAAGAGCTGTTCAGCAGTGGAATATGCTGCTTGGCAGTCCAGTGGAGTCTCCTTCTTTGGGGGTTTTTAAACAGAGACTGGATGGCCATCTCTCCAAGGGTGCTTTGATGATGCCTTTCCTGCATGGCAGAGAGTTGAACTGTATGGCCCTTGTGGTGGTCCATTCTACCAGCAACTGAAACATGGGTGAATGACATTTTCATCAGGTCTGAAGGGACTGGGCCATGAGATATTACTTTAATCATAAAAGGGCCCAAGGGCAAATGTAGTTTGGTATGCACAAGCATTGTTCAGTACTAAGTACTGAAGTATACCTTAGTAAGTATCTGATGCAGAATACTGGCCAGTGATCAAGAGAAAGGTTGAAGAAGCTCAGCATAGATCTTGAAAACATGAAAATATTTGCAAGCCTCCTGATCTAAATCCAACTGCTTGTCCCAATGAGAACAATCACATTGAATCACTTGTTGAATACTAAATTATGTGTGTAGATCTCATTAATTAGGAATACTGTTTTATTTTATGAAAGTAGGTTTTTTTCATTTTTCTGTAAATAATCAGATAGACTTAAAGTAGAACTAAAATTGTCATGTGTGTATTTTCATGTTTTGAAACTTTTAAAATATTTTTCATGTTTCACAGAAGAGTCAGAAATGTATGTGTGTACACACACACACACACACACACTTCAAATAAAATGAACATTTCAGACAAATGGCTACTTCTATACAGCGGGCAACTTCTAAGACAGCTGGAATCAAGTCTAAGAAAATATCTCGTTCGGGATGGCTGAGAAATAATGTGTTACTGACAAGTGAACAAAGAAGCTATAACTATGGTGACCAAAGATGTGAGTCAAACATGACATTCCCTTTTTTTCTCACCCCACTGAGATGAAAGACCATCACTTCTAAGTGAATTCTGTAGAAGGCTGCACTAGTAGAAATTATTTCCTCCTGGTGGCATTCTTCAGAAACTGTCACTAGGAGATAAAACGTGAAGCTTCCAGAGGGAGGCTAGACTATGCAGCAAAATAGAATCTTTTTGAAAAGGAAAATATAAAATGACCACTTTTCCCATGCCAATGTTATGTTGACTATCAAACACCTGTGGTATCACTGTTTAGTAGGCATCTGCCACTTGTCTCCAGGTTCACATCAGTACATTAATACATAGTAAGCCTGGTTGATTAAAAAAAAAGGTTCAAAACTCATTCCGGATGTAGGGGGCGCTGGCGCTCTGAATCCAAATGCTTTCTGAATTTTTTTTTGAAAAAAATCAAATTGTTTCGGATTAATTCCGAAATTTCAGAATGGCTTCGTTAATGGCAGACACGCATGCGCAGGAAGAAAGACACCCAGTTTGGACGGCAAAGGCAGAGGGAGGGAAACACATCCGCGTCCAAACTGGGTTAAAGACACCTATGTCTTTCCCTCCCTCCACATTAGGTCTAACTGGGTTAAAGACCCAGTTTGGATGCTTATGTCTTTCCCTCCCTCCGTGTTAGGTCTAACTCAGAGGGAGGGAAATACATCTAAAACATCTGGACGCTGATGTCTTCCCCTCTGCATTAGGTCTAATGTGGAGGGAAAGACAGCCGCGCACAGAAGGGAAGGCCAGGGAAGGGAAACCCGCTGATTCCTTTTCGAAAATGGCAGCGGTGGCTTTGAAATGGCAAATTCACTTCTGGGTTGCTTACATTGCTTCAAAACCGCTTCAAAAGTTAATTTATTCCTAATTCTTTTTGATTTTAGAAGCATGAACTTAAGCAGGCCTAATACATTGTTTTGTTCTGAGGAATTTAGCACATCACAGTGTCATACTGCAGTTGTGCTGAATTAGACCTCTCCGTAGCTGGAGTTTTTTTCTTGATGTCATATCTCTACCAATGCTGCTCTGTGCTATAGAACTATTATTTTTCCATCTGAAATTATCTTGAAATAATAGCATTATTATTTGATAAGCATTCGAGATGAAAAAGTTTCATTCCACTTTGTTGAGGCAAGGAAGTGGGTGCTATGGGGGTGCAATTCCCTAGAATTTAGATCAGGGGGTTGGCAAATATTTTCATGTTTTCATGAATCTACAGTACCTTGGACCCTTTTAAGATTAAAGTAATCTCTCATGGCCCAGTCCCTTCAGACCAGATGGAAATGTCATTCACGTATGCTTTAGTAGAATGGACCACCACAAGGGGCCTACAGTTTCATGGAGCAAGATTGTTTTCTGTTGCTCTAGACACTAGAACATGAGCCAATGGATTCATATGACAAAAAGAGATTCCGTGCAAACATTACTGTAAAGAAGGTGCAAATGTGGAATAGATGATCACAGGTGCTAGTGGACTTACCTTCTTTGTAGATATTTTAAAAAAAGATTAGATGGACATCTTTCAAGACTGCTTTAGTTGTCTTTTCTTATGTGGCAGGGGGTTGGACTAGCTGGGTTTTTTGTTACTTACAGGTCTAAAATTCCATTTCTAGGACAGGTCTGTCTCAGATAGCCCCCCCCCCATTTATTTACTGGCCTCAGGTTTATTGGGGTAGTATAGATCTATTGCATCTGTTGTTGAACACTGAACCAATATGTAGATACATCTAATTGATTCAAGGGTTCTATGTCTATCTTCATGACTGCTCCTTTCCGTATGAACCTACATGATCTCTAAGATCTTCTGGGAAGGCTCTTCTCTCGATCCCACTCCTGTCACAAACGCAATTGGTGGGAATGAGAGAAGAGGGCCTTCTTGGTCGTGCCCCCGCCCTGACTCTGGAACTCTCTCCCCAGGGAAATCAGACTGGCACCTACCTTGTCCACCTTCCAGAAAGAACTAAAGATGTGGAAAAATTATAAACAATGGAGAAATGCAGCACAGTAATGCAAATCAGGTGATTTTGTAAAGGACTAAGTGTTTCATTGCTCCACATTGTTTCTTCAGAATCTGGTATGTTTTATACATTACAAAATATTAACATGAATGAACATAATTTACATATGTTTTGAAGAAATAATCATTCATATGGGTGCTTTACTGTGTTCAGGCGTAAATATGGGAAAGTTAACCAGGGTTTTTGAAAGTACCCTGAAAATCTATTTGTGAAATGTGAAGGTTTTCATTCAAATTTCCCACTATTTCTTAAACAGGTGTACCTTCAATATAGTATTCTTGTAATACATAAAACTTATCTACAGTATATTTCTTTGCATTCTCTTTTCCTCACTCTTTTGTGTCACATGCAAATTGTGGATTAATGCCATTTCCCCACAAGGAGATGCACGAGTTCCCAATGAAGCACCTCTCATATCTCACAAGGTGGATGATGTACGGAGCCTCTCTTTGCACATTAAACCAGAAACATAAAAAGGAAAAAGATGAGTAATTCTTCCTTCCACAAGTCACTCACTCAGCTCTTTTTGTAGAGCTGCTTTCATTTTTCCTGAGAGTGATGTCTTGACATTAGTTCCGAGGATCCTCTCAATATAAAGCTTGACAAGAAATTCAAGGGGGAAAATAGCAAATTTCTCAGGAGTGAGAGCTATACATCCCTACAAGAGCTGTTTGACACTGGAATGTACAAATTCCAAGCATGGTGGTTCTTTGTGAGTTTTAAAATGGAAACTAGATGGTTATTGGTTGGAATAGATGGCCCTTGGGGTCTTTTCCAAGTCTGGAATTCTACTGAAGGTGCTTTAAAAAACATTCCAGTGAATGTACGTATACTACCCTGTCTTATCATTCAGATGACTGCTTTCAGGAAACAAGTGAATCACAATACTGTCAGCATTTAGCATAAGTGGACCGCAGAATGACTCTAGCCCTTGTAACTCTAAGTGTGATAAAGTAACTCATAAAAGAAAACACATGAGTATTTTGCTTTTAGTAGAAAAGAAAATGAAGTTGTACTCACAGCATACAAAAACAAAACAGAAGAATTGTTGTCACCAAAACATAACATAAACAATATATTTGGAGAGTTTTTTTCATTCAACAGGGATAAGCAGGCTTGTAACAAAAACAATATGCAGTCTCTCTTACTCAGTAGTCCGGAGAGTGACCTTGTCTTCCGTCAACAATCTTTATCTTCAAGAACCTGCTCTGGCACCAACCAAAGGCTTTTTCAGCTCAGATCGAGCCCCAAACGAAGCATAGAACACAATGCTCAAAGCACAAACACACAGTGGCTTACTATATACATGAGATAACAATACACTCAATTATTCCATCAATTAACTGTGTCAGCTGCAACAGAAACAGCCCTGATCCTTTCCAAAACTTAGGAAAAGTATGTTGCAAACTCTTAGTAGCAACAAATACTGGCAAATGTCTATTCTTGCTCTCTTTGCACCAGTAAAGAGTTCAACTCTGTGGCATAATGTAAAATAAACCATGTGTAGTTCACATTTGATCAGCTCACACACTGCCTTGCCAAAGAAATAAAATATGCCAGCATCATAGCTAACAACTTCATTAGCAAGCCTCTCCCCCACAGCAAGGGGGCGCCAACAGAGAGGATGCCATGCAGGTGAACAGTAAAGAACAAGTACTTTACTCTTCATAAATTCAGAACAACATATGTACAATGTGATCAGTTGCACCAACTCACATAATGTCCTGTTATGAGAGATTTAAAATTGGTCTTTCTTTTGTCCATTTGGATAAACTCCTTCAGCAGCTAATGAAGCTAGAACACACTCCAAACTCTGTCTCTCTTTGCTGCTCTCTTCTTCTCTCTCTAAGCACCTGCATAGCATAAGCCTCAACAAAAATGTAACAGTAACCAAAAGTCACATGCTCAGCCTGCTCCCCGGGCATTGCCCAACCAATCAGCTTCATGCATCTTATTTTACAATTGGCACACACAAACACACACACACACACACTGATTCCTTGCATGTTCCAACAAGCTCCATGTTGATAGTTAATTCCCATCTGTGTTTTGGAAATTGGAGATATATTTCAAATGCAGTACTTTTCTGAAATCTATGTACTGGTATAGAAAGGATAGAGAAAGCAAGGGGAGGAGGAAGAGAGAGAGAGAGAGAGAGAGATGCCTATTCCCATTTGTACTCTTCATTTTGGTCCAGAGATCAACTGAAAAAAATGTTGTTGAAATTCTGTGAAGCCATTCAAACCACTGAGAGGAGCAATATCTCGCAGCATGTCATGAAAAGAAATAGAATAAACCATGGAGTCCAGATACAGCAAATAGTCAGCAGGGGGAAGACCAAAGACTAAACTCCAACCTGGAACGCCATCCAAAATGCCCCCAGTGACTTCTGTGATGTGGACTTAGCTTTCTGATCTGCTCTAAAAGACTTTCTGTGGATGCCTTTCTGACCTTCATATGTCATTTTTCAAGGAAAAAACAATTCATCTCTCACAAATGCTATCTTTCTTTTCTCCCATTCCAACAGAACCACATATTCAAAAGGAAAAGTTAAGAAAACATATACTCTCACATTCCATAGCCTTCCACAGTTGATATCTATGAAATAGACTGGATCACAGTTCCTAATATCCCTGTATTTTGGGGTTTTGGCAGAGCCTGTTAGGGTGATTACAGTTCTAGTCCAACACATTGCCAACTTTCAGGGAAGGGTGACTGAAAATGCTTTTAATCTATCTAATGAATTTGAATTTCTATGGCAAGTAATTACAGTATGACACTTGCATTTTGGGGAGATACCTGCCCAGACTTTGCATGGATACATGAAACTGTCAATATTAGCGAACATTATTATTTTCCATAGGATAAATGATGGCGGTGCCAAGAAGAGGGTGTAGGTTGTCCAGGCGGCCTTCAACGAACAGTTGAATCAGTGAAACCATGCCTAAGTGAAGCCACCCATACCAGTTCCGCTGATGTGGAAATCATGCTGAGGTTTTGAAAAAAGTAGGCATGTTAGTCTCATGCAGTATAAAAAAGAGGAAGAAAAAATAAAAAGGTAGTAGCTCATTTAACAGCACCTGGAATTAGTTTATCCTTGTCCAGTCTTCCTTCATCAAGTTTTGCCTGCTTTGTGCAGGGACTGGGATCTTGCAGAAGGAGGTATCAGACATCTCCTTTCACAAGGGCTAAAAAAGTAAATAGAATCATAGAGTTGGAAGATACTACAAGAGACTTCCTGCAAACCTCATTCTGCTACACAGGGCCAATCATAGGGTTGGAAGAGACTAGAAGAACCATTCAACCCCATGCTCATTCAACCCAATCAAAGCACTGAAACAGGTAGCCATTCAGACTTTGTTTAAATGCCCCCAAAGGTGATTCCACCACACTGTGTATTCCATTATCAAACAACTTTTACAGTCAGTAATAGGCATGGTTTAGAATCCTAAAATGGTGAATCGAAATCAAATGGGGGGATTTTTTTTGATTAGTAAAAGAAAGACTTACAAAAAATTTCTCAAAAATTTCGGAAATGTAACTTAAGTACTAACGAAATCCGTTAGTAATTCGTATGCCAGAGCATGTGCATTCAGATGGTTTTGGCCCTACAACTCCCAGAAATCCTAACAGCTGGTAAATTGGCTGGGATTTCTGGGAGTTGTAGGCCAAAACTGGAATCAATCACACTGAATTCTAGATGGGACTCTCCAAATAGGAAGGAGGGAGGGAAGGAGGGAGGGAGGGGGTATTCTATTCTTGGAAGCAGCAAAAGAAAAGGAGGAGGAGCCCCCCCCCTGGCTCCTCGCTGCCTCTCTCTCACCCCGATCCCGAGGGAGTGAGGGCCCAAGTTTGCCCAGGCTGGTCATATCCCTACATTCCATGCACATGCAATAATACAGCAGTAATAACAATGGGAATAAGAAGAGGTAAAATTCAAACCGAAGTGTTCTGAGTGGTCCCTGCCTCATGCGGTGCAAACGGGCTCTTCTTTGTGAGCCCGGGAAATTAGCCCGGGAAAAGACAGCGTTTTCTGCTTGGGTGCACACACATACATATTCTTTGGGGGGTTGCTGCAGAATTTTCTTTATGAGGCCGGGATTCTGCAACAAATTCCCCCTCCCAAGAATATGTATGTGTGTGCTCCCAAGCTGGCTTTTCCCCCCGGGCTAATTTCCGTTTGCACCGTTTGCACCGCATGAGCCCGTTTGCACCGCATGAGCCCGTTTGCATGAGGCAGGGACCACTCAGAATACTTCGGTTTGAATTTTACCTCTTGTTATTGTTATTACTGCTGTATTATTGCATGTGCATGGAATTAGGTATGACCAGTTGGATTACTTATAATATTAGGCAGTGGCACTTACAGTAGCATTCATTCTATTATACATTAGGTTGGTTTCTCACCCCAATACTCTTTGATGCCTTAGATCCTGGCTGGCAGGCAGGAGAGGCAGGAAGCCTGAAAAAAAATGTAAACAGAGAGGATTACTCAGAGTAAATCTGCAAAGGAGGGCCCTTCATCCAAAGTGCCCTCCTTTGCAGATTTACTTGGAGTAATCCTCTGTTTACATTTTTTCCAGGCTTCCTTCCAGCCGAGGGAAGGAGCGAGTTTAGGGCTTGCCTTGCCATAATATTGGCAAGGGAGGCGGGAGGGTGGTGAGAGAGAAGGAGGGTGCCCCCTTATGCCCCTTACGACCTAATAACGACACTTAAGAAAATCCTGGCCCCCGAGGTTCTAAAAAGAAAGTCCACTTCCTGGTTGGCGTTCCAGGTGCGGAAACGCTCGAAAGGAGCATTTCTTACGAATTTCTTACGAAACGAATCATTTTCATAACTTTTTTCTCATGCCTAGTCAGTAAGTTCCTAATATTCAGATTTAATCTTCTTTCCCATAGTTTGAATTCATCGTTCCATGTAGCCCCCAGTTACACCTGCATATGTCATCGACAAGATTCCCAAGACAACTTCTGAAAGACTTCCAGAAAACTACTTCAAAGCTTCTAAACTCTATCCCCTGGGCGCCTCTAGTAAAAGAGAGCAGCTCAATAATTCCAGAAATCCTTTGTTCCTGAAGCTTTCCCATAGGTCCCTGTCTTCTAGTCACTGCCTCCTGAATATCACCTTGATGCCATTGGTTGCCAAGAGGGATTTTTTTCTAATTGATGATCCTTTCTGAATTACAGAAACTTAATTTCACTGACATTCAAAGTACAGAACCAATGCCTTGTGAAATTCATCCTGTGATGTCAATTCGCCTTTACATTTTGAAACATAACACTGGTTTCTTTGCATAAGAGGCAGTTTGATGCTTCCAATCAGTCGTGCAAAGGAGAACAAAGTCGTGCTCCTTGACTGGGAAGAAAGCAATTTAATTGTAACACAGGATATATTCACTTCTCAGACTATATTATGTTGCCCCAGTTTCAGGGAAGTTAAAAAGATTGGCTATTTTTTTGTACTGCAGAACTCTCTTGCTGGGAAGATATTAGTCAGGATTTTGATTTCCTTAACCTAGCCCTTAAGCTTGGATGATAAAAATATAAGTAGCATAATTAGTTTATGAAATTCATGGCTAAACTGTCAGTGCCAGATTGTGATGGCCAGTAGCTTAATTTGGTTGAAAAGTAGATTAAATGAATGAAAGAAGGAATATCAATCTTAACAGTCACATAGAAACTGAAGATATATACGTATCTTACCATAATGAATCCAAATGGCTGGGAAGCAAAGAATGCAGAGCTCTACCCTAGCATGCAAATGCCACTTGGTAGTGGTATCTGCATGCTAGGGTAGCTAGAAACTTCCACATCAATGGGTGGTAGCTCCTACCTAGTATGTAGTCCAAACTTTACATGAAATATCCATGGTGCTGAGACTTTTTGTGAGATACTTTTCATTTGTGTGGATAGTTTCTTTGACATCTGGGTTGAAATCTGGAGTAAATCCACTATGCTATTCATATGTATTGCTTTTATGATCTTTTAATGTGTTTTATATATGCTGTTTTAACTGTGTTTTATTGCTGTGAGTCGCCCCGAGCCAGATGGGAGTGGCGACGGATAAATCCAAATAAATAAATAAATAAATATGGAAGCAACCAGTTGCAGTGTCAAGTAGGCCACAGTGAAGCAAGAAGTCCATCTACACAAGTGGCATGCCACTCCAGAATCTGGCAAAGCTATTGTTATTCACTTTCCCTAAAGTAGCTGGAACAGTAGCAACAATTTGTTTTAAGCTATGATATCCATCCTGACAAAACAAAGACCAGTTTTGCTTGCCTACTTTTCAAATTGTCTCCTTTCTTGGCATCTCCTGAACCTCCATTCATTGGCCGAGGAAGTGTCTTTTGTCAAAATTGCACATGAAAATAATCTCTTCCTAGTACTGGCGGGTGGCTCCAGTCTTTTAAGACAGCATTTTGCCGAGCCCTATTTGAGGGGTAGGGTTCAGCACTTTGGATAGCTCCATTCTGAAAAATACAAGAGATGTCACATACCACTTGCTTTGATTTTTCGTATTTTATCTTTATGGTGCTACGTGCATCTTTGTTATTTTCAATGCAGACAGCAAATTCTTTTTCCCCTTTGTCAAATGGGAGAACTTCTATTTACTGTAGGAAGGAGGGCTGGGGATAAGCCTGTTGTGATACATTAATTTCTAAATGTCTGGTCCAGTGGTATGAGATTTGATGGTTTCTAGCCATCTGGCATAATAATAAATCTGCCTTATCAGGTCTATTACAGGCCTTTTTGCACTAACCATGTCTCTGCTTAGGAACCAAAATGGCAAAAAATAACACCTGCCTGGAAAATCTCCAGTTTCCTCTCCATCATTTCCCAGATATGTTGGTTTCCTTGCAGAAATCCCTTGCTTCAGACAACCATCCATTAAACATTGCAGTCATATGCCACTTCTTTTCATCAAGTGTCAGGCATGATGGAGGTGCAAACACATTTGTGCAAAAAGGTCCTAACTGAAATCAGGAGGTGCAATATTTCAGCTGACTTGAAACCTTCTCATTTCTTGTTAGCTTTCACATGGTATTTTTTTCCACATCCAAAAATACATCCTAGTGTGCTAATAGCCACAACGACCTTCCGTCTCAGCATCTGTTTCTCCAGAGCTGCTCTATCAAAAGGCCTGCTAAGCAATCCTGCTAAGATTTTGTGTTATTTGCTTGCTCTTTACATACAGATTCCTTCTGACCTTTCTATGCTGCTAATTTTTGAACTGCATTTTCATTTGAGCTGCCGGGATGCCATTTGACACTCTTTTCAGCTTTACTTCACAATGGCAGCTCAAAACAATATTAAAGCATTCTTTTGGAATTTATAACCTCAGATTTAAGGATTCCATCCCATAGTGTTGCACTCCAGAACAGGGAAAGCCCTTTGACGTAAAACACACCACACGATGAGTGAAAAATCCAATCCTTTTATTGAAATTTAATAAAATAGCCAGTACAAATAGATGCTTATAAAAAGTAAGAAAGTTCCAAAAAGTATAAAGTCAGTAAAATGCAGTAACATAAAGCAGTGTCCATAAAAGATATAAAAACATTCCATGGTGGTATTAATCCAGACAGGAATCAACAGGATACAAGACAATCCAGGCAATGTTAGTCAATATCCACAAGGCTAGAAATCCTCAGGAACAAGACCCCTTGAGCAGGCTAGAAATCCATAGGAACAAAACCCCTTGAGCAAGATTACCAAGACACATGAAACTTGATTCCGAACAATGCCTGATCTGAAAGGTTTTTCCTTTGAGGCAAACCTTATATTCCAAAATCCAGAAACTGGTTTCGTTTCCCCCCACTCTTGGCTCTTTTCTGACAAAGTCTTTCAGAGCAACGTAAACTTTGAGTTTGCTGTCTATCCTGGCAAAATTCCAGCCTCTTGTTATCGGGCTGCTCATTAAAATCACCAGGTGTCAGATTGTTTTCCAAACCCAAATCTTCAGAGTTCACAGAGAGAGGTAGTAACCCATCATCTCATGAGAAAATGCCCTTTGCACTGAAGCCTCTCTGTCATTGCCTGCCTGATGAAAATCATTGATAAAACACAATCACAGGTTGATTCACAAGACATAGCTACACTGTTGCCTTCTCTTAAATCATGTCAAATGATGGCTGGTAGCTTCCATGTCAAAGGAAAAATGAACCTATTTTGGGGATATGGTTCAGCACCTCAGATATCCTCTTTCAAATCTGGCCTAAACCCTGGAGGAAATGTTCCACAGTATTGATATAGAAGGCACCGTTCAGCGGCTGAGATGGCTCTTTTAAAATCTGGACTCAAACCTAGAGTGTGTTCACTAACCCATTGCCATTGGAACCCTCCAACTGCAAATGTAGAAACTTTCATCATCCTATCGAGTTTCTCCAATTGGCAAGTAGATGCTCCAAATCAGTGCGACAGTGAGCTTGCTTTGGGTTTTTGTTTGACCTTTAAAGGAGCTATCCAATATATCTCCAATATAGGTTCCAGCATCTTGGGCAGCTCCTTTAAAATTTTAAGCTGAAAATCAGAGTAGCTTCACTGCCTCCATTGGCCTGGAAGTTACCTCTCACTATTATTTTAGGGTAATTTGTGAGCACCCCTAAGTAGGGAAACATCCTATTCCCTATCCCATTAACTAATTTCTTACCTCTCATCATTATTTCTTTGAGTACTTCCAGACATTATTTTACTTCATTCATTATCCTTGTGACTTCTTCTATTGGAGCATCTAAGGATTACCCTTCCCCTCACAATCCCCCTGCCCTCCATTTTGACCCATTATTGGAAGAGTGGTTCATCTTACCATCTGAATGCTTTGATTCCTTTGATTTGTTATATTCACTGACAGCCTTTTACCATGAAAAATTGTAAGTGAAGAAATTCTACGTACCAACACAAGAAAAGCAAGATAAACCAAATAAGTATATGCTGGAGTTCCACTACACAGGAAAAAACACTGATTGATCCAACATCCCATAATTTTCCTTAACACCGGCAAGCTGTCATAGCAGAGCTTGAGACCTTTCATTCACTAATGAGTCCACATGGTGTGTCCATTATTGCAAAAGTGTCAAGGAGCTAGTGATTTCTCTAGTGCTCCAGAGCTGATGAAGCTTTCTGAAAAAGCCCGTTTCTCTCATCATTGAAGTGTTTGACTTGAGAAAGGCCCAGATTTCAACTGCTGTGAACTTTTTAGGGGTCATGAGAAAATCATATGCCTTCATCTTTGATTCTGCATTTGTCAAAACGTTGCTGCAATGACCTATATTTCATAGGCTTGTTGCAAAATTTCACTAGGGAGTTGTTCTAAGACAAATTCTCTCCCAACCGACAAATTTGCAGATATTACGACCCTGTTAGGGATAGACAGAATGACACCAAAATGGTTCTTATGATTCACAGCATAATTGCTTCCTTGGTTTAACAGTGACTCCTGACCCAACAAAGCTACCTCTTTGCAAAGTTGCTGAGGACACATTTTAAAAATTATTAGAGCCAGGATTTTAAATAAAGAAAAACATAATTTTATGTTCATGGTAGTTGTGCAACATTAGTGATTGTGATATTGCACAACTAAATGCAAAATAAAATTCATATTTACACCAGTATGCAAAATGTGCAATGTTCAGTCATATACACATGCATAAAAGGCACTACATATCCAGCCTCCAGAACATTGAGTGAAACATGACTGTTTCCTTTACTGAACCTCATCACATGGAGGTCCTTAAGCTGGGGGACAGTGGGGGAATCCGTCGGGCTGTGAGGGAAACAAACGTTAAACACCCCGCATTGTCCCATTCCCCATCACACTGGGAAAGCTGTCACTGCCTGGCTCCCCCCCCCTTTTCCTGGCTGTCCATAACATTAGTAATGAGAACAAGGTAGCTACTTGAGTTTTCAGGGCTTTTATCTATGATGCTGCCAGGATGCAGGCCTACCAGAAGTAGCCCTGTATCATGTGATGGGCTCCGCCAGGCTCCATCCTAGCTCTGTCCTGGAAGTATAATAGGACAGGGCAAAAGCCCTATGTGATGAGGCCCTCTTACTCATAGCATCCAACGCGTCTTAATCATAGCACCCCCAATAAAGGAAACAGGAGTGCCATGGGCCATTGAGTCCAGTTTCTGTGCCATGCAGCATCTCCAGCTAAAGCTTCCCCAGTAGCTAGCATTTTAAGTCTCCAGAGAAGGCAACTTCCTTGCCTTTCTAGGCAATTGGTTCCATTGTCAGAGCACTCTTTTTGGCAAAATATATCCAACCGTTTCCATAGGAGAACATATGAAAACAGGATACGAGGCAGCATGTAGCACTCTGGGCAGGATATAGGATTATCAGTTTTCCACTCTGAGTGTCTCAAATCATTGGTGGAAGAGAGATGAATATTCATTCTGCTGCACTCCCATTACCAGTAGGAAAAAAGTTTTATTGTTTAGCTCAGCTGCTCAATGTTGAGGTAGATTCAGGGGGGAATTATATACTATTTAATGTAAGATTTTTAAATTGATTTAAAAGATTATTGGCAAGTTTTTAAAATTGTTCTCTTTGGGAGCTGCCTTGAGTCCCACTCTGAGAGAAAGAAGGCATGCAATTGAAATTAATGAATATAAACATGACCATGTAGTGTTACTGAATACAAAACATTTACTCATCTGTGACTGCAATAAAGATTAGCAATAATAATATCAAAAGTCCTGTTGTTGTTTATTTGTTCAGTTGCTTTCAACACTTCGTGATCACCTGGACCAGCCCATGCTAGAACTCCCTGTTGGCCATGGCTACCCCCAGCTCCTTCAAGGTCAAGCCAGTCACTTCAAGGATACCATCCATCCACCTTGCCCTTGGTTGTCATCTCTTCCTTTTTCCTTCTATTTTCCCCAGCATCATTCTCCTTTCCAAGCTTTCCTGTCTTCTCATTATGTGGCCAAAGTACTTCTTTGCCTCTAATGTCCTTCCCTCCAGTGAGCAGCTGGACTTTCTTTCCTGGAGTATGGACTGGTTTTATCTCCTTGCGGTCCAAGGCACTCTCAGAATTTTCCTCCAACACCACTTTTCAAAAGCGCCTATCTTCCTTCACTCAGCCTTCCTTATGGTCCAGCTCTCACATCCATATGTTACTACAGGGAATACCATTGCTTTAATTATTCGGATCTTCATTGCCAGTGTGATGTCTCTACTCTTCACTATTTTATTGAGATTTGTCATTGCTCTCCTCCCAAGAAGGAAAAGCCTTCCGATTTCCTGGCTTCAGTCTGCGTCTGCAATCATCTTCAGGCCTAGACATACAAAGTCTGTCACTGCCTCCACATTGTCTTCTTCTATTTGCCAGTTATCAATCAGTCTGGTTGCCATAATCTTGGGTTTTTTGATGTTTAACTGCAATTCAGCTTTTGCACTTTTTTCTTTCACCTTGGTTATTAGGCTCCTTTGCTCCTCTTTACTTTCAACCATCAAAGTGGTATCATCTGCATATCTAAGTTTGTTAATGTTTCGTCTAGCAATTTTAACTCCAACCTTGGATTCATCAAGCGGTACTCCTGGTTGGTCACAAGGCCGAACAGGGTTACAGCCTGTGCTTGATGGGGTTACACTCCCCCTGAAGGATCAGGTTCGCCATTTGGGAGTGATCCTGGACTCATCGCTGAGCCTGGAGCCCCAGGTCTCGGTGGTGGCCGGGAGAGCTTTTGCACAGTTAAAGCTTGTGTGCCAGCTGTGCCCGTACCTTGGGAAGTCTGACTTGGCCACGGTAGTCCATGCTCTGGTTACATCTTGAATAGCCTACTACAACGCTCTCTACGTGGGGTTGCCTCTAAAGACTGTTCGGAAACTGCAATTAGTCCAACGCTCGGCAGCCAGGTTACTAACAGGAGTGGGGTACAGGGAGCATACAATTCCCTTGTTGTGCCTGCTCCACTGGCTGCCAATTAGTTTCCGAGGACAATTCAAAGTGCTGGTTTTAACCTACAAAAGCCTATACGGTTCCGGCCCAGTTTACTTGTCCGAATGAATTCTCCCCTATGAACCATCAAGGACATTAAGATCCTCCGGAGAGGCCCTGCTCTCAATCCCGCCATCTTCACAAGCACATCTGGTGGGGACGAGAGACAGGGCCTTCTCTGTTGTGGTCTCTGGTCTGTGGAACTCCCTCCCAAGTGATGTTAGATCTGCCCCCTCCCTGTTGTCCTTCAGGAGGCAAGTGATGACTTAGATGTGGAATGAGGCCTTCCCAAAATAAGTTGAGATTGATTTCAATCTGAAATGGGTGACCACTTTTATAGACCGAGTTGAATTTGGTTTTAATGGCAATGTGGTTTTTATGTATCTCTGTTTTTATGTATTTTGATATGCTGTTTTAAGATGTTTTACATTTGTATGGCATTGAATTTTGCTGTAAGCTGGTCTGTGTCCCTTCTTGGAGATGAGAAGGTCAGGGTACAAAAATTTTAAATAAAATAAATAAATAATAAGACCTGCACGTCACACAATGTGTTCTGCATACAAGTTGAATAGGTAGGGTGAGAGTATCAAAAGCCCTACATGGTCAAAATGCAGTGCCCCATAGAGCCTCTTTTGCCTTATGAATGGCCCCAATTTGTTGACATCACCTGATGACATTCTGCTTCATATGCCAAGGCTAAGAGAACTTGTAATTGTTATCAGGGACCTGTGGTTGTTACTCCAGAAGTGTGCAATGACCTCATGCAAGGTAAATGTTATGATTTATTCCCTTGTAGAAGATATTTAAAGTATTCTTATTCCACTATCCCTATAAGAATTCACTGGATGTCATTTTAAGCATTGCTTCAAACTATAAACCTTTCCAGCTATTTTGCCATTTCTGAATCACCTTGGTAACCTTTCAGAGAGGGTGGGTTAGAAGGCGGTATAAATCCAGGGAACAGACAGCCACTAACCATACAGGAGATAACCAAACAAATGAAAATAGTCTGGGATTATCTATATATGAATGTCATTTTCTAAATGCATGTTTAGCATTTATGTTTACGATTAGCAGATAGACACGGACATGCCTCACATGCTATATAAATGTGTTTACCAAGAGCCAATTCCACCAACTGTCCCAGAGCTTAAAATTATCTTTATCTCCAAAGGCTTCTGCAAATATTCTGAGAATAAGCATATTATATATATTTACTTAGGGCTTAAAGTGGAAGGAGATACAAATGCACACTGCATGGTAGAAACCGGCAGGCTTTTTATGAAACTGACATCAGAACAATGTAACACAAGAGAGGCAGAGAGATGCATCCCACTGGAATATATAAAGATATATATGCAAAAATGAAGATTTCCATGAACTGTATTTCTGTAGCTTCTACTTCAAAAGCCAGTTGCTTAATCTCACCTTGGGATGCTCACCACAGTCTACCAGGTTTTTCCCATGTGATTTATACATACCATTCTCTGAAAAGAACTGACCTGATAAAAATATGGAAAACACAGTTCTGAATCCTTCAAAGCCTGCTTATTACAATGATACCAAATGTAAGCTTTTTCAAAAAAAAGAAGAATGAAGTGATGTGTCCTTTTTCAGGAGACAACATTTAAAAGAGCTAACATTTCTGTCTTAAACCATACATTTCCTTACTCTGTGAGCAATAGCACAGAGATAGGAACAAGGACAATGGCTTCGCGGTAGACTCCATATAATCAGTCCTTCATATCCAATTTTCCCCAAAATCCAAAAAGCAAACCTTGGTTTTGCCATTTTATATAATAAGCACCACATTACTATATCATTGTATGTAGTAGTACTTGAGTATCCATTAACTCTACTTCAAATTGAAATGTTTGGCACAATTTTTAGGCTATATTTGTTGCCCAACTATGCCAAAGCCCCCATATTCATGAAATTATCCAGAAATGTCACTCCACGAGTAGCCTGCAACCCTGTATTACTCCCAAATCAAGGAAAGGTAAAGATTTCCTTTGACATTAAGTCTATTTATGTCCAACTCTGTGGGAGGTGGTGCTAGTCTCCATTTCTAAGCTGAAGAGCTGGCATTGTGCATAGACACTTCCAAGGGCATCTGGCTGGCATGACTGCATGGAGAAACAATACCTATTGATCTACTCACATTTGCATGTTTTCGAACTGCTAGGTTCGCAGAAGTTGGGGCTAACAGCGGGAGCTCATCCCACTCCCCAGAACAGAACCGCCAACCTTTCGGCCAGCAAGTTCAGCAGCTTAGCACTTTAACCTGCTGTGTCACAAGAAGGTCCCAATAGCTCCATGTTATTTAGTAGTCCCTCTCAAGGTGGTAAGAGAAAGGGATGGGACACTATTTTCTCGGACTACTGTCGGAAGCTGGCATTGTCTGTAGACACCTCCAAGGTCATCTGGCTGGCATGACTGCATGGAGTACCATTACCTTCCCTCAGAAGCAGTTCCTATTGATCTATTCATATTTGCATGTTTTCAAACTGCTAGGTTGGCAGAAGTTGGGGTTAGCAGTGGGAGCTCACCCCCTGATTTGAACCGACAACCATTCGATCAGCAAGTGCAGCAGCTCAGCGCTTTAACCCCCTGTGCCACCAAGGGGTCCCAATACCTCCATGTTCTTTAGCAATCCCTCTCAAGAGAAAGAGATGGGGCACCATTTCCCCGGACTACTGTCGGGAGTGGCAGGCCCAGTTAGATAGCATCTTAAGCACGATCTTTCAAAATTATGTGATTAAAGTCTTCTTTAACCTTTGGTTTTCAAAAGATCTTAATTCCGCACAAGGCCAATTCAGGATCTTGGCCATAATTTTGATTCTGGTTTTTCTTATGTTTAGCATTTGGATTTATTGCATCTATTTGTAGTATACATTGCTTAAAGCTATTTGGATTATTTAATGAGCAGTGTAAATGTATAGTATAAAAATATTTTGAAAGAAGATGAATCCTTGTTGCTCTCCCACAGGAATCCCTTCTCTTGCCCCACCTCCAATGTAGGATTAGCCAAGAAGGGTTCAGGCTTTCATAGTAATGTACCCTTGAACCACTAAATTAACCCTGAGCCTATTTTGATTCACAAACACAATAGGAAGAGCCTTTTGGAGCTGCATTTGCTTCTCAGTTAACCAGAGGCGCTCCTCTTTTGCTGCACACAAATGAGAGACCTTTGGCAACAGCTGCTCAGCTTTTCAGTATCTGAGAAACAGAGGCCCAAGGCAGTGTCAAGAAGTGAGACTTCTCAAAGATTTGCTTTCCACTCATTGTTAATAAATGATTGCTTTTCTGCCTCTCTCTTAAGGCTGCTACCAAGACTGGGAAGACAAAATCCCCTGGAGATCTTGGGATGTCTATGTACACAAAGCAATGTTAAATTTAGCTACCACTGTGTCTAAATCTGGAAAAGAGGAGGGCAGAGTATTTACTTAAATTAATGAGGATTGTTATAGGGAAGATGCCATTTTTACAATAGATCTATGCAAATGAAAGTAATTAGCGTGTGTAAATGAGGAAAGTGTTCCAGGGAAAGTTTGCCGTTTGCTTTTCTGGTGCATGTATGCAAGTCAAATGATCAAAAGAGGAATGTCAAATTGTCATTTCTTTCTTTATATATATAACTAGGTTGATGCTAGTATTGTTTTCTTGACTTCAGAAAAGAGTGTGTTTAATGAAAGGGTAAGCAACTTCCTTGAGACATTTCAAAGCAGCCTTCTCAGACCTAGTGCCTTTTAGATACAGTATATATAGGAGTGCGAAACAGCTGAAATCTGATGAGTAATTCGTCATGGAGAGATGGATGGCCCCTACTTCAATTCATAAAGATTCAGAGGGGTCCCATTCCCATTAGTAATCAGAATCTCTGAAGCTTTGTAATTACTTCATTATGATTTGTTCCATTAGAGTAGTGTTTTTCAACATTTTTTGAGCCGCGACACATTTTTTACATTTACAAAATCCTGGGGCACACCCCCAACCAAAATGACACAAAATGACACTCTAACACATATATGAATGGTGGGAGTTGTAGGCCAAAACACCTGGAGGGAGGGCCCAAGTTGGCCCATGCCTGCCTTAAGTGAGCAAACTCTGTTAGTTTTCGGCCCCTGCTTAAAGGTGCCTCAACCCTGTGTCCTGAACACCCCTTGACCCGCCTTGGCTGAGTGCGAGGGAATCACGGGAGTGGTAGTTTGACACCATCCTGAGCCTCCCCAAACTACAAATTCCAGGATTCCCCAGCCTTGAGCCCTGGAAGACCAAGGGGTGCCTCACTGCATGAATGCTATGGTGTAGATCTGCCCCCAGGCAGCCGGGGGACCCAGGGAAGTCCCATCCCAGGATTTACTCTCTCACAGTGCGGCTCTTTCTGTCTGATGCAGTCCCCACCTTTCGGCTCAAACCCTTCTGAGGCCAAGGAAGGAGCGGAGGGGAGGAGGAAGCCCAAGAAGGCAAGTGGTGAGTAGAGGCTGTGTTTGTGGGACTCATACAAGGGATCGATCCCAGGCTAGGGCTTCCTGGTAGGACAAGAGGGCTCTCTCTCTTTTATCTCCAATTTCCCACGACACACCTGATGATCGCTCACGGCACACTAGTGTGCCACGGCACACTGGTTGGGAAACACTGCATTAGAGCACTAGTTCTTAACCTGTGGGTACCCAGATGTTTTGGTCTTCAACTCCCAGAAATCTTTATAGCTGGTAAACTGGCTGGGATTTCTGGGAGTCGTAGGCCAAAAACACTTAGGGACCCACAGGTTGAGAACCACTCCATTAGAGGCAATGGGAAAGTTGTCAAGGTTCAATTCTCTGTCATTTTTATGGCTATCAGGATGAAATTTGGCACACACGTAAGCAACATATACACCTTTAAGTCCACCAAGTTTCTGAATGTTTCAGTCATCTACAAGAGGTATCCCTTTGAATTTCTGTACAATGAGACACCATAAGCACTAAGCAGGACATCAACCCTCCAAAGTTTCAAAAATATTTGTTCATCTACTGATTTTAAAGAATTTTTAAAAGTTGTTTCAATTAATATTTTTAAAAACTACAAGAGGCATCTTTTTATATTGTGGCACAGTGGAACTAGTTTCAGAAAAATCAGTGTATCCACTGATTTTTGAGAATTATTCCAGTTTAAGCAGATGTGGTTAACCTACACCAGGGCTTTAACATGGGCACCCTCTTTTTTCTGGTGTGAGCAGAATTTTGGGAAGTGTAGTTTACGACAGGGCCTTTTGAATACTCTGTTACAGAGGTCCTTGCCTTCCCAAACTACATTTCCCAGAATTCTGCTGGTGCCAGAAGAACAGGATTACAATTTGGAGTTAGATATAATTTCAACAAAGGAAGGTTATAGACTGGATGAAAGAAACAGAATCCTCAAAAAACTACTAGAAGTTTAAGTTTTAAGAAACACACAGAAACAGAATGGACCTCCATGTCACATCTTTCCCCTACAAATGCCACAAAAGACATAGAGGAGATGCTGAGGGAAGGATATTAGACCAGCTTTGCAGAAAGCTGTGGGATTTGGCAGCTGCCTGCCTCCTCCCACCCTAGGCAATTATGGGCAATGGAGTGTTACACTGAAAGGGGAAGGGGGAAGCTTTGGAGCAACAAATATCTACTAATCTCTTAAAAAGTTTCAGAGGCTTGTGTTTCAATTTGTATATTCTTTAGAGGGGTCCTTTTTTATTAGTAACTTGAAGATTCGTATTTTTGAATCAGCCAAATTTCTGAATTACGAAACAAAGCTCTGAAGCTTTGGACACTCCTAATAGTATAGTGTCTAGATGAAGGGAAGTAAAAGTCAAACATCACTAGGAATCTTGTATTTACTTCTGAGCACCACAATTCAAGAAAGATATTGACAAGCTGGAACTTGTGCCAATGTGATTCGAGACTGGAAAATATACACATAAAGGCAACCAAAAGGGTAAAATATCAGGAAGCCAAGCTCCACGAGGAGTGACTTATGGAGATGTGTATGTTTAGTAGGCCTTGGTAGGCTTGTTTGGAATCGTCTTAATTCGATAAATTTGGTTCAAATTTCTTTTTGAAGCCAGGCCGAAGCGATTTGGGAACCCGAAAGCATCCTTGCCATTTTGAAGCTTTTTCTGCCATTTCTCTTAAGAGTCAGTAAGTGAGTCAAAAATGATTCAGCTTTTCAAACCAGTATAGATGGATTCCCTTCGTTTCCTTTCCCTCCCGGGTCAGACCTGGGATGAGAGCCATGTTTAACCCAGTAAAACCTGAACATTAGGAAGAACTTCCTGACTGTGAGAGCTGTTCAGCAGTGGAACTCTTTGCCCTGGAGTGTGGTGGAGGCTTCTTCTTTGGAGGCTTTTAAACAGAGGCTGGGTTTAAAACTGTCATGGGTACTTTGATTGTGATGTTCCAGCTTCTTGGTAGAGGGTTGGACTGGATGGTCTATTAGGTCACTTCCAACTCAAGGATTCTATTATTCCATGGTCAAACCAGGATACCCATGGTCAACTCAGAGTGTGATTCTCATTATTCCATCTTCTGTATAAAAGAGAAGCTGAAGAGGTTACATGATCTCCATCTTGACCGCACTCTAAAATTGCTTGACCATGGGTATCCTGGTTTTCCCTTGTGAAATGCTGAAGAGTATGAAACCAAATTCTTAGTGGGTCTACTAGCCAGGACTAATAACTGTATTTTAGCCCAGGTCTCCTTTGTGCATAAGTGTAACACTTGGAAAGCTGAACTATCACACTAAGAGGCCAGGGTAACCATGGGCAAAGTCGCACTTTCTCAGCTTTAGAAAAAGGTTCAAGCCTCTTAGGAGTGGGTCAGTGTAAGTCAGAATCCATTAAGGCAGACAACAACAAGCTCTCGAGCTGGTCATAAAGTGAACTTGAACTTGAACAACAACAAGCTCCATTGTCCATGTCTGACCAGTGGATGTCTCTATATAGACAACAGGATGTAGCAAAGACAACTTGACATGTTCGAAATGATTCAAAGTCCTTTGAAAAGATGCATAGAAGAAGAGGTAACTGTTGTAGTCACTGTGACCTGGGATGCTCTCCTCCCAAAACAGCTGGCCTGCTTAACTACCTTTCTTTTCTCTCTTCCTGGACTGACACAATGGGGGAGGGGTGAAGGAGATAAAGACACACTTCAAAGCACGAGCCCCTTTGCCCAAAGCAGTAAGATCTAAGAGCCTACTACTGAACATGGTTACAATTCCCAAGCTAGAGCAAGATCAAAAACCAGAGCTTCCCTAGCTCTCCCTGACAATAAAGCTAATCACATTAGCCACTTCACAAGTAATAAATCTTTCATTTCCATCCCACTTTGATTCTTACAGTTCCAGTTTCAACTGCAATGGGAAGTAGTTTGCACACACAATCCGTTTGCAGGCAAACTGCTATACAATACACATAGGGAAGTGCTTTGCTCTGAATCTAATAGCAACATTACCAATCTAGCCATTAGAAATGGGTGCAGAGCTGCACTGGGATTTTGCAGGAATTGTGGGTCCCCCTGCACAGTACGCAGAGATGAGTTTTGTGGGGCTTTTGCATGCTTGCAACAGATGCAGGATTGTCCTCCACTCACTTTATAACTGAAAGAATGCTTTTATAGTTGTCCTGTTGCTGTTGTGTACTTTCAAGTTGTTTCCAACATGGCGATGCCAACATAAATGTATCATGGGTTGAGAATGTGTGAATTAAATAACTTTTTTTTGTTTTTTCATGTCAGGAGTGGCTTGAGAAACGGCAAGTTGCTTCTGGTGTGAGAAAATTGGCTGTCTGCAAGGATGTTGCCCAGGGATGCCTGAATATTTGATGTTTTACCATCCTTGTAGGAGGTTTCTCTCATGTCCCTGCAAGGGGAGCTGGAGCTGACAGAGGGAGTGCAACCCTTTCTCCTCGGATTCAAACCACTGACTTGTCGGTCATCAGTCCTGCCAGCACAAGAGTTTAATCCATTGTGCCACTGGGGGCTCAATTTAAAGAACTGAAAATAGAAGATACGGCTTCAGTGAATTTGACCCAAAACAAATATGACAAAAGGAATGAAAGATGATAGACTTGCTTTGATCGTGTCTTCCTAGATGGCAGAATATAACTAAACTGAATGGCCCTCATGGTCTCTTCCAATACTATTATTCTATGAGCAGCCACACGGAGATAGTAGCAATTGATAGATGGAGCAGAATTGGAAACTTCAACTAGTCCAGCGGTTGGCAGCCAGGTTGCTCACCAGAACACACAACCCCTCTGTTACGCCAGCTCCACTGGCTGCCGAACAATTTCTGAGCTCAATTCAAAGTGCTGGTTTTAACCTTTAAAGCCCTAAACCACTCTGGCCCAGACTACCTGTCCGAAGGTATCTCCTGGTATGAACCATCACGAAACTTAAAATCATCTGGGGAGGCCCAGCTCTCATTCCCACCGCCATCGCAAATGTGACTGGTGGGGATGAGGGACAGGGCCTTCTCAGCAGTGGCTCCCTGCCTGTGGAACGCCCTCCCCAGGGACATCAGATCGGCCATCTCCCTCCTGTCTTTTAGAATTAAAAGCAAGAACTGGTTATGGGACCAAGCGTTCAATCAGTGAGCAGAAAGTGGAAGAAGATTTAAGCAATTTATGGCAATGAATTGACCCAGATTGGATTTTGGATTCTGATTTTAATAGATATTAGTTAATCAATTGTTTTAATTGCTGTTTTAATATTTTAATTGTATTGTTGATTGTTTTATGATGTTGACATCGTATGGTGCTTTTGTGAGGCCGCCCTGAGTCCCCACTCGGGGTGAGAAGGGTGGGGTAAAAATATAGGAAATAAATAAACAAGCTGAATAGGGAGGGTGAGAGTATACAACCTTGTTGTACGCCTTTCCCAATCCTGAACCAGTCTGTTGTTCCATGGTCAGTTCTTACTATTGCTACTTGGTCATCATACAGATTCCTCAGGAGAGAGACAAGGTGATTTGATATCCCCATACCACCAAGAACTTGCCATAATTTATTATGATCCACACAGTCAAAGGCTTTAGAATAGTCAATAAAACAGAAATAGATGTTTTTATGAAACTCCCTGCCTTTCTCCATTATCCAGCAGATATTGGCAATTTGGTCTCTCATTACTCTGCCTTTTCTAAACCCAGAACTCTACTATTTGCTGAGTTTTAGCAACTTTGCCTGCCCCCTTTCTTTTAAAGCCCAAACTTTATTGCTTAATGTCTAGTTGAAGTTTTAAGTTATGGCAAAATTGGAAATTCGGGGCTTGGTGGAAAATTGCATAGGAGAAATAATTTTTATTTCATGGAGCACTGCTCTTAAACCTGCCCACCCGCAAGCTGTGCCCCCGGACATACACATGCTAAATGTGGCAAGGTGGCTAAAGTTTGTTTCTGAATCCACCTCATTGCGTTATAACCTTTTTGTGGTAGCTGTGGTTTTTCTGTCCTCAAGAGAACGGATTCTTCCTAGCAATCTACTCTGTTCCTCAATAGTTCATTCCTTCTCCTTTAAAAAGAAACTCTCACTTTGAATTAAAAAGAGTTAAAATCGCCTGGCTGATTAATTCCATGTATGTGGCATCCAGTGATAAAAGTCATGTATATGATATGGAGGGGCAGTGGTATTTGCATTCATTTTCCTTGCTTTTTCACATCAATGGGGGAAGTGGGGGGAGTGAAACACTTCCTTGTGCATTAATTGTGGCCAGCATTTACGTTTCCATTGGTTGCCCTTTCGGCAGATTTCTAAGAGACTGCATGGAAACGACTGAGATGCTTTTCTTTAAGCTATAATTGCTGTGCCTTCGTAGCAAGGGAAATGAAGGTGAGGAACACACTTGGAATGAAAAGAAGGGGTCTCTGACATTTTGGAGATGCTCTAGGAATTTTGAAATGGGGCTCCAGAGGTTCAATCCTGCAGAATGACATTGATTGCAAAGGTCCCTGTGGATCCCACTAATAGAGTACAGATGGAAATTTGGAATTGGGCTACTGTGTTCCAGACATTATCTGATTCTTTGCCGATTGCTCAAGACAGGCCACATTAGTTAAGCTATTCTTATCCTCTCATGAATGCTGCTGGATTAACAGCACAGTCTATACATATTTATTTCTCAATTATTTCACTATGGTTTGCTTCCTAGTGACAAAGTATGTTCAGGAATGAAAAATATGGATTCGATGGATAGATCCTCGAGGAAAAAAAAAATAGACAATAAAGAGGGACAGTTGCCCAAGGAGGTAAAAAGGATTCTTGAGGAATTAGGGGTGAAAGATGTGTGGAGAGGGCAAAACCCGGCGGAGAGAGATTATACTTATTTCTCGGGGAGATTTCAATCCTGGTGCAGGATCGACCTAGTTTTGACATCCGCAGCGATAGCCATGAACCTAAAAAATGTAAAAATAACCACAAAACTGCATTCTGACCACTGTCCTTTGATTTTTCAACTAGGCAAGAAAAGAATACAAAAGAAATGGAGGCTTCAGGATGACCTCCTGAAAAGAGAAGAACAGGTTGACAGGTATAAGAATATCTTAAAGGAATTTTTCCAATTAAACTTAAATAAGGAGGTAACGGATAAAGTAGTGTGGGATGCCAGTAAGGCAGTCATCAGAGGCCATTTCATCCAACAAAACAGTATCAGAAGGAAGGAAGCAAAAAAATTAGAAACCGGATTGCTGGAAGAGATTAGCAGACTAGAGAGAGACCTGAAGAGAAACCCAAAAGATCCAAAAATAAGAAGAGAACTAGAGATAAAAATAAAAGAAAAAGAACTTCTGGACCTAGAGAAAATAGAAAAAACCTTAGATTCATAAAACAACAAAACTTCCAAAATGCAAATAAACCGGGGAAATGGCTCTCGGCAAAAATTAGACAGAAAAATGGAGAAATATGATAACCCAGATTACCGAGGGGGACAGAGTCTATAGTGAGGATAACCAAATCAGATCCCAGTTTCAGGCTTTTTACGAAAAACTTTACGCCGCAGATAAGATTAAGAAGGAGGAGGTACAAAGATACTTAAACCAACAAGATATTCAAAAAATAGATGAAAAAATAAGAGAACCCCTAAATAAAGAGATCACAAGGGAAGAGATAAGGAAGGCAATCAAAAGTTAAAAATAATAAGAGTCCGGGACCAGACGGTCTAACGGCAAAATATTATAAATCATTGGCAGAAGAGCTCATACCCCACTTGCAAGTGGTAATGAATAATGCATTAAAAAATCAAGAGATCCCCGAAACATGGAGAGAGGCCAATATAACATTAATACATAAAGAGGACTCCCAACTTCTAACATGAGGAATTACAGGCCAATCTCGATCCTAAATTTAGATTACAAAATCTTTACTGCCATCCTTGCGGAGAGGATAAAAGCCTTTCTCCAAACATGGATAAAATCTGACCAGACCGGTTTCCTCCCAGGAAGGAGTGCAAGGGACAACATCAGGGTAATATTGGACTCTTTGGAACACTATAGAAAAAATCCACAAAAAAAGGTAGCCTTCCTTTTCATAGACGCGGAAAAGGCGTTTGATATGATAAATTGGGATTTTATTACCATGGTACTGAGGGAACTGGACATAGGGGCCAGTTTCCTCAATGCAATCAAGGCTATATACTCGAGCCAATCGGCCAAAATCACAGTCAACGGGGAAGAATCTAAATCCATTCAAATTACGAAGGAACTAGACAAGGCTGCCCACTCTCTCCACTGCTATTTATTCTGGCTCTGGAGACCCTGTTGGAGAAAATTAGGAAGACAAAAGAGTTGAGGGGCCTAGAAACCAAGAAAGGTTCCTTTAAGGTCCGCGCATTCGCGGATGATTTAGTATGCATTGTGGAAAATCCAAAGGAAAACCTGGAGGGGTGGCTAGAGACGGTGAAGCAATTCGGGATAGTCGCGGGCTTTAAAATAAATAAGCAAAAAACTAAAATGCTTACAAAAAATTTAACCAAGAAAGAAGGGGAGGAGCTACAAGCAAAGGTAGGCATAGAGATAACCAATAAAATAGACTACCTAGGGGTAAAGATCACCCCAAACAATATTAATTTGATAAAAAACAATTATGACTCCATGTGGAAGGAGGTCAAAAGAAAACTGGAAAAATGGAAGGGGCTAAATCTCTCTATGCTGGGAAGAATTTCCCTCATTAAAATGAGTATCCTACCCAAAATGGTATTTGTATTCAGAAACCTCCCCATCCTGAAAAACGATAAAATATTGATAAACTGGAAAAAAGACCTCTCAAAATTTATTTGGAGAGGCAAAAGGCCAGGATCAAGTGGTTGAGCTTGATCGACGCGAGAGCCAGAGGAGGATTAGGCGTGCCGACCCAAAAGTTATTATTATGAAGCAGCGGCCCTAGATTGGGCCTGTGAATGGGCAACGCTGGAAGATACAAGACTCTTAGCGCTAGAAGGAAGTGGGCTTAGGGTGGGATGGCACGGTTATATGCTATACCACAAAGCAAAAGTGGAAATAGAATTTAAAGATCATGTAATCAGGGGGATTCTAAGAGTCTGGCAGAAATACAGAGGGAGATTCTATAGGAAGACCCGTTGTGGACCGCCCCGATGGAGGCATTCCACCGGAGACTATATGGTAAGAGTAGATGGTTGAGGTATGCAGACCTCCTAAAGAGAGAGGGGGGAAACTGGGTGCTTCGAGATTTCCAGGAAATACAGGGATTAGATAATGACATAAATTGGTACTACTATTCACAAATTCAAAGCATATACCAAAAGACAAAGTCCAGGGTTTCGAGACAAACCCAAACCCATGGGACCACGTAATGGGGAAAAAACAGAAAAGGATTAGCACACTATACAGGAAAATTATAGAATGGCAAACAGAGGAGGAATCAATCACAGAATGTATGGTGAAGTGGGCCCAAAATTTGGGCCGAGAGATCCCCTTAGATAAATGGACAAGAGTATGGAATATACACTCCAAATTTACTTACGCATATGAACTTAAAGAAAATATCATCAAAATGGTTCACAGATGGTATCTGACACCCTTGAAAAATTGCCAGGTATAATAAAAATTATTCCAATAAATGTTGGAAGTGTAAAGTCGAGGAGGGAAACTTCTTCCATTTATGGTGGGGATGTGGGAGAGTGAAAAACTTCTGGAAAGGTATACACAAAGAAACTCAGAAAGCACTGCAGTTTAAATTTAAATGCAAACCAGAAACCTATCTATTGGGCATGGTTGACAGGGGGTCGGGAATGGACTATAATATGGAGAAGTGTTTTGTATATTGTTCAACAGCAGCAAGACTCTGCCTGGCAAAACGCTGGAAGAACGAAGAAATCCCATCATTAGAGGATTGGAGGAAGAAACTACATGAGATCCAGAAGATGGACTGTCTGACGAGAGCTCTAGACTATGACAACAAAATCAAGTCAACAGACTGGTCCAAAATTGTAGACTATTTAAAAATTGTGATAAATGATAGAATGAAGACACAGCACCAACCTTAGCGCCTGTGAATTACCTACCCGAAAGGGGGAACCTCAGCCGGGTTAGACAGACAAAGCCACTAGGGGTAAACTTTAGAGAAGACGGTAGGCACTGATTGCCTAGAAAGGGAAAGAGGGGTCGTCTGCTCTGGGTTAGGAAGTCATCGTATGTTTTCTGTGTTTTTTGTTTGTGGGTCTGGTCCTGTGTCTCAGTTTTAAGGGGGTGGGGGGGAGGGGGAAGGGAGACGAGGGGGTTAGAAGTATTTGTATTGCTAGTCTATGTCTCATTTGTGTATATGTTGTTTTTTTTAATTTGCAAAATCAAATAAAGATCTATTTAAAAAAAAAGGAATGAAAAATATGATAGGTGGTCTCACGTTGAATGCCCCAGAGATCATTCAATGGCCTAGATGAACTGCCATTCTCTTAGGTTTGGTATCTGAGCCTTCCAACAGCAGTATATTTTGATTGCATATCTCCATGTCCTTTCTAACTTGTGATGAACCATATCCATTGATTGATTGATTGATTGATTGAATATATACCCATCCTTTCTCCTGAAATGGGATCCAGAGTAATTTATAAAAATATTAAAACAATATTGCGTCAAAGATCCTGTTCTATGAATGATGAAATGCCAGTGTTATTAAACAATTTGAAATGGTTGACATACAAGGTAGGCAAGGTGAACCAATCACAAGATTTATTCAGAGACTCTTGCTTGACATTGTCTTTTCTTGAGACACTGGGACTTGTCAAAGGCCATCCTGCAGCCCTGAGTCCCTTCAGGGAGATAGAGCAGAATATTAATAAAGATGATGGTGATTATTGTTATTATTATTATTATTAACTGTTCTGTATTACACTCTATATTCTGACTGTATTGCCATGATCATAATTCCTCAGTTCACGACTTTGCCCAGGCATCAGTTGCATGAGCAGAAGGAAGTCCATTCTTTTTTAAAAAATATACTGTATTTAGTTTTCCAAAAGTGTAGTACATAATCACTTAGAAAGTTTGAAAAGAAATTACATATTTTCATTATCATACTTGGTGATGGGATAGGGGAAAGGGAGTGGGGGATGGGGGAAGGTAGTTTTATCTCAAAAAGTAAGAAAAGAAAGAAGGAAGTCCATTCTGACAGAGACTAGAGCATGGATATATGACATTTCCATCACATTCAAGGGAGACGGACCAACAGAAGTTATTCATCCCAAGAAACCTAGTAGAGAGCACTGGCCTGCACATTTTTTTTTAAAGAGTCAGACCAATTACACAAAGAACTGCATAGAGAGGCATCACATTTATTTTCCCCAAATGCCACTAGGCCTGTCTTGATCCAGATCTCTTGAGGCCACTGATGTAGTGATCTGTTTAGACTTTCATTGATTGATTTCAAATATTTATATACTATCCTCCTTCCAAAAATTCATTCCAGGAAAAGTTCACAATGATACATTATGTTTAAAAAATTACCTCAATAAAGCATAAATTGGACCACAAAAAGCAGCTCTTAAGAGTGAATAAAACATGTTTTCACCTAGCAACTGAAAGGTAATTTTAGTGCCAGGTAAACCTTTCTGTGAAGGACAATTCATCATTGGAGCACCACAACCAAAAATTAACCAGCCTCCTCCAATTGAAGTTCATTTTAACTTCTGAAAAATAAGACATTCAAAGCAAGGTGTCGGCAGCTACTCTTAACATGTGGGATAATTAGCATAGGAATTAGGATACCACCATTATTCATAGCTTAGAAAGAGCAAAATACAATATCAAAGATGAAGTGAAGTTTCCATTACATGTGCACATACTTGGATATGTCAATTTAAAAATAATTTGCTCTGGATATTTGCCATCATGTCAGTTTTGGCTTATGAGAGACCTTCAAGAGCTCTGGTGATCAACAACATTATTCAGATCTTGCAAAAACACACTTCCTTGATTGAGTCAATCCACTTGTAATGAGGAGTAATTGCCTCTTTTCCTGTTGCGTACTGTGTGCTTTGTTGTTATTTGACATGAAGCCATCATTGACTTAGGCCAACTTGATGAATGAGAGACCTCTAAGAGCTCCCGCAATCAACAGCCTTGCTCCATTTTTGCAAACTCAGGGCTATGGCTTCTTTGACAGTCAATCCACCTGCACTATGGTCCTTTCATACTGTCTTCCGCTTAACCAAATATGATATTAAAATTATGTCAACTCATGATGTAATCTCAGCTTAGTCACTTTGGCTTCTAGAAAGAGTTCTGGCTTGATTTGCTCTCAGACCCACTGATTATTATATTTATGGCCATGGAATCTATAGAATTCTCCCCCAACACCACATTTTAATGAGTTCCTTTAATTCAGACAAGAAGAGAATATATCTTAGTGGGAAGACTGTGGCTGGTGACCTGAGTGCCTGCTCAGGCTGCTGTCCTGCTGTTGTGTTGGTGCATTTCAACCATTTCCTGTCCTTTATCTTTAAACTGAACTTTGACAAAAGAGTTTTTCAAACAGAGGGCACCATCAAAGCTAGGACTCTGGCATGCCTTTCAATAATTGGGAACTGTCGCTGTAAATTATGACATATGGTCATCTTAATGGAAAGAATAGACTCCCCTTTTCTTCCCTTAAATGAAAAAGGCAATCATCTTAACGAACAAGGAGTAACATGGCCAAACCCAGAGATCTAGTTTAGGAATTAAATCTTCCTCAGAAAGTAAGCTCATATGTGAGTCATTGTCAATCAGTCTGCATTGCCTTCAAAGGGTAATTTGAGGCACCAAGTTCTTTCTGGGATAACTTGGGTCTCTGTAAGCATAACTACAAAATGTCATGTTCTCTGGTACATATGCAAGATTTATTGGTCTGGAAGACACCAAGAGAATCAACCCACCAGCAGTGCTGCATGACTCTTTGTCTGCTGCCTTCAATTTTACACAAAGCATTGTCTTTCTCATTGTGTTTTGTCTTCTCACGATATGTCCTAAGTATGACCCCACTTAACAGCATGAGTGTATATTGATAGTATACAAGCGCAATGTAGGATATCAGCTATGACTGTTGAGTTTGCAAAAGTCTCCCCTTTTGCATCGGCTTGTTTTAATGAGTACATCACACAGAAGGGACCTTGTTGTATCCCTTTGAATATATTAAAGACATTAGATGAGGAGCCTTTTAGTGAAAAGAAGTGGAAATTCTCATTCAGCATGAATATAGTTGGAATAAACAGAGGTTGAAAGGGATACTTTCAAGAGTCTAGCACTCAAAACCTCTGGCCTCGATATCTATCATTTACTCTCATATTTACTGTTTTAACTCTTAAATTCATATAATCCAAAATATTAAGAAATTAGGAAATATTCTTATTTTAAAAAGGGACTGAAAGAAAATCCATGTCCATGCTGACCATGACACTATATTGTATGAGACCAATGGCAAGGAGACAGCTCCCAGTCCACATTGTTTTGTTCTCGGCTAAGTTTATGTTTTTCCTGTTGTACTCAATTCACTTCTTTATTGAACTGTCTGATTACCTATATTCTGTGTTCTGTTTGTATTTGATATGGCTTCTGGCTAATCAATAAAATTGTTGTTGTTGTTGTTGATTACCTATTGAACTAATTTTCTTTCCCTTTCAAGCTCAGTGACTTCCAGCTGGGCAGCCGTTCCAGCAGCAATTTGCAGAACATTAATGCAAACACAGTGGAGGAGAAAAGAGAGAGGTGGATTAAAAAAACCAGCCCTTGTTCATTAATGGCAACAGGGGGAAAATACACTGGGATCCCTAATGATGAGCAAAGTTCTTGGGAACTGCATGTAGAACAAATTCTTCTGAGTGGAGAGGGAGCAAAATATTTGTGGATCCATTGCAATGTCACTGCACTGGCAAATCTCCGTGATGTTCGTTCCCCTTGACAAACCAGAGGTATGAACTGTATGGCTCTCAAAGTTTCTTAAAAAACAAAACTGGGAAAGCACCGGGCACAGATGGATTACCAGCATCATATTATATACATTTTGAAGATGAACTTTGGTTGCCACTCCAAAAAAATGATGAATTCCATACTTAAAACAGGATGCATACCTGAAACATGGTAAGAAGTTAATATTACTAATACCTAAAGAAGATCAGGATTCAACCTTAGCACAAAATTATCTACCAATATCTTTATTGAACAATGATTATAAATTGTTTGCAACTAACCTGGCAGAATGACTGAAAGGTATATTTCAGCAGCTTATTTATCAGGATCAATCTGGCTTCCTGCCCAAAAGATAAATACGAGACAATGTAAGGGATGTATTGGATATTTTGGAATATGTGGAAAAGTGTAATGAAAAACAAATGGCTTTTATCTTTCTAGACACAGAAAAGGCCTTTGATAAACTGAATTGCCCATTTATGTTTAAGATGTTGGAGAGCACGTTGATTTTGGCCCAACTCTCCAATCTCTTAAAATCATCTTGAATCCTGATTCTGCCTTCTGAGTTATTAACAACCTCAATTCTACATCTCCCTTATGTGTCATATCTATATTTGATGAACATGCATTTTGTTGCTGATGAAATATAAGGCTTAATGAGATATATGGAATGGTGACGATGCGATGGAAACTGATTTCAACATGACGCTGGGACTGTAATTGTATGTTTTTAACTGTTAATTTGTTATTATATGGTTTTGGGGGGGGTTGCCTTGTTGCTTGTATTGTATTGAGGGCAGAGACTGCCTGTGAAAACCGTCCCGAGTCGCCTTCGGGCTGAGAGGGGCGGTATAGACACGTGACAAATAAATAAATGACAAATATGTTGAACAAGACTGCATCTCAGTTTCTGAAGCACTCCACTTCTTACCTCATTGGGTTCAAATCTATTACCCAGCTATGACTCCAAGCAATTTTAACATTATTTAGGCTGCATTTTACCAGACAATCTGCAAGAATATCATGGTGAACTTGCTCAAAGCCTTGTTGAAATTAAGATATATTGCATTCATAGAATTGCCCTGATCTAATGAGATCAGATTAATGTGAAATGATTTGTTTTTTAAAAACCCATTGCTGCTTCTTAGTAATCTTTTTAAGTGTTCACAGACCAACTGTTTACTGATCTGTTTTAGAAACTTTCCTATTACAGATGCCAAGTTGACCAGTTATTACTTACTCAAATCCTCTTTTTCTACCATTGAAGATGGAAACAACCTTTGCTCACCCCGATCTGCAAGACCTTCACCTGTTCTTCATGAATTCTCACATTACAAAAAGAGGCTCTGAGATTACACCAGAAGGTTCATTTAATTCAGTGCTTCTCAATCTGTTTGCTGCGCCCCAGCAGTGAGAATGAAAAACTTGTCCATGAACCTCCTTCCTCTTTATTTATTTTATTTTATTTCTGCTCCTTTCCGTATAAGCTGGTCAGCCCTGCCCCTTTTGGTACTAATATTGGAGAGTGGGCCCTGGTCAAATTGGGCCCTGGTCAAGTGATCCCTGGTCAAAAAAAGGTTGGGAACTACTGATTTAATTGATTTGGATGCAGTTGATCTGACCCAAACTCATTTAAAGTTGCCAAATGTTAAGAATCTATTTCTTTACTTATTTTGGGCAGCTGCCCCCTCACTGCATCACTTATTCTATTTTCACCAGGTTGCGCATGGCTCTTCTTTGGGGAGAAAATAAAGAAAAAGTAGGTGTTGAGCTGTTCTACTTTCTCTCTGTCATTCATTAGCATTTCATCATCTTCACTCAGCAAACCTACCTTGATCCTTGTTTTTCCTCTGGCTCCAAATGTAGCCAAAAAGAAGCTACTTTTTAGTATTTTTTTCAATTTCTCTTGGAGTCTGAGCCCATGCTAAGCTCTAACTCTCCTGCCTTTCTCCACACAAGTGTTGGTCAATCATATGTACTCTTCCTTGCTGATTTGCCCATCTTCCATTTCTTAGATATGCTCCCTTTAAATTATAGTTCATCTGAAAGCTGCTTAAGCGTTCCTCTTAGCTTTTGCAGACACTTCCTACTTTTCTTTCACATTGGCATCATTGCAATTGTGCCTTCAATAATACCTCACTCAACAAGCATTCATCCATTGCATTCTTTTCGAACACTTGACCAGTATTTCCACTGCTATGAAACTTGTAAGTCTTCTTGGTTTACAGAAGACCTTTGGGCAATACAGAAGACATAGTTTAAGCGATATAGGTCACAGAGTAAAGACAATAAAAAGAAAGTATAGATTCTTTGTGTTTCCTATTATGAAACCATGAAGTTGGCAAAAAGAGTTTCAAAAAGAGTTTGCCTGTGTTATCTCATCTTCATCATGGGAGAAGTGGTGGTTGAAATGCGCTGATTTAGCTAAAATGGATAAATCATCCATTTTGATCAGATAAAAGTAACATTTTGCAAATATGGCAAACTTCTTACAGACTTTTGCAGAAAAAGAAAAACATGATTTGATAATTTCTGGTTTTAGCAATGCTAGAGAAATCATGGAATTTGCATTCTGGTGAACAGGAGTAATATAGGTTGTATTTTTAGAAAGATGTATTAATATATTATACATATGCATAACATACATCTAACTACTGGGAGGGTAAGATAGTAGCTATTTTTTTTACCTTTTCCTAAATTTATATTGTATTCATTTCTTTTTTTCTTTCAATATTTTATTGTTGTTAGATCATCTTTAATGAAAATTATAACAGGAAATACATGTAACCTATAGGATTAAGGATGGAGAAACTTGCAATGGATTCATTGTGAGGCACTCTGATGGGAGAGATGTTTTTATTAACTCAATATGTGATGCTATGGTTTTTCAGATTCTGGGGGAATGTCTAGTGTTGGGTTCAAATATGTTGGGATCATATTTGGTTGTGGGAAGATGAGTTGATCTCCATGCATCTAACCTTACATCTCAGGGCATATAACCTTGATATCCAGTTTGAGAATGAGAAAAACCTCAACCTCCAAAACCAGCAGAGCTTTACTCAACAGTTCGAGGTCAAACTGATAGTCAAACAGAGGTGCAAACCTTAGCAAGATATACAACAGAGAAGCCAAATGTCATAAATCAGTGTCATAAGGCAAATACCAGATTATGCAGAGTATTAAGTTGAATTAGAATCAGCAAGAAAAGGTCCAAGGGTAAGTCAAGAGTTCAGGAACAAAAGATAGCAAGATCCAAGGTTGTAGCTTCTAGAAATGTCATTGCCGTCAGCAACAAGGTGTCACCCTTGAGCTCCTTAAATTCTAAATTCTCATGTGTTACATGTTTTTGGCTTCTTTCTCAGCTAATCTCAAGAATTTACATAGCTGAGATCTCTCTCTTCACAGGCCCATGGAAAATGGAACAGATAACTCTTCCTCAGTCTGCTCAGAGAAACTCACTTGCACTTGTTCTGCAGGCTGAGAAGTAGTAGCTCCTTCCATGGATGGTGCTTCAAAGCTTGAATGAAGGAGCTGCTGGACTCCAGCTTGACCACGGAGCCTTCCACCTCATCCTCACTTTCCACACCATGCATGACAGAGAGGTTCTCTCATAGTTAGATATCAGGCTAGAAAGCTGTGTTTGTTAGAGACTTATATGCCATTCTTCTGGCATCTTGACAGAACAAACTCTGCAGTGCAACAGGGAACGGAAATTAGCACACAATTAAGACCCCCAACAAAATCAATCAGACTAAATTATCTGCCAGAAGAAAATCTTCTCTTAATGGGAATCTTCGTACATTTGTTGCTTTGTTTGCTTTTGGAAATATGAAATGTCTGGTGAGCAGGAAGACTTTAATCCAATTGGGGAGAAAATGGCTAAGACATAAATCTCTAACAGGATACATTTATGAAACCAGCATTGATTGCTGCCAGTAATCCATATGAGGCACTCAAGGTGGCCCACGAACAGCCTGAAAACAATTAAATCAAGAATATCATCTAGGAAATGAGGCCTCCTACACAGATTTGCACAACTGGGGGCTGCTATATGAGCCACTATATTCCATCCCACCCACCTGCATGTATTTTTCCTTGTTCCTCATAATAATTAGACAACATTTTGTCTTTATTCTTCCTCATTAATGACTTTTGCCATCTTAACCAGACTCAACTCTAGCTTGGATACATGTGTCCAACTTTTTATCTGTGAAATGCTGGAGGATATATGTTTTGGTGCTTTATTTCTGACAGTCCTAAGAGCTAAAATCAGCAAAATATTGATTACAGAAGAATATCAGTTAGTACAGGGGTGCTCAGAATGGTGATCGGGATCACCAGGGTGATCTTTGGGCCTCATCCTGGTGATCTTCAGGCCCCTGACCAGGTTTTTTGCTGTTGGTCCTCTTCACGCGCCCCTGCACGCTGCAAAGAAGTCCTCCGTCGTTGCTCCTCCCCGCTGCCTGCTCGCGTGCCGCCTCCAAAAGCTCCAGGGTCCAAGAAGCAGAATGGGCCCCCTCTTTTGGATTCCTCCTCCTCCCTCCGTCCTTCTCCAGCCACTCAGAGTCGTAGGAGACCAAAGGGGGCGGGCCTGGATGACGCGATGCATGGCTGGCCCCGCGCGCATGCGCAGAAGCGCCCATTCTGCCTCTCGGACTTCTCGTGAGCTCTTGGAGGCGGCACGCATGCTGGCGGCGTGGAAATAGGAGCAATGACGGAGGAGGAAGAGAAGGACGCTTTGGGGTCATTTCCTTACCGCATCTCAAAGGTCGGTCTTTCTACTTTGGGGTGGGTGCTTGATTGTTCTGTGGCATGTCTCTTTGTTTATTTTTAATGTTTAAAAATGGCCTTTTAGCTCCAAAGCCTCTCTGCTTGCTTTGTTCCTTGAGAAATATATGTTGGGGAATATGGAAATGTGGGAGAAATGGGGTGGTTGCAGGCATGTAGCCGGGGGGGGGGGGGGCTAATTCTCAGGGTGGTCCACGAAAAGGCCTTACTGGTACATTATTTAAACTGTTATGTGCATTTAAATCATGATCTGATCACCATGCTCATTATATCCCACATTAATGGGGTTATTGGGATAACAATACAAAAGGTTTGCTAGGGTAGACCCTCTTCCACCCAGTCTCAGCCCCCCCGGAACCAAACTCAGCCCCGAATCAAAATCCTGGCTACGGCCCTGGGTGGTTGGATGTATGTTTGCATGTCCCTTTGTTTACCTTGCTGAGTATTAAATGGCCTTGCAGTTCAAAAGCCTCTCTTCTTACTTTCTGGCTGATAATATGTGTGGTAATATGTCAGTGTGGGAGAAATGGGGTGGTTGGATGTATTTTTATGCTCTGTTTTATATTGTTGTTATTAAATTGAAATGTTGATGTTTTATAACTTCATTATATGTAAACTGCCCCGGGCCTGCTGGAAGGAGCGGCACATAAAAATGAATAATAAATATAAATAAATAAATAAATAAATAAATAAGAAAATAGTTATACGTTTTACATTTCTGGGTAGGTGATCGTTGGGACTTGGTTTTTTAATCAGTAGCTCCCATGCTGAAAAAGTGTGAGCACCCCTGAGTTAGTAGTACCCATGGGGGTTGGTAGATGTCAGATGCATGTAGTTTCTGGTTGCTTGAGTTGTTTTTGTTTATTCGTTCATTGCTTCCAACTCTTTGTGACCTCCTAGACCAGCCCACGCCAGACTCCGCGCCAGCTGTGGCCATCCCCAGCTCTTTCAAATTCAAGCCAGTCACTTCAAGGATATCCATACATATTGCCCTTGATCTGCCCTCTTCCCTTTTTCTTCCATTTTCCCCAGCATCTTTCTCTTCTCCAAACTTTCCTGTCTTCTCATTATGTGGCCAAAGTACTTCATATTTGCCTCTAATATCCTGGAGTATGGACTGGTTGGATCATTTCACAGTCCAAAGCACTCTCAGATTTTACTCCAGCAGCACAGTTCAAAAGTGTCTCTCTTCCTTTGCTCAGCCTCCCTTATGGTCCGGTTCTCATAGGTTACTACGGGGAATACTATTGCTTGAGAGTTACTATTAAAAATAGGCCTAGTGTATCCCATAGTACACCATACCACCAACTCTGTATTGACTTAATATTAATCTTGAAATACTGCTATTAAAAGCAAACAAAGACAACTAAAGACAAACATAACTTAATGTAACATAGTTTTATTGTATAGGCAGTCCCTGAGTTACAAACATCTGACTTACATATGACTCATAGTTAAGAACAGGGCTGAGACAAAAGGAAATGAGAGAAGTCTACCCCTCAGAAGGAAAATTCACCCCTGAAAGAGTTATCATCATGGGGGAAAGGTGTCTCAATTGAAACATTACCACTAATCCTTGTTTCCATAGTGTTTTTTTTTTAAAAAATCCAATTATCACAGGAACAGATAGTGAGATGAAATAGTCTGAACATGGGTACAGACAGCAAAACAAACACTACAGAGCTGTTAATCCTTCCCTATGCTACCCAAAGCTTATCTATCTATCTATCTATCTATCTATCTATCTATCTATCTATCATCTTATTGCATATCAATCCAGTTACAAATTGGATTTGAAGTAGTTTGTGTAGATCAGTGTTTCCCAACCAGTGTGCTGTAGCACACTATTGTGCCGTAAGAAATCATCAGGTGTGCCGTGGGAAATGGGAACCTCCAATACCCTTTCTTCCCCCTCCTGCCAATCACTTTTTCTTCTCCACTCGGGCTCCCTTCTTCCCAGACTTGCTCTGCTTGCTTTGCCTCGCTTTGCTCTGGGGTGAGTCTGCGCAGTAGCACCCGCATGGGTCACGTCTTTCTCCCTCCCCCCCCCTCCCCTCCTGAACACGCTCACGCTGCCCCCTCATTCAAAATGGCGGCAGAAGCAGCAGTGTAGAAGAAAAAGTAAGTGCTCAGCAGGAGGGGAAAGAAAGGGCACGAAGGGGAAGGGGGGGAGAGGTCTCGGTCTAAAACTGGCATGGGCAAACTTGGACCTTCCAGGTGTTTTGGGCTCCAACTCCCACCATTCCTAGCAGCCTCAGGCCCTTTTCCTTTCTCCCCCTCAGCCACTTAAGCAGGAAAGGGCCTCAGGCTGTTAGGAATGGTGGGAGTTGAAGTCCAAAGCACCCAGAGGGCTGAAGTTTTCCCATGCCTGTTTTAGGGACCTTAAAGTGGTGAGCCTCCCTCCAACATTGTGATTCTGGATAGAAAACAAACAACAACATAACATAACATTGTTTGAGTCCACAGTGCTCTCTGGGTGTAGGTGAACTACAACTTCCAAACTCAAGGTCAATTCCCAAGCAAACCTTTTCAGTACTTTCTGTTGGTTCTTTGTGGGAAGTTTGTGTCTTTCTACCATTCCTGCCAGGATATCTATGTTGTGTTCATCGAAACAGACCCAGGTTTTACACTGAGTGTATAAATACATTTAAAAACATTAACTATATGTATTTCTGTGTTAGAGTATCATTTTGTGTCATTTTGGTTGGTGGTGTGCCCCAGGATTTTGTAAATGTAAAAAGTGTGCCGCGGCTCAAAAAAGGTTGAAAAACACTGGTGTAGATCAGGGCTGTTCAACTGGCGCCCGGGGGCCAGACACGGCCCCCCAGCCTGTTGGGCACGGCCCCAGCTATGCCCCCGGCCGCCATTTTTAATTTTTTTTAAAAAAAAATCTAATTTTTTTAAAAATGGCAGCCTTAGGGGGGGGGGGGAGGCGGGGCAGGGAGGAGGAAGTGAGCCAGCTCCTCCTCCTGCACCGCCCTCCATCCCTCCTCTCCGCACGCCCGATTGCATCGGCGCCGGTGAGAGAGGGACAAGGGGTGGTACAAGAAGGAGGAAGAGGGTTGGCTCATCCTCCCTGCACCGCCTCTTCTTCCCTCTCTCGCGGCGCCGATGCCTTGCAAGGGAGGGGGTCCCCGGCGGCCTCCTCCCTCCCTTGCAAGGCACGCAGCAGCGGCTGAAGCCAGCGCCGGTTTCTGCGGCTGCCGGGATGCTGAAGGGGTCCCCGCGCCCCTCCCTTGCAAAGCATTGCAGCAGCGGCTGAAGCCAGGCCGCTTCTGCGGCTGCCGGGATGCTTTGCAGGGAGGGGTCCCGGCACCCCCTGCCTTGCAAAGCATCGCAGCAGCGGCTGAAGCCAGCGCCGGCTTCTGCGGCTGCCAGGATGCTTTGCAAGGGAGGGGTGTCCCCGGCGGCACCCTCCCTTGCAAAGCATCGCAGCAGCGGCTGAAGCCAGCGCCGGCTTCTGCGGCTGCCGGGATGCTTTGCAAGGGAGGGGGTCCCCGCGGCACCCTCTCCTCTTGCAAAGCATCGCAGCAGCGGCTGAAGCCAGCACCGGCTTCTGCGGCTGCCAGGATGCTTTGCAAGGGAGGGGGTCCCCGGCACCCCTCCCTTGCAAAGCATTGCAGCAGCGGCTGAAGCCAGCGCCGGCTTCCTGCGGCTGCTGGGATGCCTTGCAAGGGAGGCGGGGTCCCCCCGGCGGCACCCCCTCCCTTGCAAAGCATCGCAGCAGCGGCTGAAGCCAGCACCGGCTTCTGCGGCTGCCGGGATGCTTTGCAAGGGAGGGGGGTCCCCGGGCGGCGCCTCCCTCTTGCAAGGCATCACAGCAGTGGCTGAAGCCAGCCGCCAGCTTCATCTGCGGCTGCCGGATGCCTTGAAGGGGAGGGGGGTCCCCGTGGCCCTCCCTCTCTCTCCCAAAGCTTCCCGGCAGCTGGGGGTGTGGCCGGTGGCTGGATGCCTTGGCGGGGGGGGGGGCCAGGGGCGGGGCCAGGGGCGGGCGCCAGGGGCGTGGCCAGGGGCGGGGCCGGGTGGCCCCCAGGTCATCAGTGACCTGGAATCCGGCCCTTGGCCGGTTAGAAGTTGGTCAGCACTGGTGTAGATAACACAGGGCATAATTCTTATAATCATCATTCCAAAGTCTAAAACATTTCTCTGGCCTGAGAGTATGTCTCTTCTCTAAAGCAATCTGTTTCTACTGACTTCTAAAAGCACACTGTTCCTAAACAGTCCCAGATCTGGTTACATCAGTGGTTCTCAACCTGGAATGCATAGGTGTTTTTGGCCTTCAACTCCCTAACAGCTGGTAAACTGGCTGGGATTTCTGGAAGTTTAGGCCAAAATTATCTGGGGACCACAGGTTGTGAACCACTGGGTTACATGGTCTGCAGCCCCTCCCACAACATAAAGTTAAGGAAAACTGCATACCAATAGGCACATATACAATATAGTAAGCAATCTCAATTTTATTTATTTATTTATTTCTTGTTTCGGCTTGATAGACCGCCTTATCCGAAGCTCAGGGCAGTTTACAGCACACAAGCACAAACAGTTAAAACACATAAAATGTGACATCATAAAACAGTTAAAACAGTTAAAACAGTTAAAAAGTCCCATCCCCCCACACACACACACACAATAAAACCACAGTCAAATGAGCACCTAGCACTAGGGACAGTGGCGGCAGAGACGCGGCAGGATGGCAAGTTGTAGCGAGTAACAGTCAGGGGCCGAATGCCTGCCTGAACATATGCATAACAAATAACTAGTGGAGGCTTGAGGAAGGTTGCTATTTTCAACAAAAACTGGCAGTAGAAAGAAAAATGGCTGTAGTATGAAGTTTTTTAATCTCAGAAGACCATAACACTGGACAAACCATGCTCCGACTCTGCATAATTCATTCCATATTTCATATTCAGTTGTTAATTTGGAGCATTAAAACTAGACCATATTGATGTTTTTATTAAATTCTGCTGAACTTTCCTAAACATTCTATTTAAAATTCTAAACAGGAAATAGACATGGAAGATAGAGGTACACTGAGCTTTCTTGAAATATATTTTTTCCTGAATCTAGTGAGCTAAGAAAAAAAAATCATATGAGTTAAATTCATGTACATCAATGGAAAAGAAAAGAACTCGGTAGGTTCACTACTAGGAATGGGTCAATTGCCGCAGGGAGGGAATTTTGGGGAGTCATGAAAGAGTTGAAAATTATTAGCTGTTTCATTTTATCCTTTTTCTATTTTTAATGATAGGTTATGAGAAGAGAGCTTTTTCTCCATCTGCCCAGATTAACTTTGCTAGTTTTGTTTTCTATGTTACTTGACTTGTTTAGCGGGTGGCATCATTTGCCGCTAAGCCTCAGACCACAACATTTCTTTGTCCAAACCTGGCTGGTAGAAGTCAAAAACTGAAACTGCCAAGAAGAGACAGAGACTGGGATATCCATCTCCCCAAGAAACAGGACATGCATTGGCTCCTTTGGGGACTTCTTTCTGATCAGTGTCAGTTGCTAGATGGAGTGAAATGCAAAACTATTAGAGAACAAGCACTATACTTGGAGCTGGATGAGAAAATGGCTGATGCAGATAAAAATGGTCAGGTTTAATTTCCTTTGCTTGACATATGGTATTGCTGCTTCTGAAACCTGTGCATCTCACAGGAAGAGAAACAGCAAAAAAGAGACAGCTGATATCAAACTGAGGATTGAAAGGTAGGTAATTAAGTTTGCTTTGGAAGTCTGGAGTGATAAGTGCTATATTAGACCCGATGGTTAAGATCAACTCACCACAAGAGAACAGCCTAACTCCTTTTTGAGCGTTCAGTGACAGCTTGACCAGCTAAACCATTTGCTTGACCTGCTTGACCATTTGCAATAGGTGAAGGCTGCTATCCTCCATCATGCTTTTGGGATATGAGAGTGTGGCTCTCAACCAAGGTAATCTGTGGGGTTCTGTGGCTGAACAGGAAACTGAACCCTGGTCTCCAGAATCTTAGCCCAATGCTCAAACCACCACACCATGCTGCCTCCACCTACTGAATACCAACATGATGCAACCAGTGATTTGTCTGACAATATGACTTTTTATTATCCACTTATGAAGAGGGGAATGCACAGTAGAAGTCTCTGCAATCCTGGGGAATCATATCTGCCAAATAGCTGTGCACCATCCAAGAAGATGCAAGTGTTTGGCTGGAATACTCTTGGTTAGGCCCACCAAAAATAAACCCATTGAAACCAATAGCAGTAAATCCAGTTGAGTCAATGGCTTTACACTGGTTAGGATTAATTGACAGGATTGAGATCTATGTGAAAGGTTTGCCCTTGTGTAATTCCACTAACACAGCCCTGTGCTGAATATATCCATTGCAGAAAAGCCAAAAAAATGTACCACTCAATTTGTAAGAAATATTGTTGTTGTTGTTGTTGTTGTTGTTGTGTACCTTCAAATTGTTTCTTATTTATGGTGACCCTGAAGAAATTTTCTTCCATCCCACTCTTTTCTGAGGCTAATAGTGTGTGATCTGCTGAAGGACGTGTGTTTAGCATCAGCAGGATTCCCACACCCTTGTGTTAAACACAACAAGAAAAAGCTGAAAACGTAACATTTGCCATTTGGGTTCCAGCTGGTTGAAGTAAACACCCCAGAGGATATAAGGACCTCATCACACTTACCTTTTTTAGAAACCTAAAACACTAAAGGGACAGTCTAACATTGTATGGGCACACTATCCATCACCTGACTTCAGTGGGCTTCCAGTTGAAGCATCACCCCCAACTAGAGTGGAAGCATGGTAGGACACTTCCCTCCAAATATGGGAATATTCCTGTGTTGGGCTTGTTCCGATGGAACCAGCACAATTCAGCACCGCTTGGGAGGATCGCAAAATGGCACTGGGGGAGGTGGAGATTGAGCGCATAGAGTGTTAAGGGCCATAACCAAGAATTAGTACTTTGCTAAGAGACTAATTGGCATCCATTGGCATAACTTTAGTGGATGATATGCTCACTCCTAAATACTGTAGTTCCATAACCCATTATCTGGCTGCCATGTTTTGAACTAACTGGTACAGAGGGAGCACAATGTCCAGTTCATTGCAGACATCCAACCTTGAGGTAACCATCATATGCTTTACCAACCTTAAGAAAAGTTTGCCTACCCATTTATTGACAACCTACCTACCAATGTAAATCCACCCAACCATCTTAAAAACAGTTCTGGGATTTCTTGATTCACATATAAATAAAGGACAACACATTGTTTTTTTCTTGTCTATATAGATGTGAAAGTTTCATGGATCTCCCCTTTTGTTCCAGCATGCTTTAGTGTATGTGATTCATCATTTGGCTAATTTGATATACAAATATCTTGATGCAAAAAGCACACCCGTCCTCTCCTACAAGGTTCTCAGCCATGCTAAGCATTTCATACGTTAAGAAAACTGTGATTAAATCCTGTTAAGATTCAATAAACACTGTAGAGGTTAATTAAATCTTTATAGATTTATTCCTCATTCAATGCATCTTCTGTAACAGTGATCATTGCCAACTTAGCGATGAGGGAAATTGAGAACTCTGAGCTACAATCAATCTTTCCCCTAAATTAACATGGCAGTATAGAATAGAGTTAACACTGGAGGAAGAGAGGGAGAGAGAACAGTAGAATAATCTGGGGTACTTTTCCTCTCTTAAAAAGGAAGTCCTTCCAATGGAAGGGAGAATCAAGGTCATACCTGCCACCCTTTCCCAATCTGTCGAGCTGAAGTTGTACAGATATCCTACTGCAAACTTGGAATCTGTCCATTCAGTCTATAATCTTTCAAAATTCAATCTCCAAAGTGCACCAACTCATGCTCATGAGTGGGAAAGGTGATCCCTTGAGATTGTCTAGCTTCCACCACCACTGATTTAACTCAGGTGACTCAGTGAAAAACTACTGACAGAACTAACTTGCACTTTTCGACCTTTGGGCCTCCCTCTCCCATGGCAGATGAGAACCCTATACACATATTCTATGTGCACACTAAGCAAAGGTGTGTGTAGTGTGTGTGGAAAAGAAGAGATCTTGAAAGGAAAGCCTAGATCATATTCAGTTGCAGTTAAAACAACATACCGTATATACTCGAGTATAAGTTGACTCAAATATAAGCCAAGGCACCTAATTTTAGCACAAAAACTGGGAAAACATATTGACTCGAGTATAAGCCAAGGGAGAGAAATACAGCAGCTACTGATAAATACCAAAAATAAAACTAGATAGGAATAAAATTACATTAATTGAGGCATCAGTAGATTAAATGTTTTTAAGTAATTACAACTCTGATTAAATCATTATTCTAAACTTCTTCATTATAAATGTTCTTACATATCCTTCCAATAATCACCATAGTTTATTTTAACTATACATTTTGGGGGAAATGCTGTGTGTATATGAATAAGGAAAAGTGGGAAAGACTGACATGAGAAGGGGATGGGAGAGAAGTACTAGAAACGGGAAAAGGTTGGAAGGGGAAGGGGTGGTTGAAAAAGTGTGAAAATGAGGCAGAAACAAGTTTGCTCCCTCCTTTCTATTACCTCCCCTCACATATTTATACATGGCTATCATGTCTCCTCTCAGCCTTATCTTCTTCAGGCTAAACATGCCCAGCTCTTTAAGCCGCTCCTCATAGGGCTTGTTCTCCAGACCCTTGATCATATTAGTCACCCTCCTCTGGACACATTGCAGCTTGTCAACATCTCCTTTCAATTGTGGTGCCCAGAAGTGGACACAATATTCCATCTAGATACTAGACTCCTATTGATGCAGGCCAAAATCCTATTGGCTTTTTTTGCTGCCACATCACATTGTTGGCCCATGTTTAACTGGTTGTCCATGTGGACTCCAAGATCTTTTTCACATGTACTGCCCGTGCACCAGGCATCGACTCCCATTCTGTATCTTTGCATTTCATTTTTTCTGCCTAAGTGAAGTCTCTTGCATTATGTCCCCATTTAACTTCATTTTGTTAGTTTTGGCCCATCTCTCTAATCTGTCAAGATCGTTTTGAATTCTGCTCCTGTCTCCTGGAGTGTTGGCTATCCCTCCCAATTTGGTGTCCTCTGCAAACTTGATTATCATGCCTTCTAACCCTTCATCTAAGTCATTAATAAAGATGTTGAACAGGACTGAGCCCTGGACGGAACCCTGCGGCACTCTGCTTGTCACTTCTTTCCAGAATGAAGAGGAAGCATTGGAACCCATCATAAGGGTGAGCACCCTCTGGGTTCATCTACTTAACCAATTACAGATCCACCTAGGTAACTTAACTAGCACAGGGCCTCATTTGTCCTAAATCCAGCACTGTTTTCAAGCCATGTATGGTTGATTGCAGAGTCAATGGACATGGAAGTAGCAACTATTTTTTTTATCTCACCTGCAAAAACAAGATAAGTGATGTTTTATATTTCTACTGTGAATGTGTTAGTATTCAATGTATCAACATTTCTTTCTGGAAGTATGCATTGCTCACTGAACAACGTTGACTCTTACTAGAGCTCATCAGAGCCTCTTCCAGCAGTGCTGGAAGGAAAGTGGCTTTAGAAATCTTGCCCCTAGATGCTCAGCTTTCCACTCCAGACACCTGTGGATCACCAAGAAATGTTTATGTTCTTCAAGCTCCCATTGTTTCACTTGCTTGAATATTCATGACAATTGAAATGATTTGACATTGTGCACTTCCACATAAAATTGCTTTATTTCCTTGGAGACATTTATAGTCATGCTGTTTTCTTCACAACCATTTGTATAATGCTGGAGATAGTTTTCCCTCCATGAGTGCATTGTGTGCATACATTTCTCATACCTAAAAAAATTCTAACCTTGGTAAATACCTAAAATTAATGTGAGTTTGTTTGACATCTCTGTCAGTTGAGTTCTCGTTTCCAAAAATGTCCTTGTAAAATCCAAAAAGCACCCACGAAGGAAAGTAAGCAGGGCTTGCAAAAATGGGCTTATGAGGCAAATGAATAATGAGAGTGAGAGATGTTTCTTGCAACTTTGCACCATGGGACTTTTGCAAGTTAAAGAAAAAAGAATGCTCAGCCAAAGAAAAATAAAATCAGACTGCACACAGTCATGGGAATCACAGCAAAGCAATGAAAGATCTTACATAAGAAGGCTGGGGAAAACATTTTGTCCTGGAGGATTTGGACCTCTCTTTCCTACTCACAAGAAGAACTTGCACAAAAACAATGCTGGAAACAGTGGAAACAATGCTGTGTGTGCGCGCATGTGTGTTGCATTGTTTCTATTCTGTCAAGCTCTCAAAGTCAAAGAATCATAGATTTCGACGAGGTCAAGAGCTATCCAATCCAACCCTCTGCCATGCACGAACATCCAGTAAAAGCATTCTTGACAGATGTTCATCCAGCCTTTGCTTTAAAACCTGCAGAGAAGGAGACTTCAACACACCTCAATATGTTCAGCCATTTATTACCATGTGCTGAACAGCTCTTATTGTCATGAAATTTTCCTAATGCCTTGGCGGAAACTCTTCTCCTGTTGCTCCAGTGTGTCCTAGGACCTCATCACATCCCCTCCCCTCAGCCATTATGTAAGCATCGCCCAAATGGGGCAGAAGCATGCCCCATTGGAGCCAGCACAACATGCGAGCCTTCCTATCTTCACGAGGAAGCATGCTAGGATGCTCCCATGAAGGCTGGGGGCAGGGCTTCTGCCAGAAGTTGAAGGACGCTTGTGTAATAGGTTGCAAGCCCATCCATCCCTCAACTGGTTGCCATGTGTTCCAGGATGCTTAAACTGGTAAGTATGATAAGGTCCTTGGTCTCTATAGAAGAAAACGAGTCCTCTCTCTCCTCGATGTGGCCTCCTTTCAAATCTTTAACCCCGGCTGTCATGTTCCCTTCTCTCAGCTGTCTCTTCTCCATTCTAAACATATCCAGCTCCCTCAGCTGTTCCTCATGGGACATATTTGCCAAGCCTTTGATCATTTTGATCACTTTTCTCTGGACACATTCCAACTTGTCCTCCTTGAATTGTAGAGCCTAGAACTGGACACTGTGTTATTTGAGATCAGGTCTGACCAAAGTGGTGGAACTAGGTCTTATCTCGATCTAGACACTAGACACTATACTCCCATGGATGCAACCCACAATCAACATGGGCTTTTAAAGCTGTCGCATCACACTCTCGTCTCATGTTCAGCTTGTGATCATGTCCTGTTTTAGCACAGAAGGCTAACCATCAGTTGCAGTAAATCTTGCCAGTCGAAAGGTAGACAGTTCAAGCTCGAGTCGGGGTGAGCTCCTGGCCATCAGCCCAGTTTCTGCCCACCTAGTAGATCGAAAACAGCAATGTGAATAAATAAATAGGTACTGCTTTAAAAGTGGGGAGGTAATAAAGTTGGCTATAAAGGACATCCTGACGATTTGGGAGGCATATATGTACAACAAATAAGTTCCTTGGCATGGAAGATGGAGCAACAGCACCCCCAGATGTTGAGCACAGCCTCCAGATGTTGGAGATGAAAAAAAGGCCTATATACCTCTGTTTATGAATTCTTTGTCCTGTCAATTGCATAACAGCATTGAATGTTTGCCTATACGTGTTCTGTATAAAATTTGTATGCATCTCTGAATTCCCTGCATGGTGAGAAGAGCGAGATAGAAATGATGTAAATAAATGAATACTACAACTCAGGGATCCCTTTAATATGTACTGTCTTATAGCCAGATATCACCCATCCTATATCGAGGCATTTAACTTCTAATCTGTTGAAGTGTGGTACCCTTCAGTTTTCCCTGTTGAAATTCATCTTCTTAGTTTTGGCCCAGCTTTCTCATCTTTGAAGGTCCTTTTGGATGCTGATCATGTCCTCTGGGGTATTAGCTAACCCTCCCAATTTGGCATCATCTGCAATTTTGATAAGTATGCCCTCTGTTCCATCATCCAAGTAACTAATAAAGTCACGTTGTTGTTGTATTTTTTTGTTTTGATTTCAAAGGTCAATGCTTAGGCAATGAAATTGGCACAGCATATGTTGCATAGCAATAAACATCTGCTTCTGCAAATCTGCTCCATGGTATTTCCTGGTTTCTGCACAATGTAGCACAATTTGAAATGAGAGATACAGCACAGTTCTCTTCTCTTAGCACCACCTCTTGAGTGGAGGAGGAAACTGCAAGCCATTAAAAGGGGAACTTCAGCCATACCATGACCTGCTCTCAAATTCTACTCTTTTTAATAATAAAATGCATTGCTGAGGATCAACTGATGCAGCTTTTTTTATCTGAAAAGAAAAATGGGTTCCCATGGAACTAAAAAGACCAGTATCCACAAATTGCAGTAATGCGAATGTATCTAAACACACAGAAGCTCAATGTATTCATACAAATACAAATGTCAATAGAACATAGGAGTGTTACATTCACATTTAACAGAAATAATTTGTTCTTTTCTTGAAAGATGAAAAAAAACTTCGCGTGTGTGGAAATAGTATTTGCGTCTTTACTAGAGACGAGTAGACCCCAAGTCCTTGCAAATGGAAAATGTCCTATTTTATTACACAATACTAGACTCCAACATTCAACCAATTTCGACTCACAGGAGTCTTCATCAGGTAGGTGGGTCTATAAAATATTGTTTATAGACTCAACTACCTGATAAAGACTCCTGTGAGTCGAAACTGGTTGAATGTTGGAGTCTACTCTTGAGCAGTTATTTTAATCTACCATCAAATAGTTTCCTTCATATCTTTGTCTTCCATCAGACCAATTTGCAGTTTAATAACAAACAGTGAAACAAGGAAGTGGTAGACAAATATAGAGAAGTGAGAAAATATTTTTAAATTAGTCTCATTGGGGTTAAAAAGCAAGCTAAGGATCTAAACTGACCAAAAACTGCAGCTATGTTCATTGATCTCTGTACAAGGGGTTACAACTCATTGTTTGCAGCCTGACTTGAGGTAGATTGCAATAAAAGACTTATTTTTTAAATTCTAATTATATTTTTATTTATGTCTGCCAACACAGTTTAGCAAGTGCAGTCCCAATTAATCTTCTATTATCTCACTTTTTCAGTAGCTTTTTAAAAATGTCCCAGATTGTCTCTCCTCCTCCCACATTGTCCTTTTTGTTCTCTGCATTTTTCATCTATATAAATAAAAATGTAATGTTCATTTGTGGGATTAACATAACTTAAAAACCACTGTACAAATAGACATGAAATTTGGACACGACACCCATAACAGACCAACAGGTGACCATCACTCATAAACCCCTCCCAAAAAACAGCAGAAATGACTTAAAAACACAAGAAAAACTAAATGACAATACAGCGCATGAGCAAAAATGACGGCTCCCAGAATCCCCTAGACCAGGCCCTTTAAGGGAGGAAGATGCTCCAAATGCACTTCTTCCAGGCTGCAAGCTTTCTTCTCCTTGGATTTCTTTGGGATCATCCCAATCCGTACATATTTCCTATTTCCTATTCCTTGACTGCAACTCCCAGTGAACCCTCCATATAGATAAGATATATAGATTAGATAGAGATAGATAGTAAGTAGATAGATCAATTAGGAGGACTGCTGGGAGTTGCAGTCCAAGAATAGGTAGAGAAGGAAGAAAGGCGAGAAAGAAAAGGGAAGGAGAAGGAAGGAAAGAGAGAAGGAAGGAAGGGGAAGGAAGGGGAAGGAAGGAAGGAAGAAAGGAGAAAAGAGGGGAACGGGAAGGTTGGCACAGCAACCCGTGACAGGTACAACTAGTGAGGTCATACGTGACCGCCTCATCCTGTATTGTCCCACTAGATCTCTGTACTCTGAAGAGCAAAACCTCCTGGTCATTCCTAGTCCTAAGTCTTATCGCCTGATGGCAACCCGTCACCAGGCTTTTTCGATCGTGGCTCCAATACTTTGGAACGTGTTGCCTGCTGACGTCCGCACTATTCAGAGCCTCCTTCCGTTCAGGAAAGCCTGCAAGACTTTCTTATTTCAGCAGGCTTTCGGAGTCGGATGAACTGTAGTCCTCCTTTGTGTATCGCCATCTCGCACTATCTTTTATTGCCGCGATGTTCTTTGAATGCGCGGCATATTGTGACATTTTAATCTGTTGTTTTAATTGTGGTTTTAACTTTTTACCTATGTTTGGCTGTTTTTTATGAACTTGTTGTAAGCCGCCCCGAGCCATTGGGAAGGGTGGCAAACAAATGCGAATAAATAAATAAATAAATAAAAGCAAAGGGTTGGAAGAAGCATCGTTGGCCATTCAGTCCAATGTCCTGCTCAATGCAGGATCTCCAGTTAAAGCATCCCCAGCAGGTAGCTTTCCAGCCTCCTTCCTTCCTTCCTTCCTTCCTTCCTTCCTTCCTTCCTTCCTTCCAACCATCTTTCTTTTTAAAAATTGACATACATTTCTACGAGTTTGTTGCCTACAGTATAACATTTTCCAGCTATCAGTGTTTCATTAGTACAAATAAGAACATCATAGATTCTAAATTAAGACCCACTTTTTCCTTGTCTACAGTCATTATTTAAACTGTTATGTTTATTCTCCTGTCTGTGCCTCATTATATCCCAAATTAATTTGGGATAACAATTTCATAATTACCCAGATCAAACTTGAATCACTGGTTGCCATTCATTAACAAAGTTCTCTAGTTGTTCTCCTCTTAGGAGTACAGTTATTTTGTCCATTGTTAGCAAATCTATAATGTATTTTTTCCCATTGTTCAAAGGAGGTATCTCTGAGGTTTTCCAATATCTAACTTATATTGATTGAACTGCCACTGTAATGTAAACTAGAATGTTTCTGAATTTCTTTTCTAATTCTTCATTTGACATGTTTGTATGTAGCATATTTTCGAGATATACATGAATGTGTTTCCAGTAGTTCTTTACTTGGTTGCATGTCCACCATATGTGGTAAAATGTGCCCTTTTATTTTCCATATTTCCAACATTTTATTTATTTATTTATTTCAGATATTTTACCCCACCCTTCTCAACCCCCTAAGGGGGACTCATTTGTTGGTGCAGTTGTACATCTTTGCTAATTTCTCTGGAGAAAGATGACAATGCAGATGTATTTTATAGACATTTTTCTTCAGGTTTCGGAAAGCTGTGTATTTCATTTTTCTCACATTCAAAGCACCCCTGGCCATCTGTAAGGTTTGCTTTGATTGTGAATTTTCTGCTTCTTTGCAAGGGGTTGGACTGGATGGCCCACGAGGTCTCTTCCAACTCTATGATTCTATTATGTCTTTTCCCATTGGTCTATTTTTATCTCTTGGCCTACGTTTTGAGCCCATCTAGCCACCAAGTCTTTTACTATTTCCTCTCCCATGTACCAAGTCAGTAGATGTTTGTATATATGACATGAGTCCTTTGGTTTCTGGAACATCACCACATCGAACCATATTTTCATGGTCTGGAAGCCCAGAGTTCTAAGGTGTTCTTTAAGTTTCTCTCGCAGCTGTCTATATAGAAGCCAATTGTATTTTGGGGCCCATTTGGTTAAATTCTTCTAGCAATTTCATTGCTTGGTTTTCTCTATCCTCATTTTGAATATGGCCAATCCAGGGGACACCACCCCCCCCCCCCATACACACACACACCTCTAAGGAAATGTATCCATTGCCACAAACTACTCTTACTATCAAGAAGTTCCTTCAGGTGTTTATTTTAAGTCTACGCTCTTAATTTAACATGGAATAAATGACATGAATGGAAAGAACCTTGCCTTTCCCACTAGGTTCACGTAAACATTAGGAAGAACTTGCTGGCTTTAAGAGGTCTTCTACAGTGGAAACTGGTGCTACCTGGGAGTTTGGTGGAGTCTCCTTCTCTGAGGGTTTTCAGCACAGAGTAGATGGCAATCTCTTTGATCCTCAAATGTGTCTTCCTGCATTGCAAAATGGGGTTGAAATGGGTGGCACTTGTTGTCTTTTCCAACTTTGTGATTCTATGAAAAGCAAGCTGCTACAGTATATTCCAGGGCCCCTGGTGGCACAGCGGGTTAAACCACTGAGCTGCTAAACTTGTTGACCGAAAGGTTGGCAGTTCGAATCCAGGGAGTGGGGTGAGCTCAGACTGTTTGCCCCAGCTTCTGCCAATCTAGCAGTTCAAAAACATGCAAATGTGAGTAGATCAATAAGTACTGCTCTGGCAGGAAGCTAACGGTGCTCCATGCAGTCATGCTGGCCACATGACCCTGGAGGCATCTTCGGACAATGGCGGCTCTTCGGCTTAGAAATGGAGATGAGCACCATCCCACAGAGTTGGACACAACTGGACTTAATGTCAGAGGAAAATCTTTACCTGGTGGCTTTAGTGTTAGACTATGGACATCAGATTGAAATCCTCACTCAACCTTGGGAAACCCAGTGGGTGACCTTGGGAAAGTCATGTCTATCCAGCTGCAGAGGAAGACAATGGCAAACCTCTTCCAAACAAATCTTGCCAAGAATACTTTGTAATTGGTCTGCCTTAGGGTTGCCATAGGCTGGAAATGACAAGATGGCATCCAAAACAACAACAATGGGTTAAACCACTGAGCTGTTGAACTTGCTATTGAAAGGTTGCAGGTTTGAATCTGGGGAGCGGGGTGAGTTCCCACTGTTAGCCCCAGCTTCTGCCAATCTAGCAGTTCAAAAACATGCAAATTTGAGTAGATCAATAGGTATCGCTCTACTTAGATAGAGAAGTTTCTTTTGGGGAAACATTCCCATAATCCTTTAGCTAGCAGGTCACACTGGATGGAGATTTGGGGATTGGTGGTTTAGAAAAAGTTATAATTACAGACTCTATTTGTAAGCATTATACCAAAGTATTCTTGGCTTAATCACTGCATTGTCAAAACTTGGATGGACAATTTTGGAAACAACCTCAATTTTCTGAGTGAAAATGAAAGTCTTGCAGGACAAGTAGAAACAAGCACACACAAGACACACTATGCTCTGCCAAATTGCAGTGAAGGAGTTTTATTGATTATTTATATAGGTCAAATTTGATCCATTACCATTTTTATGGCTCAGGTTGAGTTGAGTGCATGGGCAAGCTTCCAGGATTTGCTGCTTTCAGTCCATCTGACATGAAGACATGATTTGTTGGATGCTACAGAAGGATCAATTTTGCTCTCCCTCTCCAGAATTTTAAAATTGTTCACTGGTCAGATACAAAAGCCAGGAAGAGAGAAGGAGAATGGCTTTAAAACAAGACAAGGACTGTAACAATGTAAAAGGCATGCCCTTTTGATTATGCAATCCTTCTGCCAATTTCCAGTGTTCTTGGAAAACATGCTGCTTCAGAAGAACTCAATTGAATTTAGTTGGAGTGGGGATGGGCAGAAAACATTGGTACAATACTATGAGTGGATGGAAGTATATGTTTGGTTAGCAATTGTGTCTACTATGACAATCTGAGGCAGCTCTTGATTATTGGCTTGAGTGGTCCAGAACAAGAGATGAAATGGTAAAGCAGGGATGAAGCTTAGAAGAGGTTAAAATGATGGCATTGCTTTCCCAAATAAGAATTTTTCCCTATTAATCTTCACATTTCTAGTACTGAAGAGAATGAAACATTAAAAACCATTTGTGTACAGAACATTTCTATATCACATTTCACGCATTAAATTTTGTAAAGATGTAGCCATGTAACATTAGCGCAGGGGTTGGCAATTACCGGCCCTCCAGGTGTTTTGGACTTCAACTACCAGAAATCCTAGCCAGTTTACCAGCTCTTAGGATTTCTGGGAGTTGAAGTCCAAAACACCTGGAAGACTGGTAATTGCCCACCCCTGCATTAGCATGTAGTCAATATGGCAAAGAAATTAGGAGAGACACATAAGCTGGAAGATACTATAAGTACAAGGTAAGGGTTCCCCCTGACATTAAGTCTAGTTGAGTCTGACTCTGGGGGTTGGTGCTCATCTTCATTTCTAAACAGAAGAGCCAGTGTTGTCCATAGACAACTCCTAGGTCATGTGGCCAGCATGACAAAATGGGTGTATCAGGTATTTGTGCTAAATTTGGTCCAGTGAATGAAAATACATTCTGAATATTGGATATTTACCTTACTATTCATAACAGTAGCAAACGAAAATAATTTTATGGTTGGGGGTCACCACAACATGAGGACCTGTATTAAGGGGTCATAGCATTAGGAAGTCATTAGGAAGGTTGGGATTCACTAGCTTAGACAATGCTTTCAATGGACAGGAATCTAAATTGCCAATTTTGCAGGGCAATTGCAGTAAGCAGTGAGGCAGGATCATCTTACTAAAAAATGGTGGTCATTCAATCTAGCCTACTCCACTGTGGTGCCTAATGGGATCACAATTTCCACCATTCTTGACAATGGTGAAAACTGTAGTTGTAATCGACCATTTCTAGAAAGCACTAGGTTAAGGATGGCCAGAATAGTGTACATATATAGTTCTTTGAATGAAGGGAGAGAACGGTGCCACTGAGTGACACAAATTTGGGTGTATCTGGTATTTGTACCAAATTTGGTCCAGTGAATGAAAAAACATCCTGCATATTAGATTTTTACATTACAAGTCCTAACACTAGCAAAATTACAGTTATGAAGTAGCAATGTTATGATTGGGGGTCACCACAATATGAGGATGGAACAACAGACTGGTTCAAGATTGGGAAAGGCATACGACAGGGTTGTATGGTCTCACCCAACCTATTCAAATTGTATGCAGAACACATCATGTGACGTGTGGGGCTTGATGAATACAAGGTTGGGGTTAAAATTGCTGGAAGAAACATTAACAACATTAGATATGTAGATGATACCACTCTGATGGCCGAAAGCAAGGAGGAACTGAGGAGCCTTCTAACCAAGGTGAAAGAAGAAAGTGCAAAAGCTGGGTTGCAGTTAAACATAAAAAACCAAGATTATGGCAACAAGACTGATTGATAACTGACAAATAGAGGGAGAAAACGTGGAGGCAGTGACAGACTTTGTATTTCTAGGCGCAAACTGCAGACACAGAGTGCAGCCAGGAAATCAGAAGACGCTTACTTCTTGGGAGGAGAGCAATGATCAATTTTGACAAAATAGTGAAGAATAGAGACATCACATTGGCAACAAAGATCCTCATAGTTAAAGCAATGGTATTCCTTGTAGTAACCTACGGATGTGAGGGCTGGACGATAGGGAAGGCGGAGCGAAGGAAGATAGATGCTTTTGAACTGTGGTGCTGGAGGAAAGTTCTGAGAGTGCCTTGGACCACGAGAAAAACCAACCAGTCCATACTTCATGTAAGTTTCATGTAACATAGGTCAAAATTCACCCAGGCATCCCATACTCATCTTGTTTATCTAAGAAACCCACAATTGTTTGGAGTACTTTATAATGCTACATTTCTCCACTATTTCAAATGAATAAAATGGAGCTCAGTCAACAACTTAATGCAGAAATCGAAGTCAGAACCGTTTCAGCCATTTGAGCAGCAGCAGCAAATGGGCATAATAATTGTTATCTCCATTAAACAAACTGAATGGGCAAATAATGAGGATGACATAAAAGAAAAATTAGATGCAGATGCCCTCTAAGGCTTATTGGTAGTTGTTCAGAAAGCATAAAGGAGATTCTTCCTCCTTCCCCAGATGCCTTAGGAGAAAACATGCATTCAGCAAATTGGCTATTAATGGGTCATGAATATGTGCCAATGGCAGATGAGAGCCCAGTTTTCTAAAGGTACATATATCTCTACAGCAGCCAATTTTGTGTTATTTGTGCCAGAAAATAGCATAAATGGCATATATTGTCCATTTAACTTCCAGATCTGTTTCTAATTGAAATTCGTCTTCTGGATTTCTAAGGGCTATTTTAGATTGGATGGATAAAGAATGCAGCGGTGGGTAGAAGCACAACACATTAGTGCTTTTACTCTTCCTGTGCTTCTTCATTGCAATGTATTTATTTATGGCATTTCTGTCTTGCCTTTCTCAACCCCAAAGGGGACTCAAGGTGGCTTTACACATAGGCAACTATTTGATACCTCAAAACAATGTACAATAAAATAAATATTTTAAAGTAGAATTATAAAACATTTTAAAACAATAGCTTCACCATTAACCACTCTATCCACAATCGTAATCCAGTCTGTTCCAATAGTCATTGTACATAATTGCATATCTATCTATTACACAGTTTCTCCAAAGGCTTGATCACAAAGCCACATTTTCACTCTTTTATGGAAAGTCAGGAGGGAGGGGGCTGATCAAATATCTCTGGGGAGAGAATTCTACAGCTGAGGAGCCACCACTCATAAGGCCCTGTCTCTTGTCACTGCCAGTTGTGCCTGTGAAGGAGACAGGACTGAGAGCAGGACCTCCCCAGATGATCTTAAACTCCAAGATGGTACATTTGGGGGGGGGGGTCTGTTCGGACAGGTAAACAAATAAAATCTTGTCCAATCTTCCTAATGAGAAGATGTACAAAGTGTTTCCAGTTTGCTAGAACTTACAGATTTCTCCACCAAAGGGAACATGCAAGGTAGATTTCATATGAGACAAGCCAGGCAGGGAGCTGGGAGTGGAAGACAAACATGTGATTGGTTCATATTAAAATGTTGTCGTTGTATGCCATCTAGTTAGCTTAAACTTATGAAAACTCTATGAATGAGGGAATTTAATTGCCTAAAGGCATCAGATCTTACCTGATCTTGGAAGCTAAACAGAATAAACCCCAGTATTTGGGTGGAAAACTGTCAGTGAAAACCAGGTACTGTAGGTGATATTCCAGAGGAAGGCCAATGGCAACACCACTTCTGAGTATTTGTTGCCTAAGAAAACCCTATGAAATTCATAGGATCAACATAAGTTGACAACAAGTGACTTGGAGGCACACACCTTAACAAGATACCTCCAAGAAACCTACAATATGTCCAAAATAGTCATCTCAAATCCAACAGTTGCAATAACCGATGCCACAAAGGAATGCAAAAAAGACACAAACCCGTAGCCATCAAAGGTCAAAAAGACAAATAAATCCATGAGAAAAGAGTGCACAAATGACAAGGAGAATAACCAGAGAACAACAAAATCTCTCAGGCAAAGGATATAGAGCCACCTTGTTCTTGAAATATAAGATATTTGATGAAGACGCATTAGCTCATTCAACATGGTTCCTTGTCTCAATAACGTTCTACAAATGACAGGGATGCTTCTTCAGTGTTCCCCAGTTTCTGCTGAGGTTGGAGCCCACCTTACTGAGTTTCTGCATTGGCTGCATTGGCCACTAATTGTTCAGATTTAAGCAGGGAAGGACCATCCATCAGTTGGATCCAGAGGCCTTTCGATGGAAAGCCACTATTGCAGAGCAGTCTTGCAATCATCGATATCAGCTACATACCAGCCTAAACACTCTCATTATCACATGCCTCTCTGTTCATGCAAAGGCACCAGTCCATTGAACAATGGCCTCACACTGGTTTACAAGGATATGTCTGCATATCCTTGTAAACCTGCCTTTCCACACTGCCAATGCTCTGTAATTTTAATATTATTTTCAAAGCAATCCTGCTATTACAGAACGGGAACAGCCACATTGCACCATGTATTGCTGGACTGGCACCTTTTCATATGTTTTGCCCACCATTAGTGGGGAAACGGGTTAATTGTGGGGAGGAAGAAGGCCGGCAGTGGGATATACATGGCATCATGTGATAGGAACTGTCACCAAAGGAAGTGGTCCTGTTTCAATGCCTGCTTGTCTTCCTCATGTGATGAAGTAGTTAATCTGACTCCAATGCATTGGATTCCTTGCATGCCAAAACAAATGAGTTGGGACATTGTCCAGCAGTTCCTAGCAAAGCAGATACCTTTTCAGTTTCCAAGGAAAAGACCTTGCATATGGTTGACTATGCATCTCATGCCTCTCTCTTCATTGTATGCAGAGTCTGGAATGTTAATTTAAAAAAATTAATTTTAGAACTCATCATAGTCCCTCATTAACTCATAAACATTGAAACAAGTATTGTTGTGTAGGAACTTGTTACATTACTCCAAAAAGGGGGGAGAAAAATGCTTAATGAAATCTCCTCAACCAGAAAAAGGCAATAAAATTGCTAAATTTGGAAGGAGGGACATGCAATATTTCCCCAAAGCATTTTTATACCACAAAAGAATAAGTGAATATTACTTGGTATATGAAAATGTAACTGTTATCAATTTTCTTGAAGAACATCCCTATTCCTCTAATAATCCAAAAAGTTATTTCTTGCGGGCAACATCATTAATCACAACATGTTCCTTCCATACTCTGTTTTTGCATGTGTGTGTATTCAATGCCCAGCAAAATTGCTAATGTCTCAGGGGGGATGCAGTCGTCTTTGTGCATACTCAGTTATTTATTTATTTGGAAAGAACAACCACGAATCTCAAGAGGAGGAACAATACACATATTAGACGTTGATAAATAGCAGACCATAAGCTGTGAACAGCTATGGACACAGTGAAAAACTCTAGCCATGAAGAAGATCTGCAAAGAAGCGCTGGTTCACCTATTCCCTTACACTACAGTCTGGTTCTGTGATGCTGACAGCTACGGCAGTGTTAGTAACCCATCTAGGAACACTTTGGCAGAGACATCCATCTTCTTTATGGGACAGGGAACAATATGTGAAAGTGAGAAATGTGGCATCAGAACAGAGTGTCAATTATTAAAGAGGAAAGGGAATTTAAGCTAGAATCTAGATCCTATCATTAGTTCTGACTAAGGGTGCATCTACAATGTAGAAGCATTGCAGTTTGACACCACTTTAATTACCATGGCTCATACAATGGAGACCTGGGGGTTGTATGATTACAAGATGTAGGTAGGTTTCCTTCTCTGCCAAAAAAGTGCTGAAACTTCACCAAACTGCAAATTCCAGGATTTCATCACATTGAACCATAGTAGTAAAAGTATAGTCAAGAACTATAGTCAAACTACAGGAAAGGAGATTCCATCTGAACATGAGGAAGAACTTCCTGACTGTGAGAGCTGTTCAGCAGTGGAACTCTCTGCCCTGGAGTGTGGTGGAGGCTCCTCCTTTGGAGGCTTTTAAACAGAGGATGGATGGCCATCTATCAGGGGTACTTTGAATGCAATTTTCCTGCTTCCTGGCCGAATGGGGTTGGACTGGATGGCCCATGAGGTCTCTTCCAACTCTAGGATTTTATGTTTCTATTTATTTTACACTGTAAATGCACCTTAACCTCTCCTAGCAGTTTCATGTATAAATTCACTGAATCTATTTTTATATCTATAAAATTTGCTGCTGTAAATTGCTTCTTTGCCTCCATCTTCCTCCCATCATTCATGAAGAAGAGACATAATAAATGAGCGAGGAAGGAAGAGGGGCTACTGTTTCCAGCTTGTTTCACTACATCACTTCCAACTCTTTCCTTAGTTTCAAAAAAGCATAACTGAGTCTGGATCAACACTGCTCTATAATCCAGTTTCAGAATGTGGATTAACTGCATTTAACTCGATTGTATTAATCTACACCACCCTATAATCCAGATCAATGCTGTTAATGCACATTCTGAAGCTGGATTACAGGGCAGTGTAGATCCATCCTGAAGTGGAGAAGAAAATGTCCAGCAGCTACACCTGACTGCATAGATAACCAGGTTGTGTCTCCCCCACTTCATCCGAAATCTAAAGCTTCCACTTTAGATGCTTTGCTTTTGTTTCCTCAAACTATTACCTTCCTTAGAAAATGTGCTTCTAGTCATCATTAGGAACCTTGAGGAAGAATTATAGGTTTCCCTTAGAGAAGTACTAGTGTTTGCATTGTCGTAAAGCTACAAATTAAAACAGAATTCATCCAAGAATAAACATCTGCAACCATTTTTTTTATTTTAGGAAACAGGCATTCTCACGCCAAACAGAGCAGGCCGTTCAAATTATGTTATGTGCTTTGTATGAAAATGTTGCTTTCTCCTGGAACTAATTAGAGGTACTTGTTCCTATGGTAGATGCCACTGTTGAAAGCAAACAGAGCAGAAAAACAGAAATTAGCAGTATTAGTCATCAGTGCCTGCATTGTTGTGGTTGTATGCCAACAGGATGACTTCAAATTATGATGGCCCTACAATTGAAAGACCAGCAGAAGCCTTGGTCTTCAACAGCAAACTAAAGGCTAAAACTTTCTTTATTGAACTATTGTATCAGTAATACAGACTTCTTTTCCTACTGCCTTCAGATTTTCACAGCATTGTTGTCCTATCCCATGGCACATATTGTAATTATCCCCCTTAATATCAATAGTATGTGAAATGGAAATAAACTTTCTATATTGTGGTGGCTGGAAAGGACAAGTCTTCACAAAAGCATGCCCCCTTTCCACATCAGATCAGTGAACAGTAAAGACAATGAGCGAAGGGTAATCAATGACATTCAACCAAAAGTCAAAACACTGCTTTTTTTTGGTAACCAGTCTCCAAAAAAATCTTTCCAAGAATATAGCAATGCTCTGGCCCACTTCCAGCTCCTTAGTAGTAGGAGCTACAGAACCAGTTCTCTCAAACAAAAGGTGCAAGGACGTGCACTTTATCCTCTTCATGGTACTTATAAAATGGGCAGGGTTCATCCAGTTTTCAATCTTTTGTTAACATATATGTAATGTATAGGCACTTTCTGAATAGAGAACTTCAACAAAATTCAACTGCACATTTTCTGGCAGACTTTCTTCTCTCAATAGATCCTTCAGAAGTTTATTTTCATACCCTTGTCCATACATTATACTTTGCTTTTGGTACCTTGGTACCCACTACGAATTAAAAGCCCCACCAAGGTTGGTCTTGGATCCTCAGGTATTCACCAAGGTTATGATTGACCCTGTGGCCTAACTGAAACTAACTGAGCCTTCATATGTTCCCCTATTCTTCTCAAATCTCGCAAACTTTTAGGGGCTCAACAAGTCCTGACAACCCCCTTGGCACTTCTCCAGGACACACCTTCATTGTCAACACATAGAAGAGTCATCTCAGCCCAGAGGCTTGCCCATTTAGGAACCCTCATAGACTCAAAAAGGGGCATTGTCCCATCTCTAGAGAGAATAGAAAATATCAGAAAATACCTCTTGCTTCGAAGGAGGAGGAGAAATCTCTACTGAGTTCTTCTTCTTCTCAGGCTTGTGCGCCAGCTGCACCCGTATCTTGGGAAGTCAGACTTGGCCACGGTGGTCCACGCTTTGGTTACATCACGTATAGGCTACTGCAATGCTCTCTACGTGGGGTTGCTTATGAAGACTGCCCAGAAGCTGCAATTAGTCCAGTGCACAGCAGCAAGACTAGTAACGGGAGCGGGGTACAGGGAGCGCACAACTCCCTTCTTGCGCCAACTCCACTGGCTGCCAATTGGCTTCCGAGCACAATTCAAAGTACTAGTGTTGGCCTACAAAACCCTATACGGTTCCGGCCCAGTTTACCTGTCCAAACGTATCCTCCCCTATGAACTGTCAAGTGTGCTAAGATCGTCTGGAGAGGCCCTGCTCTCGGTCCCACCACCTTCAAAGGCGCGTCTGATGGGGACGAGGGACAGGGCCTTTTCTGTGGTGGCCCCCAGGCTGTGGAATTCCCTCCCAAATGAAATCAGATCCGCCCCCTCTCTCTTGACTTTTAGGAAGCGGGTGAAAACGTGGCTGTGCAATGAGGCTTTCGCAGAATGAAGGAGGAGATCGCGAAGCGACTAAAGTCGCCAACCACTTGTTACGGACCAAATATATGGATGAAGTTGGACTTGATTGTACTTTGGCAAAAGGCTTTTTAAATGTATTTATTGTATTGTATTTTATTGTAAATTTTATTGTAAATTTATGATGTTTTTAGATTTTAAATGCTAGCATTGACTACTTGCTGTTTGCCAGGGTATAAAAGGTTTAAAAAACTGATTTTTTCTATAGCACTAACATATCTTAAGGGTCTGATGAGTTTCCCCCATTGTATCTCTCCTGTCACTGAAGGACCAAGTCCTTCTCTCCCTCTGGCCCTCATGCCTCTCCAATTTCCCAGTTCAATTTCAGTATCTATCTCTTCCTCCCTCTGCTAATCCTTACTTACCTTATAATCTTCCATTTTTCTACATCTTTTCACAATTTTAACAATGGACTCCAACAAATAGGTGCAATTCAGCTCTGTGACATTACTGGTCATTACTGTCATTGTCTACTAAGAAGATTAGCTCCTTAACAAAATTTTCAAGGTAGCAATTTCATTTCGTATAATTCCAGTACAGTCTCACTTCATCAAAACATTATACCATGTTTCAGTGCAATGTGAAGAAAGAACATGAAATAAACCTAAGGTTCACATGCTATCACATTTTCAATCTCATTTCTTTTTTTAATAGAGATTACAACTTTATTTTAAAAATCTACCACTTTAACGCCTTTAGCAACAATAAATAATCTGTCTACTTGTCACAATGCAGGGTCTCAGCCCAGCCCCTTAATCATACACACAGAGACGGTAATCAGCTAACTATTTATTGAATAATAAAAACAGGTGAAAATAGTAATTGTCCTTAAAAGTATCAAAAAGTTCAATCAAAAATGGTAAAGAGTTCGTAGATAAATCCAAAGGCAAAACTTGGCCAAAGCTCCACAAAAATGATGTGGATCAAAGCAAACTTGATCCGTGGCAATGCAAACAAGGCAAAGTTCAGGGAAACAAGGCCCAAGAAACTTCTTGGCAAGGCACGAGCCTGAATCCTGGCTCCGTGGATCTTCACTCGCTTCACTCCCTTCAAATCAGAAGTGGCCGAGCAACTGAGGATCCGTTCCCACGGATCCTATACTTAATTCCCTTGGTGAGACCCCCGATGCTCTAGGCTGCGGCGCCAATCTGTACTACGGGACCTAGCGCTCCTCTGGCGCTCTAGGCTTCGGTGCCATTCCCTCCTGCTGGACTCAATGCTCTGTCTCCTATCAAAGCTCCGTCCTTGCCTCCCAGCACCTGGGTCGCTATCTTCATGAGAGCCAGACTCCCTTTCAGCTTCCATGGGCTCATCCTCCGCTATCTCCCTAACCCTTTCCTGCGACCCGAAACCACCTGGTTTCTCATACTGATTATCGGAATCAGCACTTTCAGTGTCAGCCTGACTTTCCCAGCTTTCATACCCATCGGGCCAGCCATCATCCCATGCCAAGCTCTCAGTGGGAGAAGAAGGCCCAGGACCTCATCATCCCCTTCCTCCATGTCCACCTCAGCTGCAATTGGCCCTAATGCAATCGGGACCCCCGGGGCCGCCCCCTGCCCCCCAGGCACGAAAGAGAACGGGGTTGCTACACTACTGCCTTTTCAGAAAAAAAAAGCCATCTTCTGAAAAACCGGGATAGAAAACAAAAGGCAAGATAAGACCAAATATACAAAAGTGGAATATAGTTTTAATTTTATTTTCAGTGGAAGTTTAAACACTGGGTGGGTTTAATTTCAATTTCAATTTCAATTGGACATTGAAATTCCCTCTCAGAGCAAACCATTTTTTGGTGTTACATCTGAATCAGCAAAATTTGGTTTGTCTTGAACACCAAGATTTAACATTAAACCAACCACTCATTTAGAGTTCCGATTTGTAATGCAAGGCCAAAGTAGTTTGCCAAGTCAAAATCCCTGCCAATACGGAGAGCTTGTGTAGTGGTTAGAGCAATGGTGGAGAATTGGATAGGCTTCCAGCCCTGAATTGCCTCTTAATCCACTTCCCGTGGGCCAGGTGATATTAGGGAGAGGATCATCCCTTCCGACAAACTTCTCCTTCCCTAGGGTTATGCCTCCTTCTGTTATCTGGTCTTCTTTCCCTTCCTCTATGTGGAAAGGATTAAGGAATGCATTGGACATAGTGGAAACGGTTCTATTTAAAGCACCAAAGTTGAGTAAGCAGGCACATTTAGTAACAAGCCAGAAAGCATTGTTGTGAATTCACACAGAACCTCTTTTGGGCTTCTGAGTAAACAACAGAAACATCTGCCAACTCAAGGGAAGGCGGCAATCATCTAATCAGAAGGGACACATTCCAGAAGAGGAACTGAGTTACTCCACAGCAACAGAAAGTCAAAAAGAAACTGTGCCACTTTAGAGACAGTCTGCTTGCGCCTGGTCATCAAGCAGAATCTCCTCCTTTGTTGCATCTCAGATAAATGTGTGAGTTCTCCTGATTGCAGTATATTGCTGCCTTAAAGTAATATTAGGTGATATGATGAAAGCACAGCAGGAGATGTTTGTTAAACCCATCAGTAAGAAAGTATCATGAGTCCTGCTACACTCTGTGCAGGCATCACAGAGGTATCTATTTGGCAGTATTGAGTACAGAAAGCATACTAGAGATTCCATTAAACCCAAAATGGACAATTTCAAACCACTAGGTAAAATCAGCCTTCCTCCACTTTTCCGATTCTCTCCGCATTGGCTTCCCCAGGGTGTCCATTAGTGGTTTCCCATTTTTATTCTCCTGTTTCCTTCCTCTGGCTCATTCACTCGCTTATTTCTCTAGAGGCAGACAAAGTGTGACCAGGGGGTGGCATGCAGAAACCAGGGACCCCCATCAGCAGAAACAAGTTGACTTTGTTTTCAAAAATGTTGCTCCACAGTAGGTGCATCTACACTATAGAATCAATGCAATTTGAGATGGCTCAATGATGTGGAATAATGGGAGCTATTGCTTTACATTATTTACCTTAACCCTCATGATTCTAAAGCATTGAGCTATGGCAGTTAAAGTGGTGTCAAACTGTATTGATTCTATAGTGTAGATCAGGGGTGTTCACACTTTTTCAGCACGTGAGCTACTTATAAAACAACCAAGTCAAAATGATCTACCTACCCACTACAAAAATGTGAAACATATAACACGATATCTGTTTTGAACTGGGTTTTCCGAGTTCACACTGCCATATAATCTGATTCAAAGCAGAAAACATGGGATTTTATTCAACTGTGTGGAAAGGACCTCAGATAACCCAGGGCCGGCAGCATTTGGGCGGCGGTGGGAGCCTGCAGGGCAGGACTGAGCCTTCCTCCCGCCCTGCCTGCGATCTACCAGGACGCCCTACGTGATCTGCCAGTAGATCGCAATCTACCTAATGAGCACCCCTGGTGTAGATACACCTTTAGTGCCCAAACATACAAGAAGGACAGTCACCTAGTCCTGAAAAGGCCAACAGCAAAAGTGGTTAGCCCAAACTCTCCTCATCAAATGCAGTGCACAGCTAAAACTAGATCTGTTCAAAAGGACTCCATCTAAACATGATAATTTAGTAATAATGCCAGGGAAGCTACGTGTAGCTAGAAGCCTTCAGCATTCTCAGCAATGCAGTAAATCTGATCAGTATTAGAAAATACACCAGTATTGGCATATATCTGCTTGAAATCTTGTCTTGCTGTTTATGACTCCTTAATAGTTTTCAATTTTGTTTGCTGCTGAATACTTTGGATCATTGGTGGTGATTTACCAACTGGTGCTCAATTGTGAACTGTTCTTGGCACATGTTCTTTGCCCGTTCTCCTTATAGCATTCCTCACTTTACCGTAACTGTCTTGGCTTTCCTTAGCCATGGCTCATCCATCCCTGTCACTGGCCAGCTGGACTCCACTGTAACAGAAGGGGACTTATAACACTATGAAACAAAATTTGCAACATTATTTTCCTGGTTTGAAAGTATTATTCCTGTTTAATTGTGCAGTACTTATTTTGAAAGTAATTGTTATACTCCAGAAACTTTGCTTTTGTGGCTGCAAAAAACTATGTTGAATTGGTTGAGACTCAGTGAAATACTCGTTTAAACACTATAGCTAAATGTGCTGCAGGATATCCCACAAAAACAAAAAAACAGTTTAATAAATGTTTTCCATGATTTTAGGATAGAACCAATTAGCAAATTACATTAATAATACAGGAATAAAAACTGTATTACATAGTGTAATCAGAGAAGTTGCTGTAGGCCAGGGTTGCCCAGGAAGTCATTCGCGATCGACCAGTCGATCCTGGGACCGAAGGAGGTCGATCCCAGCCAGATGGGGTGCTTCTCAGAAGGGGCGGAGCCAGACTGTGCCAAGTCCTGCCCCTCCCCGGCTTCGGAACACTCCCACCAGCTTCTCCAGGCTTGAAGATGGCAGTCCCAAGCCGGTCTTGTGCTAGCTATGTCACCACTGGCTTGGCATTGCCATCCTCAAGCCTGGAGAAGCTGCTGGGAGCTCCAAAGCCAGAGGGGATGGGCGGGGCTTGGCGCAAGCCCCGCCGCCCCTCCCCTCTCCAGCCTTGAGGAGGTAGGTAGATCTTTCTGACTTGGTTTTATTATAAGTAGCTTGCGTGCTGAAAAAGTGTGGGCACCCCTGCTGTAGGCTATATTTCAACGGAACTGACAAAACCATCCTTAGTATTCTGTGTCTAAGACAGTGGTTCTCAACCTGTGGTCTGTGGACTACCAGTGGTCTACAAGAAGTAAAATATGGTCTGTGGCCTCACCGTTACTATTCTGTTGCAACAAGAGCAACTGGTCTTGTGAAACCCTGTTACAGTGCCAAGGCAAAAAGGATGTCAGGAGAGGAAAGGCTGACTTCCCAAGAATGGCGCGCCAACAAGTCTCCAGACTGCTGCTGGTTCTCCTCCTCCCTCCCCCTGAGAAGAGCCATTCCATGTAGTGTGTGACAAAATAGCTAATTATAATGTAAGCTTTGAATGTGTTTATTAATGTTAGTATATGGCAAGTGCAGGCCAACCTTAGCTACAGCTGATTGGTTGATGCATTGCCATAGTAGCAAAGCTCCTGCAGTAGAAATGTATCAATTTCAGCAGAGCTAGGAGGAAAAAGGTGCGGAGCTAACTGACAACAGAAGAGTGGGCATTTTAAAATGTGAACCAGTATTTAGCTGGGTGAACTAAATGGAAGATGGTTCTGGCTATGTGAGAGCTGGACCAAGGAAGCTCGTATTATAAGTTTAAGTCTTCAGCCTTGATATTTAAAGTGCTAAAGGCGCTATTTTGAAATTAGAAACTAGCTTGTGAGCTAGGGGAAAGAATTCCCAGTATTACATTGTGTTTTCAGTGGCAGAACTGAAGTAAATAAAGGAATAATCTGTGCTTAAGTCAGTGGGACTGAGGAGAAAAATGTTCTTTGAGAAGTAAATTTACAGATAACCTATTGATAAGGAGAAGAAACTACAAGATTTAAGTGACCCAGTCAGGAAACCGAGAAAGAATTACATTTAAAAGTAAAAGGAAGTTACTAAACCAAGTTGGCAGAAGATAAGCCATTCTGAATGTTATATAGAAACAGTTTCATGTGTTCATAATAATAAGTCAACTGTAACATATCTAGGAAGTACCATGAAGAAAATACTGTGTAACCAATACGCGTTGTGTGCCTGAGAATCCATAAATAAATATTTATTTATTCAATTGTTATAATAAAGACTTGTGTCAAATTACTGAAGTGAAGATATTCTACAGGAAGATGGCTGAAGATCATTTGGAGCTGAATACAGTACAGTGTTGGGTTGCACAATAAAGTGTCACATATAAAGCATTTTAAAAATCCAGTCTAATACAAGCAACTCTCAAACAAACAACATATATACAATATAATATAACAAGGTGCTCAGCCACAGCTACACACACTATCCTCTAATCTTTCCCCCATTCGTAATCGTTGTCACATGGTGCCTGGAAGTGGGGACATCTTGCTGTCTTCGTTTTTAGGCCTGTTCCTGGGGTTATTTGGGGTGCTGATTCAGAAAATTGCATTGGATAGACCATATTAGCTCTAGATTATTAAATATTGTTTTCTGTGGGCAAGCAGATGGCGACTTACTACCTATCTTCCTAAGAGATTTCCCAAGACAATTCATAGTAACCTGGGACCTACCTGGGATTAGTTTAGTGGATCCCATATGAGACATGAACATTTGTTTTAAGCTAGCATTTGAGAGACATCAGGCCAGGCCAGCTGTAACCTCTATGCAGGACAGGTTGTAAAACAGTGAGTGTTTAAAGTAAAAGAAAAAGGCTTAGTGAAGAAACAGGGTTTTTGGCGGAAGGGTTCTTAAAGTATTTCCTTTCAAGCAGATGGAAGAAAAGTACAGTGGTCCTGCCAAGGATCTTACAAAGAGACAAGAAGCTCTGCCAGACTATGAAATTCATGTTGCTTGTTCAGTTGCACCATTATTGACCTGCAGTAAATCCAGCAACAACTTGCTTGCATCCTAGCCTTTTGCAAATCTCCAACTAGAGAATTGCAATTTAAGAGACCAGAGCATGGATTTTTCTATCTTTCCACCTGCAAAAAGAAAGTTGAAAAACCTTGGAAGGAAGGAGTAATATATAAGTAGTAGCCTAAGGCAGGGCACCAACCTTCTCCTTGGAACTTTGGTAAATCAATTAATAGTTTTGGTTGGACATGACCCAATGATTGTGAATCATATGTCATCCCTGGCTACAGGCAAGTTCTCCTATTCTGGCCTTGTATTAACTTAGAGGTGATTTGATTCATTTTTTTCTCCAACTGAAAGATATTCTATTACACTTCAGATCTACACTGATAGCTGAGGAAAAAATCCTATTCCTGCCAGCAAACCTTCCCTTCTCCCCAAAACCCTGTTTCTTCACTAAGCCTTTTTCTTTTATTTTGATTTCAAAAAGAATTCAGATGAAAATGTCAAAGGTGATTTTTTTACAGCACCCACATCCTTTCCAGAGTCAAAACATAATGACCTTTCAGTCCAACATCATGAGGTTACAGTCAACATAACCTCCCAGATCTCTTCCCTTGTCTAAAATTTGCATAGATTTCGTTTAGCAAGCGTTTTCATTTCATCCATTCAATACTGGTTGGGGAATGCCAATGTCAGTGAAGTAGTGAATCTTCTGTGAATTTTTAAGCTGAATTGGAAGCATTTTCAGAGGTTTAGCACAGCTGTTAAATCAGCAGCAGCTAAAAGATCTTTCTACCAAAAGGTTGCAAGTTCGAACCTCGGGTTGGCGCGGGCAGCCAACCATCAGCCCTGCCCCCTGTTTACCTAAGCAGTTCGAAAACAGCTTTAGCTGTAATTAGAAAAATTAGGTACCGCTAAAAAAGCGGGTGAGATTTTTACAATGCTAAACATAGAGGGGGTCCTTATCAAGTACACTATAACCCACAAGTAGCTAAACCTGAGGTAGAAGTACTAGATCAACAATGAACACATATGCAACAAATGCCACATGTACATAGCCTGGATATCTACTGTGTATACAGGATGGGAACACCGCAAATGCAATCTGTCTGTGTTCTAAGGTGTATTGCTTATGACTTAGTATTATCCAAAACCATACTGGAGTGTGTAAATATCTGAATCGAAAATCCCGAGAGTATTCACTAAAGGGCTGCAATTACAAACTCATGAGTAAATACCAAAATACATTGGAATCAAACATGCATGGCATTAAACATCAAAGAGGGTCCACCGTGACAAACTCCCTGGTCATTCAACTTGCATGTGTAGACCGCCGAATGGCGGATGGTGCTATCAAACCCCAGTCGCGCTGCAGCCGCATCTCTGTTGGAAAATATCGTCCGGACCCGGGGAGTAGTCGTTCCCCAATAAAGAGAAGGCTAGATGAACAACTCACGGGGCGGCTAGCAATGCAGCGGTATCCCTGGGTTTGTTGTTTCCGCATTCCCACTAGGCTCGACCAGAGGATTGCCGAATGGAGGATAGGTCGCGGTCCTGCATCCCCAACTGAGGCAGGAGTCGTGGATGCGACTGGCGCGCAGACCCAAATAGGCGAGTGCCGGGCTGATGGATCCGTGTCCGTAATTAAAGATAGGGGCTAATCCAAATGGCGTGTGTAGACCCTCTATGTATGCCCGGTCCTTGTGGTGAATAACTCTCTTATACAGCAGAATATGACAAAATAATCAGGTCTTTCAGGTTCCTAAGAGCTATCATGCGCTGATTCAAAGATGTATCCCATATTAAATCCAGGTAAACTCAAAAGTATTGTAGTGGTATCAAAGAGTATTTATTGGGTCACAACGGAATATTGTGCACCTCAAACGGTTTGTCATAAACCTCGAAAAGCACCAATACAGGGCTGCCAGAACAATCCAAATAAATGTCTAATTGTGAGGCTGGCAGCTCTCACAATGGCATAGCAAATGCCAATGGGTGGATTAGACACTAGAAAAGGTCCCTGATCCCGTTTCGCTAGTAAGTATCTAAGCTTCCTCAGGGCGTTTAAAAGTCAGAGTATAAGCAGTATTGGTGGTGCATAGCATAGGAGAAGAATAGATTAATAATGAATCATGGACATCACAAATGTGGGTGGTTTCCACCAGGTCACAGAGGACCTAAAAGTGGAGCGACAGCACTCCCTGTGGCATGACACAAAAAACTCCTTCTGTTCTGTCTGTGTACTGTGTATGTCTATACAAACGGCATTGAATGTTTGCCGTGTATGTGTACTTGTGATCCGCCCTGAGTCCCCTTCGGGGTGAGAAGGGCAGAATATAAATAAAGTGTTATTATATTATAACTTGCCTCTAAGTTTTTGTGATCCTAAAAAATACATAAATAAGGGATATTTTCACACGTTTTCAGGCATGGGGAAGCTTCTGTGTGATTTTGAGGATAACACCGCTTGAAAATCATGTTAATTTACAATGAATTATGGGTTAGAGAGGAAGATTTATGGAGACTTGTGGGAGACTACATGGCTCAAGACTGGCATGCAGCTCACAGGTTGCAATTTGCCTAATACTCTTTTGAGTAGACAATATTGTTCAGCATCTTGGAACCTTTTAAAAAAAATCAGTATTCAGAACTATCATTTCTGAAGACCTTTTTTTGAAGATGAATAAAATTGCAAGAATTACTTGTTGCATCCTTTGAGAGGCAAATTAATGAAGAATTGCTTCCCTATTTCCCATCACACCAAAAGCAAACAAACAGGAGTGCTTTTGTTTTAAGAATTGGCAAGACATTTCCACAGTTTGCACAGTTTCTTCTTCTTGAAGATCCTTTAGTTGTTTGTTTCACATTCTTCTTTTGTTGCCATACACTGTGTGAGATCCTCTGTGTTCCAAAACTGTGGAGATTTATTCTATTATTTCTCATGCCACGTGTGGAGTTACTGTTACCTACACCACTTTTAAATGAAGTTTCCTCCATCTGCAAACCAGTCTGCTTTTTTTAAGCTTTCTGCCTTTTGTCTTCAAATGGAATGCAGTTTCCCAATTCTAGAGTAGACCCTTAAGCATTTTCATAAAAGTGCCATTTAAAAAAGGCACTCCATTGGCTAACATGAAGGCCTTTGATTTGCATAAAACATGAATGTGCTACATGATGTGTGTATACATTTAAATCATTATTGTCATTTATACGGTGAGTAGGATTTTTGTACCCCCAAGGCTTTTGGCAAGAAAGGAAGCATTTGCTTTGAGTGTTTGCATGTTTGCAAGACTGACGAGGAGTTTTGTGCAGAATTTGTGCAGAATTTCAAAATGTGAATTGCGAAAATCCACATAATTGGGAAAGAAGTGATAGATAATTTTGACATTTTGGGAAAAGTTGTGTAAATTGGGCAATGTTTGAAAATAACTGTACACATTGGAGGGAAATCATAGATATATACAGTTTGCCCTTGGTATCCACTGGGATCCCCCCCTCCCAATTAATACAAAAATGCATGAATGCTCAAGTACCATGACATACAATGGAATAGTAAACTGGTTTAAAATCAAGTTTTGCTTTTTGGGATTAAAATATTTTCAAACTGCAAATGGTTGAAGATAGAATATGTGGATATGAAGGACCAATTCTCTTTGTGAAAGAGAGGCTGCATGACCCATGTGCCCATTTGGTCTGTTTTCCATGTTGTTTCTCTTCATGGGCAATGTCAGTTCCAATATAACACACAAAGCTATACCAAAGAATATAGTGGGGCAGAACTGAGGGAGAAGTCAATAACCAGTCATAGCGTCATAAAAAGTCACTTTTAGTGTATTAATAGCATATGTGCTCAATGGCTTAACAATATCACAAATGGTGCAATGTCATGCAATTCACACAAAGTACAGCGAATACATGTTGCAATAATAACAAAGACACAAAAAGCCCTTACAATCTAACGGGCAAAAACGATGCTCGCACTCAGTCTGTGTAACCCTGCAAATAGTCGGAGTCTAATAACTCACGAACTATGGTCTGAGTCAACGGGGGAGCCTTGAAGCGTGGAAGAGCTGGCAAACTGCCGAGTGGGCAGGCGCCTACGGCTGGAGGTAAGCTGATGCCAAGATGGCCGTTTCGCGTGAGCCACTTCCTCAGGGCGCTTGAAACTTCTAGTCGCTCCTCCCCAGGATGATAGTGAAGCAATTTTAGACTCAGGGTTGAGACAGGAGATTTCACGTTTCCGTGTTCAATATACAAATCAGTCCTATGAGTGATCTCCCGGGCTGCTGATTGCAGCCCGGGAGATCACTCATAGGAACGATTTGCAGCCCGGGAGATCACTCATAGGACTGATTTGTATTTTGAACGCGGAAACGTGAAATCTCCTGTCTCAACCCTGAGTCTAAAATTGCTTCACTATCATCCTGGGGAGGAGCGACTAGAAGTTTCAAGCGCCCTGAGGAAGTGGCTCACGCGAAACGGCCATCTTGGCATCAGCTTACCTCCAGCCGTAGGCGCCTGCCCACTCAGCAGTTTGCCAGCTCTTCCACGCTTCAAGGCTCCCCCGTTGACTCAGACCATAGTTCGTGAGTTATTAGACTCTGACTATTTGCAGGGTTACACAGTGTCACAATCACCGACTTAGAACTGCCCCTTTAACACACACACGGAGACGTAGTAAAGGCTAACTATGTTTATTGAATAAAACAAATCCAAAAAGGCAATTCACTTTAAAAGTTCATAGAATAGAGCAATCAGCACGAAGCTGCAGTTCAGTAAAGTAAGCAAAGTTCCAAAAGGTAGATCCAAAGGCGAATGTAGTAAAAAGCTTGGCAAGGCTCCCGGATTCAATCCGGAACGAATTGCTCTGGGCCTTCCAACTCATCCTCCGAGTCCCTTCCAGCCTGTGCGGGTCCCAATGCCAACGGGACCCCCGGCGCGTCACCCCTCCCCAGTGGCACGAACGGGCCCATGGGTGCTACACTATCCCCCCCCTCAGGGCCCCCCCTGGGCCGCCCCCGGGGCTTGGGCTTGTCAGGGTACTTGCGGTGGAAACGAGCCACCAACTCCGGGGCGTGTACATCTCGAGCCTTGACCCAAGCACGTTCTTCCGGGCCAAAACCCTTCCAGTCAATGAAGTACTCCAACTTCCTGTAACGGAGGCGGGCATCCAAGATGTCCTGCACCTCGACCTCCTCTCCGCCCTCCCGCATCACGGGGGGAGGAGGCAGCTGCGTCACGTCAGGCCGCACCCCCTTCGCCGGGCGGAGCAAGGAGCGATGAAACACCGGGTGGAGTTTCATGTCCGCTGGGAGTTGTAGTTTGAAGGAAACAGGGCCCACCTTCTCCAACACCTTGTAGGGGCCCAAAAATCTCGCATCCAATTTGCGGCTCGGGCGTTGGGTGGGCAGGTTCTTGGTAGACAACCAGACTCGATCCCCACCAGGGCGTCAGGACCCTCCTGGCGCCGCCCGATCAGCCATCCGCTTGTAGTCGGCCTTGGCCTGGTCCAATTGAGTACGTAGCAAATCTTGAAGTGCAGCGAGCTCTCGCAGCCAATCCTCCGCCACCGGCACTTCCCCCGACGGAGTCACGGGAGGGTAGAACCGGGGATGGTACCCATAGTTGGCAAAGAAAGGAGTCTCCTTGATGGATTCCTGCGTCGCATTGTTGTAAGCAAACTCTGCCATCGACAACAAAGACGCCCAGTTGCTTTGCTGGTAGTTAACATAGCACCGCAGATACTGCTCCAAGGTGGCATTCACCCGTTCGGTCTGGCCATCGGTCTGAGGATGGTGGGCCGTAGACATCCGCGCCTCAATCCCCAGCTGCTTCTGAACAGCCTTCCAGAACTGGGAAGTGAACTGGGAACCACGGTCCGTCACCAAACTCTCGGGCAGGCCATGCAACGAAACACATGTTGCACAAACATATCAGCAGTCTCTTTGGCCGTAGGCACCCCACACAGGGGATGAAATGTCCCATCTTGGTGAGACAGTCCACCACGACCAGGATCGTGGTGAACCCCTTGGACTTGGGCAAATCAGTGATGAAATCGGCCGAAATCATCTTCCACGGGGCAGAAGGGGTCGGGGGGGCTGGAGCAAACCGGCCAGCTTGCCCCCGGGTTCTTGGCCCGCTGGCACACAGGGCAGGATCCCACAAAGTCCTCCACATCCCGGCGCACTTTGAGCCACCAAAAGTCCCGTAGGACCAGCTGCAGAGTCTTAAAGAGCCCAAAATGTCCCGCTGCCTTGGTGTCGTGGCAAAGCTTTAGAATGTCCCCCGCTCAGGGCCCGGAGAAACATAAACAGAGTCACGGTGATAGAGCACCTGTTTCTCACCTGAAACGGAGCCTGCACCCCCTTGGTCAGCTGCTCTTGCACCCAAGGGTCGTCCCGTTGGCGGGCCTGAACCCGCACACTCAACGGCCGCTTATCCACAGCGCCGGCGCCGCCGGAGCCGGCGCGGGAGCCGTTCGAGCGGCTGCAAGAGTTCTCCGCCTTGAGCAGGGCATCAGCTTGCTGCTGGGAGGCCTTCCCCTCTGGTTCGGACATACTCCTTCCACCGGGCCTTTCCAGGGACAGGGCATCAGCTTGCTTGGGATCGGGGCTCCGGGTTCCAAATCAATGGCACAGTCATAAGGCCGGTGCGGAGGCAGCCGTTCCGCCTCCTTCTCGCTGAAAACGTCCCAAAAGGAAGCCAGCGTACTTCCTGGGCAGCGTCGCCACGGTAGTCACCTCCTGCGCCCGCACACGCCCGGGCCATCATGCACTGGCTCTGGCAATGGTCAGAAGCAAAAACAAGCTGTCGCTTGGCCCAGGAGATCTGGGGATCATGCAGCGTCAGCCACACAATCCCCAACACAATAGGAAAGTCCGACAGCTTGGTCAAGAGAAAGGAGATCTCTTCCTTATGAGAACTAGTCCACATCCTGGTGGGAGCGGTATACTGGGTCACAGCCCCAGCTTTCAAGGGCCTCCCATCGATAGTCTGAACGCCCTTGGGCTCTTGAAGATCCAGAAATTGTAATCCAGCAGACCGGGCATAGTCTGCGTCAATGAAGTTGTTGGTAGCCCCCGAGTCGATCATGGCATGGACCATCATCGGCCCCTTCTCGGGAGACCAGAGGGTGACCATAACAAGGAACAGTTGTCCAGTCTTGGGTTCCGGAGGAAGATGAGCGACGGCGGCCGAGCGAGCGAACCCTCTTACACTCGGCCGGACCCTTCCCCCGCCGCCTGAAGGGCTTCCTCAGGCTCCGGGGCTGGCCACCGCTGCGAGGCGCGAGGGGTCTTCCCACGCGGTTTCTGGGGGCAATCACGAGAAAAATGACCCGAGCCCCCACAGTACCAACAAAGGTTGAGTCTTTGGCGCCGGGCCTTTTCGGCGGCGTCCACTTTAGGCCGCACCGTGCCCAGTTGCATCGGTTCAGAGTCATCCACAAAAGGAGGGAGCAGGAATCTGGCGGGCCACAAACTGGCCGGTCCCCGCCCCGCGCTTGCACGGCGGGTTCTCTGTGGGGCCGCCCCCCCCACCTCCTCTGGTGTTGCGTGGCCGCCTCCGCCCGCAGACTCAGGGCGATGGCGTCCTCCAGGTCGGCCGGCCGGGGGCAACTGCAACATCTGTTGTTGAAGCTCGGGCGAGAGTCCCGCTAGATACGTATAGCGTAAGGCCGCCACTTCCCACTTGGTCTGGCTGGCCAACACTGGAAACGGAAATGTACTGGGCCAAGGACATGTCCTTCATGGTCAGCCGTGCCAAATCCCCCGCCAGGTCCTCGTTAACGGGAGGTCCCCAGGTCGCCCAGATCGCCGCCAGGAAAGTGTCCAAAGTAGCCACATGAGGAGACGCTGCANTGATGAGGAAGTTGCCCAAGTCGCTGCCATTCCCTCCATGCAGTTGAACACGAACCCCACCTGGGCTCGGGGGTGGCAAACTCATTGGGCCGCAGCTCCAGGTACATCCTAACCTGGGCAATAAAAACTTCCACCGCCGCCGGATGTCCATTGAAACGTGTCGGGCATTCACCGACGGGTGCCGCCCGCCGGGTTCGCAACTCCGCCACCTCCTGCTGCAACGCCACCACCTGCTGATCCGTCAAGTTTGCCATGGCGACAGTGGGGACGATGGGAGCCTGGATGCCCTTCCGGCGGTTCCTGGTACGTCCCGTGGTGCGAAAAGGGGTTCGAGGAGTTCTCCGGCCAACTGTCACAATCACCGACTTAGAACTGCCCCTTTAACACACACACGGAGACGTAGCAAAGGCTAACTATGTTTATTTAGTAAAAACAAATCCAAAAAAGCAATTCACTTAAAAGTTCATAGAATAAAGCAATCAGCACGAAGCTGCAGTTCGGTAAAGTAAGCAAAGTTCCAAAAGGTAGATTCAAAGGCAAACGTGGTAAAAAGCTTGGCAAGGCTGCCGGATTCAATCCGGAACGTAGCAAGGGATCCGCACCAATGCGAATCGCAAACAAGGCAAGGACTTGGTCTATGGCGAGCCAAACTAGGCTCCAGGATTCACTCCGCTTTCACGCCCTTCAGATCAGACGTGGCCGGAGAACTGACGATCAGTTCCCACGGGGCCGTTCTTAATCCCTCGGCCTGGAACCCCGACGATCTAGGGCCCGGCGTCTCCAGTCTCTACTTTCCGAACGGCGACGGTCTAGGGACAGATGCCAGCTCCTCCTGCCCTCCTCTATGTCCCTGCGCCTGTTATGAGAACGGCCCCGCTCTTCCAGTCCAGTATCGCTATCTTCCTGAGAAGCAGCCTCCCCCGGAGTTTCCCAGCCGCTAGCCTCCATCTGCTGCCCGGCCAGCTCTTGGGAACCTCGGCCATCTGGGAATTCATAACTATCTCCGCTATCTGCTTCGCTGCCTCCCATCTCCACCTGGTCCGCTCCTTCCCCGGGAGAATGCTCCCACTCAAGATCCCAGGCTAAGCTCTCTACAGGTGAACTGGGCAAAGGCACGGCTGACCAATCTTGCTCTGGGCCTTCCAACTCATCCTCCGAGTCCCTTCCAGCCTGTGCGGGTCCCAATGCCAACGAGACCCCCGGCGCGTCACCCCCCAGTGGCACGAACGGGCCCATGGGTGCTACACACAGACTGAGTGCGAGCGTCATTTTTGTCCGTTAGATTGTAAGGGCTTTTTGTGTCTTTGTTATTATTGCAACATGTATTCGCTGTACTTTGTGTGAATTGCATGGCATTGCACCATTTGTGATATTGTTAAGCCATTGAGCACATATGCTATTAATACACTAAAAGTGACTTTTTATGACGCTATGACTGGTTATTGACTTCTCCCTCAGTTCTGCCCCACTATATTCTTTGGTATAGCTTTGTGTGTTATATTGTTGCTCAAGTGACATATTTTGTTTGAGCAATGTCAGTTCCAGTCAGTTTCCTGCTTATGGCCCTTGGCCTGTAAGACCGATTTACATGATCTGAGTTTTGATCCCAAACTTGGATGGGAACTTTCATACACAGAATGCCATCAAAAAGATAAAAATATTTCCAGGAAAATGCCATGCTCGGGGCGATTCTAGGCAGCCCTTTAAACCCAGGTTGTAGTCCACCTCCCCACCACATGACGTGCTAAGCTTTCCAGTAGGACACCAAAGCAGAAAAGAAAACCCCCTTTAAAAGCCTTTATAAAGGAAAATAACGCAACTTGCAGCCATTTCCACTTCTCCTGGCTCATAGTACCAAGAGAATATGGGGCCAAGAGTGATTTTCCTCCTCCCCCTTCTCTTCGCACGTCATTGGTACAAGCCAGGATAACTCTGGGGAAGGGGAAATGCTGGTCTGATAACTCACTTTATATTTCAAGGCTTTTTTGGGAGGAGGCCGGGGGGGGGGGGGTTGAGGAGGAAGTCGGTACCCTCACGGTTTCCCAGGCTGAATTAGCCTGAAAAATGCGAGAGGGCTGTCTGGACTTCCAGGACTTCTGAGGGGGCAATCCAGACAGCAGTTATCATGGGTCTGACTCGCACCTTTCAAGAAGGTGTGGATCCAACCCACTATTAAATTACCTAGGCACTAAGCAGTATTTTCCTGCTTTGTGTCAAATGCAGTCTTGTTCACTTGAGGCTTCATCTGGGCACACCAGGTAAATATGCGAGAGGGTGCGCGTTTAGGAGCTGTCTGGATGGACCCACAAAGCAGCTTAACATAAAAGCATCAGCATGCAATCTAAAATATGCAAATATGCAAACATTAAAACAATAATAAATATCAACAGTATTAAAAAATTCCCCGTAAAAAAACCATTAAAACATGTTGAAAGATTGAAAAGATAGAGCATGATTGCATAATAATAATAATAATAATAATAATAATCTTTATTTATACCCTGCCACCTGGGTTATCTGAGTCCACACTCAGATAATGTGGGATTTTCTGCCTTGATATCCTGGAATATAGGGCTGGGTGGAAGGGCCCATAATGCTAGATGTGACATATTAATGAACAGATGTTAAATGAGCATAGCCTTTAAATCAAGAAACCAGGGGTCCATAGTCCCTAGAGGACCCCTCTCCTTTTTATAGAAAAAGATTCAGACTGTAAATTTAAAAAGTAATCAATGAGTTACAGTTGGCCCTCTGTGTCCACAGATTCTGTATCCATAGGTCCAATAATCTATGGTAAGTATATGTTATTATCATGCTCTTGGTTCTGGATGCCTGGAAAGAGTAAGCCACTAACCTTATCATAACTATTCAGCAAATTCCTTCTTCCATCCAGACCAAATGTTTGCCGTGGCCAATAAGATAAACTCGGTTAATCAGGAGAAGGATTGTTTTCATTGATTTAATGTGATCACACGCTTAGCTGCCTCCCCTCCCTTTCCAACAAAAGAGCCGAACAACAGCCTTCTTGTACTTTCCCGCATGTGTTTGGCTGCTTTCAGGAGGAAGAGAGGGAAGCAGCTAACAGTACGATCTAATTAAACTGTTCAAAACAAATCTTCTAATGTACCAGAAGTATAACAGCCAAAATAGCATGTGATATCACAATTAAGAATTCTGCTTTTGTTTCCCCTTCACGTATAATACAACCCCAGAAACCCTGCTCTTGCTGTTCTAGACCTCTATGGAAAGTTTTTAAAGTATTTATTTATTTACCATATTTATACTCCACCCTTCTCACCCCATAGGGGACTCAGGGCAGCTCACATACGAGGGCGGGTCAATAAGTCCGTGACTTGTTGAATGAAACACAGGGTTTGGATTAAAAAAACATGTTATTTTTCAACATAGTCCCCTTGGAGCTCTATACACTTTGTCCAATGTTTCTCCAATTTTTTTATCCCTTCCAAAAAATAAGATTTGTCAAGGTCATCAAAATAGGTATTTCTTTGTGAGATGATTTCATTGTTGGAGTCAAATCTTTTTCCGCTGAGCCATTTCTTCAGGTTTGGAAACAAGAAATTGTCACTCGAGGCTAAATCCGGAGAATAGGGCAGATGAGGGAGCAATTCATATCCCAATTCATAGATTGTTGCCATGGAAACTGCCCGTGTGCACCCTTGCATTGTCCTGCACTTTTCCATATGTTCATGATAGAACCAATTAGGAAATATTGACATTTATAACCCTGGAACAGAAACCATATTACATAGAGTAATACAACTCTCAGAAGTCAAACCCACATATGTGTAGGACCAATTAGGCTCCAATCTGTTTGTTTTCTTTGGTTTCCTGTGTTTTTCCTTAATAAAAATGTGAATTTGTCCATGTCTCTTATTTCATAAAGTTTCTCTGTCCATTGTTCTATTTGAGGAATTCGGTCTGTTTTCCATAATCTGGCATAAACTATTCTTGGGGCTGTAGCCATATATGTGAACAGTATGTCGTTACTTGAGTCTAAAATCAGATCTTTATCATTTAATCCTAAGAGATAATATTTGGGCTTCATCGGGAATTTTATTTTTAGTATGGTTTGGGTTTCCTTGTGGATGGTTCTCCAGTAATTTGTATCTGATGGGCAAAATCACCACATGTGGAAAAAACTGCCAAGATGTGAATGGCATTTCCAACATTTTGCCTGATTGTTTTTTATTTATTTATTTCTTTTATTATTCACTTTTATATACCGCTCCTCCCTGCAGGCTCGGGGCGGTTTACATAAAACAATAAAATACACATAAAACAGTTTGGATATGTATAAACACAAGGGTATGGACAGGATTATGAGGAGACACCTAGATTAAAAGCCTGCCTAAAGAGGAACGTCTTGCAGGACCTCCAGAAGGGGGTCAACTCTGTGATATCAGGAGTTCCATAGAGTTGGCACCACCACAGAAAAGGATCTTTGTCTTGTTGTTGAAAGGTGGCAGGAACGGATTGATGGAATTACCAGGAGATTTTGTTCTTCTGAACGCAACGATCTCGGGGGAACATATGGGGTGAGGCGGTCCCTCAGGTACACTGGCCCTAGACCATACAAGGCCTTAAAGGTCAAAACCAGCAACTTGAAGACAATCCGGTACTCTACTGGTAGCCAGTGCAATTGCTGTAAAATTGGTGTAATGTGCTCTCTTGTCGATGCTCCCACCAGCAATCGAGCAGCAGCATTTTGCACCAGCTTTAGTTTCCGGGTTGTTGACAAGGGAAGGCCTATGTAGAGGGCGTTACAGTAGTCTAGCCTCGAGATGACCGTCACCTGGATCACCGTAGCTAGGTCATTCCTGGATAGGTAGGGAGCCAGTCGGAGATGGAAGAATGCGAACCTGCTAACCGTGGAGACCTGAGTATACATTACACCTGAGTATACATTATACATTACACCTATTTTTGTAGTGAGATGTACTATCTGTGAAACATCTTCAACCAGTTTTCTTTTAGATCGGATGCGTATGTGTATTTACATTTTTTATTCCAAATTAGTTGCCATTCTTGTAATTTAATTTGTCTTCCAATGTTTTTTTGCCCAGCTGGTCATACAGTTTTTAATTCCCTCCGATTCCTGATTGAAGTTGACACTGGAGGATCTAGTGATACGTAAACAGGTGTTTTCTCAACTTATAGCATTAATTTATTTGTGTTTTTACTATTTCCATGGGTTTTTATGTTCCTAATGCCAGAAAATATGGAGAGCTGATTGTATTTGATTAAACTTCTGCGTAATTGCCTATTTTTTGTTTGATATCTGGTTACTTACACTTTCTTCCACAATTCCACAAGAGTTTTGATGAAGGAACTTTAATATGGGGTTGCTCAGATTCATGTGGACTGTAGGCATGTAGACTAAAACATGAAGATGGCAAACAATTTCACAAGAAGGTACTATTCTCATACCTTGGGAAGTCTGACTTGGCCACGGTAGACCATGCTCTGGTTACATCCCGTATAGATTACTGCAACACCCTCTATGTGGGGCTGCCTTTGAAGACTGCTTGAAAGCTTCAATTGGTTCAACAGACAGCAGCCAGATTGATAACAGGAGCGGCACTCAGGGAGCGTACAACTCCCCTGTTGTGCCAGCTCCACTGGCTGCCAGTTTGCTACCGGGCACAATTCAAAGTGCTGGTTTTGGCCTTTAAAGCTCTAAATGGTTCTGGTCCAACTTACTTGTCTGAACGCATCTCTCCCTATGAACCATCAAGATGCTTGATATCATCCGGAGAGGCCCTGCTCTTGGTCCCGTTTGCTTCGCAGGCGCGTCTGGCGGGGACGAGAGACAGGGCCTTCTCAGTGGTGGCTCCTCAGCTATGGAACTCCCTTCCTAATGACATCAGATTGGCCCCCTCCCTCCTGACATTTCGTAAGAAAGTCAAGACTTGGCTGTTCAAGCAAGCATTTGCAGATGAACTTTAATTAATCGAGATCAAAGGATTAGTATGACGACGAAATGGAAACCGATTTTTAAGATTGTGGAGCTGAGATTTGTATTTTGTAGTTTTAATCGTTAATTTATATGGTTTTATATGATGTGTTGTTTGCGGGCACTTGCTGCTGCTTGTTCACCACCTCGAGTCGCCTTCGGGCTGAGAGAGGTGGTATAGAAGCATAGCAAATAAATAAATAAATAAATTCTCATTAACTGTGAAATGACTTGCTCTGCTGGGGATTGTACCTCTAAGAATTTCAGTATGCCAAACATATGGGCTTTCCTCAATTAAACTAGTTTAAAACCAGCTTAAGATTGTGTGTGTCAAATAATTGCTATCTTTGTGCAATAAGCACAAATGAATATTTAGAAAGAGAAGAATGGGGGTGATAATTAATTGGGCAAATGAGACATTTGGAGTGAATATGGTGGCTGCAGCTGAGTCTTCTGAAATGTTTGTTGCCGAGAGTGTAATCGCATCGTGAAACTCATCTGCATTTGCATTCTGATCATCAGCCACTGATGATATAATTGTGTTATAATGAAAAGTGTTCTGTTGATTATTCCACAGAGAGCTGCTTTACAGATAATATTCAAATTTACTTTAATTTGGCATCGTTTCAAAGGAAATGCAAATACAATGTGAGCAGATGGGATCTGATAGTCAAGATGTCTAAAGTAACTTCCTTACTTTCACCCATTATCTCTGCAGAGTCCTCTCTTTGTTACATTTACACACAGAACACCAATCCCATCTTATTTGTGTGCATTTCTAAAATGACAGCACATTATTATACAATTTGAAATTTGTGGAAAAGGTGGAAACAAAAGCTTAGGTTTTTTTTATCCAGTGGAAAGGTCTCCTTTTTCTGATGGGCACTGAGAACCTCATATGTATTTCTTTTGCTATGCTTCAGACAGGGCCGTAGCCAGGATTTTGGTTCGGGGAGGGGGGGGCTGAGACTGGGTGGAAGAGGGTCTACCCTAGCAAACTTTTGTATTGTTATCCCAATAACCCCATGAATGTGGGATATACTGAGCATGGTGATCAGATCATGATATGAATAAACATAACAGTTTAAATAATGTACCAGTCAGGCCTTTTCGCGGACCACCCTGAGAATTTCGGGGGGGGGGGCTGAAGCCCCCTTAGCCCCCCCCCCCTCCTGGCTACATGCCTGGCTTCAGAGTATTTTGGATGCTGTCAGTTTGCTCTGCAGCAATAGAAATGTATCATGGAAGCCAGACAGAAATTGGAATTTTCTTTGTTAATTGTAATAAGATAAGCTTAGAAGTGTGTGTACACTATACAGCTGTAGTAGTGTATTGCCACCCCTCCATCCTACAGAATTAAAGGCACAGTTAGGTGCCTTTAAATGTGCCCTGGATGAACTGAAATTGCATACTTTCAAGTCACTTCTGATGTGGTGACACTAAGGCCCTTTCTACATTGCTATATAATTCAGACTATCGAATCAGATAATCCAGATTACCTTCTTTGAACTGGATTATATGAGTCTATACTACAATATAATCAAGTTTAAAGCAGAAGGAACTACACAATGCCCCGTACAGTGCTGGATTTAGGACAAATAAGATCCTGTGCTAGTTAAATTATAAGGACCTACCTGAAGGGAGTAGGCCCAGTAGCCTGCACTACCTGCTTTGTGACACATTTCCATAGACTATCAACTCTATCATTGATAGAATGTCACCACATAAGCAAAATCCATTGTACATTTTTTTAAAAACCCCCTCCCCCCGGCACTGGGGGCCTGTGCGTAAGTACACCTAAGCACAATGGTAAATCCAGCACTGGCCCTGTAATATTTATTTATTTATTTATTTATTTATTTATTTATTTACCGTATTTATACCCCGGTAACTTCTCAATCCCTGAAGGGGGACTCAGGACGGTTTACAATAAGCCCCATCAAGAGGCTATTACACATGATGCAATAATAAAATCACAAATAAAAACATATCAAAGTTTAAAACAATACATAATTAAAAACCATACAAAACCATCAATTAAAACCGTAGACCAGTCTCGTCAATTGTCTTGTCATTCCAGATTGTCCTTTTAACATGCTGCCTTACATCTGTCCAAATGCCTGGTCCCAGAACCATGCCTTTAGTTTCTTCTGGAAAGCCAGGAGGGAGGTAACCGATCTTACCTCCATCGGGAGTGTGTTCCATAGGCGGGGAGAAACCGCCAAGAAGGCCCTGTCTCTCGTCTCCGCCAGGCACATTTGAGCTGTAGATGGGAGCGAGAGCAGGGCCTCCCTGGATTATCTTAGATTTTCAGGATGGGACATAGGGGTGGATGTGTTCGGACAAGTAAACTGGGCCAGAACCATTTACTGATGTTAGGATGGTCCAAACCATTGTATTTCCCATTTTTATTTATGAATGGACAGTGAAAAAAGCTTATCAGAAAAAGATCCACTCATTTGAGATGTGATGCTAGAATAGAATTCTGTGAATGCAGTGGATTGTTTAAAAGTCTAACCAGTGGGTCCTAGAGGAACCAGGCTGAAACTCTCCCTAAAACCAAGCCAACTAAATTGTTGTATTTTGGACATATAATGGGAAGGCATGACTCATTAGAAATAATGCTTGGTAAGGTAGAGTAAAGTAGGAGATGAGGAAGATTGCATTACACAGGAATAGACTCAACAAGGAAGCCACAGACCTGAGTCTGCAAGACACGAGCTAGGCTGTGGATGACAGTGTGACCTGGAGGTCTCTCATCCAAGAAGTTAACAAGGATGGGCATTTTTCAGGAATCATCTCCATCTTTTCAACTCTAAGAATCTATGATTCATTTGATATATACCAGTAAATAACTATATCAGTTAGAGGTGTGCATTTTTTCGTTAATCCTCTTAAATTGGATCAAATGTGTTAAATGCATATTTATGAGGTAATATCCAATATGTGGGCATGGCCCATGCCAAAAATTTAAGAATTGAAACTTACCCCATACCTTTTTGTTTCCGTTTGTAAATTTTGGAAGGCTCCCAAAATCTGTTTCTTATTCAGTGCAAGGAAGCAAAGACTAAGGTACAGTGTTCCCTCGCTACTTTGTGGTTTGCTTATTGCGGACTCACTGTTTTGCGGATTTCAAAAAATATTAATTTAAAATATTTATCATGGTATTTTCGCTGTTTTGTGGGGTTTTGCTGTCGCCGCTCTCCAAGGCACTTTCCCTCCTCGGTCCTCCCTCCCTCCCTCCAGCCTTGAAGGGCCTTTCCTTCCTTTCCTTCACTTTATTTTAAATTTATAAAGACTTAAAATAGTATATAATTAACTACTACAATAATGTATAAATATTAAAATAAATAGAGCATACCTACATCGCGGTTTTTCACTTATTGCGGGAGGTCCTGGAACCTAACCCCAGCAATAAGTTAGGGAACACTGTAGTAACGAAATTTCGTTACTCTCGTTATAGCAATGAATTTTTCACTAACTATACTTTAGAATCACTTTAGAAATGAAATGCCAGCATTGCCAGTTTTGTAATTATTTTTGAACCATTTTTAATGGATCGCACATTCCTAATATCCAATTATTCAGTATGCTCTAATGTAGAGCATATATGAAAATCCATTATTTCTCTGCCATCTTATATCTTGTTCTTGAATTTTTGGGTGGTTAAAATGTAGATATGCATAGTGATATGGGTATAGAGATATGTGTGGTTCAACTATTCATTGCTTTTATTTTCAAATGAAATTAGGTCCATTCACTCATCAGCAAAACTACGGGCTTTAAAAAAACTAAATAAACTAAATAAAAATTAACAAACTCTTTTGAGGACATTATCTGAAATTGTTTGCCTTTGAAAAGCCCTTCTTTCCATTTCCTAGCAGCCTGCTGCTAGCTCATTTATTCATAAATGTTTTTTGCCAAGACTCACAAATTACAAAGTAACTTTAATGAGAAATGTTTTAATAAAACAAAACATATATTTGATTAAAATAGCCCATCCAAACCCAATGTAATGGCCCCTGTGTCACCTTTTAGATTTGCTGTTCTGTGATTTGTTGTGGGCTGCAATCCACTGATAGGTTTTATTGTGGTTTTTTTGGTCAATTTTAATCGTATGCTTTAATAGCTATATATAGCTGTATCTAGACATACACACACACACACACTCTCTCTCTCTCTCTCTCTCTCTATTTGTATCCCACCTTTCTCTACCCCAAAGGGGACTCAAGGCGGCTTTACCTATGGCAAGTATTCAATGCCTTTGGAGGACAAACAGTTAAAATACACTTTTTTTAAAAAAAAATGCACCATCCTCAATCATAATCTGAGGCCGTTCCAAAAATCAGTTGCACATATTTTGAGGCTATTATTGCACTATAGATTAATCTCCAAAGCCTTGGCCCCAGAACCAGGTTTTCACTTTCCTTCTGAAGACCAGGAGGAAGGGAGTTGCTGTAATGTCACTGCAGAGAGTTCCACAGCCGAGGGGCTACCACTGAAAAGGCCCTGTCTCTCGTTCCCACTAGACACACTTGCCACACAGGTGGGACCGACAATATTAATCTCCATGATGGTTCATAGGAGGAGATACTGTACGTTCAGACAGGTAAGCTGGGCCATAACTATTTAGGGCTTTATAGGCTAAACCCAACAGTATGAATTGTGCTTGGAAGCAGCCTGGCAGCCAGTTGAGCTGACGTTACAGAGGGGTTGTATGCTCTCTGTACATTGCTCCAGTGAACAATCTGGCTGCCACCCATTGAACCATTTTGGGATGTAACCAGAGCGTGGACTACCATGGCCTCCCCCCCACCCTTCCATATATATTCATAGTCATTCTGTTCTTTTTTAATTCTATTCATCAGTCTTTGAAATGACAAGGCAAATACCCAAAGGAAAAACATACTGATGACTAACTGGTAGAGAACATCCAATCAAACTTCTGTTTTTGAGGCTTTATGTTTCACACTACTTTCCATTTCCTTTCTACTTCTCTCATTCCAATGCACACATTTTAATGCTCCATATCTCCTACCGTCTCTGTCCATTTGTCACAAAAATACACTTTTGACAGAAAGAATCCAGGCTCTCCTTTCCCAGAAACAATTGTATTTATCAGTGTACCAAATTTGTCTGGCAATATCTCTGTTTCAAGCCAGAAATGTGGCTCAAACATTATTCTAATCCAAGGCAATGTTTTATTTGCATTAAAATTCAAGTGAGCTAGGAAAACTCCCAACATTGTCACTGTCATTTTACATATTAATAGCCACCTATAAACATTTGATTCGTTTCCGTTCAGATGCCATTGTGATGCAATCAATCACTCTTCCTAAGCCATTTGTCTGAATATCTGTTTCAGTGCTATTTAGTGGAACCGGGTAAACCGACTCAATCCAAGGCTGTTGAAATAAATAGAAACAATTCCCTATCACCTTTTAAGATGTCCATATGGAACATGTTGCACCATTGTGATTTTATAGAATCGAAGAGTTTGAAGATAACTCATGAGTCATCCAGTACCAAGAAGCAGGAAAATCAGATTCAAAGTACCCCAGACAGATAGCCATCCAGCCTCTACTTAAAAGCCTCCAAAGAAGGAGTCTCCACCACACTCCAGGGCAGAGAGTTCCACTGCTTAACAGCTCTCACAGTGAGGAAGTTCTTCTTAATGTTCAGGTGGAATCTCCTTTCCTGTAGCTTGAAGCCATTGCGTCCTTGTCTCCAGGACAGTGGAAAACAAGCTTGCTTCCTCCTCCCTATGACTTCCCCACACATAATTATACATGGCCCTCATTATGTCTCCTCCCAGCCTTCTCTTCTGCAGGCGAAACATGCCCAGCCTAGCTCTTTAAGTTACTCCTCATAGGGCTTGTTCTCCAGACCCTTTATCATTTTAGTCACCCTCCTCTGGGCACATTCCAGCGTGTCAACATCTCCCTTAAATTGTGGTGTCCAGAACTGGATACAGTGTGATTCCTTGGATACAGTGTGATACTTTATGGAAATGCATATTTGCAGAAAATGTGCACACATCTAATACTAATAATAATAATAATAATAATACTTTTTATTTTTATTTGTAACCCACCACTATCAGTGCGTCTAACAAAACACAGCAAAGTGCCACACATAAACAATAAAAAGGTAAAGGTTTCCCCTTGGCATTAAGTGTAGTCATGTCCTGCTCTGGAAGGTGGTGCTCGTCTGCATTGCTAAGCCAAAGAGCCGGCGTTGTCCATAGACTCCTTCAAGATCATGTGGCCGATATGACTGCATGGAGCACTGTTACCTTCCAGAGTGGTATCTATTGATCTTCTCACATTTCATGTTTTCGAACTGCTAGGTTGGCAGAAGCTAGGGCTAACAGTGGGAGCTCACCCTGCTCCCCGGATTCGTACTGCTGGCCTTTTGGTCAGCAAGTTCACCAGCTCAGCAGTTTAACCTACTTCTTCAGGGAATAAACAATACATACACCTAAAAATGATAAAACCATGAAATTACAATTGTGCACAAACATAATGACATAATAAATGCATCCAGGGAGATGCAATGCAATATTTGCACACACACACACACACCACCTTACCCCAAGTACTATGCTAACACTGCTGGAAGAATCGCACAGGTTGCATGAATATTGGAGAATCAATGCAGTTAGACACCACTTTAATTGCCATGGCTTGGTACTATAGAATCATGCGACGTGTAGTTCTACAAGGTCTTGAGCCTTCTCTGCCAAAGGATTCTGGTGCCTCACCAAACTGCACAACCCAGAATTTCATAGCATTCAGCCATGGTGTTAAACTGCATTAATTTTATAGTGTGTACAGGCATGGGCAAACTTCGCCCCTCCAGGTATTTTGGACTTCAACTCCCACAATTCCTAACAGCCTACCAGCTGTTAGGAATTGTGAGAGTTGAAGTCTAAAATACCTGGAGGGGCGAAGTTTGCCCATGCCTGGTGTATACACACTCACTATCTGGACCAAGGTAGAGCCAAATTCTCCTTGGAATTCCCTACTGAGAGCTTTATCCTTAAAGATTGAATGCTAGCACTACACAAGATACGTTGCTGCATTAACTCCCAATATTTCACATAGGCACACACACTTGCCAAGATGTCTTAGTGCCTTCTAGAATCCATTGAAGCTAATTGGAAAAGATGCCGTACCTCATTTATATTCCGAAGCACACCGGACGCTTGACACTCAGCTAGCCCTTGGAATATTCTGTACCCTTCAAGAAGATAAAGTCATTTTGTTTGCCTAATTGAAATCCAAACGGTGACATGTGTTTCTGCTTTTGAAGACAACGGGGCACCATCCAGCTGAAGTCAGACACACCATAAATCTCGCTGGGCCGGTATATAACTGGATGGCCTTAGGAACAGGGTTGCCTTTTGACAGGTTGACAGCAGGCAGGAAATATCAAAGCAAGCTTGGCCATCCATCGCTGGCTTTTTTCCCCCTATCCTGCCTAAGGTCTGTGAATGGCGCTATAATGGCAGAGCAATTCAATGACAGGGCGAGGCTGGTGAAAGCTACTGTGTGACGGCTCTGACTTGTTAGCTGTTATGATTTTCAAGAAAGTTGTGCTTTAATGTGCGTGGGTCATACTTTGATGGCAACGTTGATGCATATCCTTTCCTTTTGTAAAAAAAAAAGTAGAACAAACAGAACCAATCTCTGTGCTTTTATTCTGCACTTGTTAAAAGGCTCTTGTGTTTGATAGCGGAAGAGGCAGGCTGTATACTATAGATGGACAAACAGACAAATGATAGGTCGTTCTGCTCCTTATCCTAACTACAGTCATTTTTTGGTTTCACTCACCCATTGCTCTGCTTATATCATGATGGCTCTGTCCAAGGCAGGACAAAAACACAAGGCGCCACAAATGTCCCTGGGATCAGTAGTTATTTATTTTATTTTATTTATTTATTTATTTGGATTTGTAGACCGCCACTCCCAGTGGCTCGGAGCGGTTTACAACATGGCTCGAAGAGAGCAGACAATAAGTAAAACATACAGTAAAAATATAAAATAGTAAAACAATAATAAAGCACAATTGGATCACGAGCTGTCTAAACAAGTGCATCTTGCAGGCTCTGTGGGGAAAAACTAAATTTTGCAGAGTCCGCATTTCTGGTGGTAACGTATTCCACAGTACAGGGGCAATGATTGAGAAAACCCTGCGCCTTGTCGAAGTTAAGTGAAAAGCCTTCCCGCTAGGGATGTCAAGGAGGTTCTGTTCCTCAGAACGAAGTGATCTCGGAGGGTTATATGGAATCAGGCGATCCCGATGGTACACTGGCCCCAGATCATGTAAGGCCTTGAAAGTAAGAACTAACACCTTGAAAGTGATCTGGCGAGTAAGATTGAGTAAGATGAGTAAGATTGTCTTCCAGGTTTGCTGTCCTGGCGGTGGGTACGTAGGTGACTGTGGAGCCCTATTCTTGACCTGCATGTTCTCCCGCAGTGAGGGCATCAGTTTCCAGGTGGGAGGCAGTCCCGGTTGGGGTTGGCTTGACATGCCTTCTGCTTGGCACATTTCTCTCTTTTGCCCTCCATTCATGCCTCTTCAAATTCTATAGTACTGCTGGTCACAGCTGACCTCCAGCTGGAGAGCTCACGGGCCAGGGCTTCCCAGTTCTCGGTGTCTATGCCACAGTTTTTAAGGTTGGCTTTGAGCCCATCTCTAAATCTCTTTTTCTGTCCTCCAGCATTCCTTTTTCTGTTCTTGAGTTCGGAATAGACCAACTGCTTTGGGAGACGGGAGTCGGGCACTCGGACAACATGGCCAATCCAGCAGAGTTGATGGCAGAGGACCATCACTTCAATGCTGGTGGTCTTTGCTTCCTCCAGCACACTGACATTTTCTGCCTATCTTCCCAAGGGATTTGCAGGATTTTCCGGAGGCAGCACTGATGGAATCATTCCAGGAGTTGCATGTGACATCTGTAGATAGTACATGTCTTATTTATTTATTTATTTATTTCCACCATTTCTACCCCGCTTCTTCTCAACCCCCGAGGGGGGACTCAAAGCGGCCTTGCAGGTGTATAGCAGGGTTGGGAGGACAATAGCTTTATAAAAAAGCACCTTGGTATCCCGATGGATGTTCCGGTCCTCAAACACTCTGCTTCATTCGGGGTTTGCAAAAGAGGAGGTTGGGAGGAGACATGATCACAGTGTTGCTATAAGTTTTTTTTGGGCTGTCTGCCCATGTTCCAGAAGCATTCTTTCCTGGCGTTTCACCTGCATCTATGGCAGGCATCCTTAGAGGTAGGGAGCCCCCAGTTGTGCAGCGGGTTAAACCCTTGTGCCGGCAGGACTGAAGACCGACAGGTCACAGGTTCGAATCTGGGAAGAGCATGGTGAGTTCCCTCTGTGAGCTCCAGCTCCCCATGTAGGGGCATGAGAGAAGCCTCCTACAAAGATGGTAAACATCAAAACATCCGGGTGCCACCTGGACAATGTCTTTGCAGAAGGTCAGTTCTCTCACACCAGAAGTGACTTGCAGTTTCTCAAATCGCTCCTGACATGACAAAAAACAATTCTCAGAAGTTGTGAGGTCTGTAGTAAAGTAGGAAAGTGGGTTTTTATATATCTATGGAATGTCCAGGGTGGAAGAAATAACTCTTGTCTGTTGGAGGTAGGTGTGAATGTTTCAATTGGCCACCTTGATGAGCATTTAATGGCCTAGCTGTTTCCAACACTTGGCTTCTTACTGCCTGTGGGAATCCTTTGTTGAGAGGTGATTAGCTGTCCCTGATTGTTTCTTGTCTGGGATCATTGAAATCCACATGAATGTGGACAATTTCAACAGAAAGGAAGAAACCCTAAAAATGAACAAAATCTGGCTACCAGTATTTTAAAAAACTCTAAAATCATTACAGTAAATAAAGAACAACATTTTAAAACAGAAGGACTCCAGAACAGCTATTTGCCAACCTCTGTTCCCCCATCACTCAGCCTCTGATTACCCCAGATTTGTTCTTTTCTGCCTGGAAGAAACCTTGACCAGATGGACAGTTGCTTCTCCACTAACGTGAACTATCAACTTTCACAGCTCTTCCGTTGCTTCTCACTCCAGATGAACAGGCAGCACAGAAGGCAGTTCTATGGTGACAGGATTGTGCTTTCATTAAATAGTAGAACAGAAATATTACATGGTTCAAATGATGGCTCATATTGTGTCTTGTGTTGTTGTAAAGTTAAGTAATAGTAAAGTGTAAAGTTACAGGTTGGGCATCCCTTATCTGGGATACCAAAATCTGAAATACTCCAAGATCCATAAATGTCCACATGGGTGGCTAAGATAAGGAACCTTTTGCCTTCTGTTGGTCCAGTGTACACAAACTTTTGTTCACATTTAGATTTGGGTCCCTTCTCCAAGATTTCTCATGGTGTACATACAGTACATGCAAAAACAAGTGTCCCAAAATCTGAACAAATACCAAATCCAAAACACTTCAAAGATAGACAGCCTATGTTTCCGTATAAGAGCTTGCCTAAGCTTTAAGATCTATGTGGGAAGAATTGGCTTGAGTTCTACCACCATCTCAGACACATCTGGTGAGAAAATAGGAGAGAGCCTTCCCTAGTGGATGCTTCCAAGTTGTGTAACTCCTTCACCCAGATGTCAAAATGGCTCCTTTTGCCCAAAAGACAAATCCTTTTTTATTCAGGGAAGTTTCTGACTTAATATGTTTTAGCTTGTTTAAAGACCCCCAAAGAAGAAGAGTCCATCCTTTATCCACCACATTCAATTTATTTCACCCTTGAATAGAACCAAAGAATAATAGAATTGGAAGAGACCTGGTGGGCCATCCAGTCCAACCCCCTGTCAAGAAGCAGGAAAATTGCATTCAAAGGACCCCCAAAGAAGTTCAAGAATGCTTCTATTCTTATTTCTACAATCAAGAAGTTCATCCTAATGATCATCCACTGGAAAAATTATACTGTTTAGCCAGTATTGGGCCACTTGACATCCTCCTGGAAGTAGCAGCCAATAATGAAAGGACCAAGGCAAAGCCATCTCCAGCCCATCCTCTGTATGGATATCAACCAGCACACCAATGCCTTAAATCAAGAAATAGTTTTCTATGATCTACAGAGATAATTGCAGGAACACCTCAGCAAACAAGAGTCCAAAAGTGGCAGGCTAAAACCCAGAATCTCAAGCCATGGCTGATATCAAATGAGAAATCCCCCCCCCCCCCGCGGGCGCACAGAAAACTGAGTGACTTGGAAGCCTCTGAACAGACTGCGTTCTGGCACCACAAAATACAGAGCCACCCTTAAGAAATGGGGCCACAAAGTGGAGTCCACAACATGTGATTGTGGAGGGGAGCAAACCACAGACCACCTACTACAATGCAACCTGAGACCTGCCACATGCACAATGGAGGACCTCCTTATAGCCACCCCAGAGGCACTCCAAATGGCCAGCTACTGGTCAAAGGACATTTAATATAATGGCAAGATTTATTCACTGTACCCTTGGTTCGCTTCTGATACGATAAATAAAATATCCCAATGTTAAGGTAGAATGTCTTTTCCTGTAATTTGAATCAATTGGTTGTATTCTAGTTTCTTGAGAAGCAAACAACAAGTTTGCTCCATCTTCAACATTACATCCCTTCATATGTTTATCAACAGCTAATATGTCACCTCTCAATTTTCTTGAGAGGTTTAGCACAGCTGGTAAATCATCAGCAACTATAAGATCTATCAATGGAAAGGTTGCAAGTTCAAAGCCCTGGGTCGGCGTGAGCGGCCGACCGTCAGCCCTGCTCACTGTTGACTTAAGCAGTTAGAAAACAGCTTTAGCTGTAATTAGATAAATTAGGTACCGCTAAAAGCGGGGAGGTGTTTTACAATGCCATAAACAAAAAGAAGATCTGAGAATGCAGGAATGAGGAAGTCCTGACGGCTCTTTGTCATAGAGCAGTGATTTTCAACCTTTTTTGAGCTACGACACATTTTTTACATTTACAAAATCCTGGGGCACACCACCAACCAAAATGACACAAAATGACACTCTAATACAGTAATACATATAGTTAATATGTTTTTAAATATATTTATACACTCACTGGGCCTGTTTCGATGAACGCAAAATAGATATCCTGGCAGGAATGGTAGAAACACACACACGAAGCTCTTGCTCAACAGCTGTCAGTCTCTCTGGTTTTAGTTTTTATCACAGTCAAGCTTGAGAAGCTCATCTCACACAGATATGTGGTTGAAAATGGGAGCAATGCCAAAATAGATTTGTTGGCCAGAATGGGGAACTCCCTGGCAACAGATAACCAAAAACTGTCCAAAGGAAGATCAGCAAATTTTAGCATTAAACTACGATCTTGTTTCAGTTCAATGACTTCCTCTAGCTAAGGGCTGTCCAACTGGCGGCCCGGGGGCCGTATACAGCCCCCCAGCCCCTTCCCTACAACCCCCTAAGCTTTTAAATAAAAAATTAAAAAATTTAAAAAAAATTAAAATATTTTAAAAAATTACCCACTTCCAGGGAAATCTCGCCGGCGTTGAGAGCGAAATCCCGTGTGGCTTCTGTAGTCTCGTGATACTCCTGTTGCCGAAATCTCGGCTACTTAATCCCTGCGGCCCACGCAGATGTGATTTGTACCTTCCCGGCTGCTGCCTCGCTCAGTCGTCGCCTCTGCTCGTGGTTCGGCTGCTCCTGGATCCTGCGCGTTTGGGAAGGTAGGCTAACCTTTATGTTATTATTATGTAATTGTGTATTTGAAAGCCCCCCTGCATCTAATGTTAGTAAAATATTATATTTAATTGTATGCATGCCCCTTTTGAATGCCCCCCTGCATTTAATGTTAGTAAAATATTATATTTATTTTATAATTAATAATGCAACTAGGAATTGTAAGTAAATTGGAGCCAGGGGCGGGGCGGGGGCGGACCCGAGGTGGGGGCGGAGCCGGGGGCAGGGGCAGACCCTACGGCCCCTCAGGTCATCAGTGACCGGAATTCAGGCCCCTGGGCCGGTAGAAGTTGGACAGCCCTGCTCTAGCTCCTTTAAAGTCATGTCCTTTCCAGCAACGGATGCTGAGCTGTATTGCCTTGAGCTCACCGTCTTTTCTTTTTTCTTTTGTCCACCACTCATATTAGGGCCTTCATCTGTGTCATAATTTTGTCCAGGGCCCTGTTCAGCATTTGCATTTTCCCTTCTCAAAAACTTCTCCATCATTGTCACCCGCTTGTCTTGCTGTGATCCCAAATTGCCACTGTCACTTGATGCGCAGCTGCAGCACTAACTCTAACTTTGTTTACTTAGCCGCGTCTGAGCGAATCCAAGATGGCGCGACCATAGCACTCTCACGTCACTTCTTAGGTGAAGTGAGAGTGCTATGGTTCCATTTCTTAAAGGGACAGATGCGCCTTATAGTTTATATATGACTGAAGTTCGAAAATAATTTCCCACGGCACACCTGATGATCTCTCACGGCACACTAGTGTTCCGCGGCACACTGGTTGAAAATCACTGTCATAGAGGATGGAATGACAGCACCCCCTGTGGACTCAAGCCCAACTGTCCATGGCATCAAAACAACACCTCCTTCTGTTCTGCTTGTCTGTGTACTATCTATACAAACGGCATTGAACTTTTTCCATGTATGTGTACTTGTGATCCTCCCTGAGTCCCTTTCTGTGTGAGAAGGGAGGAATATACTGTAAATAAAGTGTTATTATTATTTTCTCAAAGCTAAATCCAGGTTCCTAAGTAATTTCTCATACATCTTGATATCTAAATCATCTTGCTAATATTCTTCTTGAAACTGGAGCGCCTAGAAATGGACACAGTATTGCATGTGAGGTCTGACCCAAGCGCTACCCTCAATGTGGACATTATACTCTCGTTGAAGCAAAATTGCATTGGCTGTTGCATCATCCTTTGGAAAGCCCCATGGCATTATTGAATGGCTGTTGTTTCTCATCTCACAGGTACCAAAATATTAAGCTGTACAGAGAACTAGACTGAACACAAAGAATTGGACTTCATATTCCCCAAAGGAAACCAAGAAGTTACTACAAACACAGCAGACAAGGACAATCTCATTATGAGAACAATTAGTGTGAAATTACAAAGGCTTTGTTCATCTTGCTATAATTAAAGACCTTTCAGCGCTTCCAATTTAAGCACCTCCATTGAATTAGCGGCAAAAGTTCACTCTGGGCTAAAATGTGTAATACAAGGTTTCAGTCCAGAAATTGTTTCAGCTGAGTATCCTCCCCTTTTTCCCAATTTAACTTACGAGTGCGATTTCCTAATTAAAATTTACTGCATGTTTAAACAGAAGTGAGGTGGAAAGTTATTCCATTATATAGAATAATTGCTTGGTTATTTCTCTCCTTTTTTAAAGTGACAAATTGTACTGCATGTTCTCCATAGCAATTGCTCACAAGGAGGTATAATTATATCGACATTATGACAATACTGTGAACTACTTAAATTTGGATTTCTAAAAAAAAAAGTCTGGAAGATGTCTAGCCCTTCAAGGAGCTGGACTACAACTCTCATGAGTCTCACTAGAGAGGAATTATGGGAGTTGCAGCCATCAAATCAGAAAAGCCACACATTGCATGGTTTTGTTATTACCATTGGAATAGATGGGCTCCCAACACAGTTAGGTGGGATAAAGGCCACAATAAATATTTATGGGATCTTGGTGTTCCTCGCAGGCGCATTTGGTGGGGACGAGAGACAGAGCCTTCTCAGTGGTCGCCCCTCAACTGTGGAACTCCCTTCCTAAGGATATTAGATTGGCCCCCTCCCTCATGACTTTTTAGAAAAGAGTAAAAACCTGGCTCTTTGAGCAAGCTTTTGAAAACGCAGCGTAACAGATAAACACACTATGGTGAAATAACGAACACAGAATGGCTTAGACCAGGGGTGCTCATTAGGTAGATCGCAATCTACTAGTAGATCGCATAGGGCGTCCTGGTAGATCACCAGCAGGGCGGGAGGAAGGCTCAGTCCCGCCCCGCAGGCTCCTGACACCTCCCAAGAGCTTCTGGCCCTGGGTTATCTAAGGTGATTTCCGCACAGTTGAATAAATCCCATGTTATCTGCTTTGAATCAGATTATATGGCAGTGTGGATTCAGAAAAACCAGTTTAAAGCAGATATTGTGTTATATGTTTCACATTTTGAAGTGGGTAGGTAGGTCATTTTGACTCGGTTGTTTTATAAGTAGCTCGCATGCCGAAAAAGTGTGAGCACCCCTGGCTTAGACCAGTGCTGTCCAACTTCTTCTGGCCCAAGGGCCGGAAGAAGTGTCACTGATCACCTGGGGGGGCGCAGGTGATCAGTGAGCGGGGGCGTGGCCGCTCCCGGGGGCGTGGCCGGCTGCCTGTGCGGCCCGCCCATTTTCAGGAGGGTTTCCCTGGGCGGCGTTAGGCTGGGTGACGCCTGACGTCACCCAGCCTAACATCACCCAGGGAAACCCTCCCGCAAGCCTGGATGGCTGGTGGGGAAGCGAGAAGCGCCGCTCGCTTTCCCGCCAGCCTTCCAGGCTGAGGAGGGTTTTTCGCCCTGCTCCTGTGTCTCTCTGAGCAGAGAGACACTGGAGCCGGGCGAAAACTCCCCCGCCAGCCTGGATGGCTGGTGGGAGAAGCGAGAAGTGCCGCTCGCTTCCCCCACCAGCCTTCCAGGCTTCGGGGAGGGTTTCGTCTCGAGTGCCGGGTGAAAAGAAAGGCTCACGGGGGAAGCGAGCGCCGCTTCTCGCTTCCCCCGCCAGCCTGGATGTTCCCCCGCCAGCCTGGGAGTTTTCGCTGCTGCCGTGATGCCTTGGAAGGGGGGGAGGCGCCTCGGGGCACCCCCGCCCTACAAAGGCATCGGCTCTGGAGAGAGAGGGAAGAAGAGGGCGGTGCAGGAGAAGGAGCTAGCTCTCTTCCTTCTCCTGCACCGCCCCTTGTCCCTCTCTGCGGCGCCGATGCAAACCGGTTTGCATCGGCGCCGGCCAGAGAGGGGAAAAGAGGGCGGGTCAGGGGGGAGGTGCTGGCTGACTTCCTCCTCCCTGCCCGGCTCCCCTCCCCCCTGGCCGCCATTTAAAAATTTTTTTTAAAAAAATTAAAAATGGCGGCCGGGGGCATAGCGGGGGCCTGAGCCAACAGGCTGGGGGGCCGTGTATGGCCCCAGGGTTGCCAGTTGGACAGCCCTGGCTTAGATGATGCAAATGGATAAGGAATTGATCTGGAAGACATGGATGTTTATAGTTTTAATGGTTTTATGTGGATTTTTATTATGTTATATAGACATAATAAAAATAGACAACTGCAAGAGAAATGTAGAGAGCAGAACAAAGGACTCTATGTAACATTTGTCGACCTCACCAAAGCCTTCGACACTGTGAGCAGAAAAGGTCTGTGGCGGATCCTGAAACGTCTAGGATGTCCCCCCAAATTCCTCAAAATGATTATCCTGTTACATGAGGGCCAGCACGGTCAAGTCAGATACGGCGATGCTCTCTCGGAGCCCTTTCTAATAACTAATGAAGTGAAACAAGGTTGTTTTCTTGCACCAACCCTATTTACAATCTTCTTCAGCATGACGCTCCAAAGGGCTACCTCAGACCTCGAAGAAGAAGATGGCATATATATGTGCTATCGTACTAATGGTAGCTTGTTCAACTTAAGCCGTCTGAGGGATCGCACTAAGACTCTAAACTATCTAGTCCATGAGCTGCTTTTTGCTGACGATGCTGCCCTTGTTGCCCATTCAGAAGCAGCCCTGCAGCGCCTAACATCCTGCTTTGCAACAGCTGCAGAGCAATTTCAGCTGGAAGTCAGCCTGAAGAAAATGAAAGTCCTCTACCAGGCCGCACCACAGGAAGAACACCATAATCCCCACATCAGCATAGGCAAATCTGTGCTTAAGTCCGTTCAGCAATTCACCTACCTGGGAAGCATCATCTCTGATGGCTGTGAGATTTTGGGACATGGAGTTCAAAGATTACCTTTTCCACTTGCTTAAAGTATCTCCTCCATAAATGAAAATGTTGTTCATCTTGCATTCATTTTTTTAAATCTAGCATCATGTAGTAATCATTTGGGGTGAAGGAGACACCAAAGCTACCTTTTGTGACAAATTCACAGCCTCATGAAAAAGCCATCCACAAGCCTCCTTTCATTTCCCCCCAATCTGACACAAATTACTCGTGAGAGCCAAGCTAAAAGCACTTATCATCAATCCTGACTCATATCATGGTATCACTTGTGCTAATCTTAGGAAAAGTGTCACCTTCAAGAGCAGAAAGATTGGAAAGACCTATTACATTAAACATTAGATCACCCACAAGTCCAGCAATGTATTTTTTTGTAGATTGCAGGTGTCTTGGAAGCTACATGAAGAAAGTTGGGGAATAGACAGACTTTCTCCCCAACTCTGAAATGTTTTGAAAGAATCCCATTTTTAAGGCTGCACAGGATGTCAGTCTAGAGCAGGCCTGGGCAAACTTTGGCCCTCCAGGTGTTTTGGACTTCAACTCCCACAATTCCTAACAGCTTCCGGTCCCTTCCTTTTGCCCCTCAGCCGCTTAAGCCTGAAGCTGTTAGGAATTGTGGGAGTTGAAGTCCAAAACACCTGGAGGGCCAAAGTTTGCCCAGGCCTTCTCTAGAGATATAGTCTGACATCCTTTTAATTAACCTCAACCAGAGATTGCATTTTGGTGAGTCAGTCAGTCAACACATAGGCTAGTCCAATTGATTTAATGGCTTTGTTGTATTTAGGACTAATAATACGATTTGTAAATGCTCTACTAATATAATAATAATAATAATAATAATAATAAAAAAGAAAACTCATGACCATTCATAATTCAGTACATCCTCACAGTGATGTTAACCAGTTATATCTGCCTAGAAGGTCTGGTGGCAGAGGGCTTTTACAAGTAAAACAAGCAGTTGAAGAAGAGAAACACTCTCTGGCAGAATATATAAAGGAAAGCCAAGAACCTGCTTTAATTGAAGTCAATAATCAGAAACTTCTCAAAGCACAGCAGATAAAGAATCAGTACAAGAAAACTGCACTACAACCCAGAGCTAACAGCTAGCACAACAAAGCATTGCATGGGCAGTTCCTTGATAAAATTGAAGGAAAA
>JARBWK010000012.1:106437483-106623250 GCA_030556195.1 Anolis apletophallus | reverse complement strand
GGTAATGCAAAGGCAAGGCAAGGCTTGATGACCACGGCTTGGCCTGTGGTCCCACTCCGCTTCACGCCTAATCAGGTAAGACGTGGCCGGAGAACTGAGGATTCGTTCCCACGGATCCTATACTTAATCCCTCGGCCGAGGTCCTCGACGCTCTAGGCTTCTTCGTCTCCAATCTCTGCTGACGGACCTCGGTCGGTCTAGGGCTCGGGACCAATCCCTCCTACTAGCCTCAATGCTCCGTCTCCTATCGAAGGTTTGACCTTGTCTTTCGGCAGCTGTGTTGCTATCTCTCTGAGAGCTTTCCTCCCTATCCATTTCCCATGCGCTTTGTTCCATATCTTCCTCAAGGGGCTCCTGGGAAGATCTCCCTCCTGGGTGTTCATAACTCCCTGCTTCACTATCAGACTGCACCTGGTGATCTGAATCATCCCTTGGACCAAAACACATTTCTTCCCAGGCCAAGCTCTCTGTAGGTGAAAGAGGCTCTTGCGGGGAAAGCTGCCCTGTGCCCCAGTCATCTAGCTCATCCTCAGAATCCAGTTCTAGCACAGCCGGTTCTAATGCTAATGGGACCCCCGGCCCTGTCCCCTGCCCTCCAGGCACAAACGAGAACTGCTGTGCTACAATCACCTCAACAGATTAGACAATGACAATATCAGTTCACATAAAAACAGCACATTACATAAATAAAAACTGATTCCAATTAAAATCAATAAAACATATTACCAATTGGCATTAAAATGAATATACAGCATCCCAGCCACCGCCCAAATTCGACCATTAAAATGCCAGTGTCAATATTATATTGTTTGGTCCTTTGATTATCAGATGTCTTAATAATTTCCAAAAGTCTACCTAAAGAGCCACGTTTTCTAGTATCCCTAATATCTCTGGGGATGGCATTCCAAAGCTGGGGCCACCACCAAGAAGGCCCCCTCTTTCGTCCCCACCAGCCACACTTGGGACAGAGGTGGGACCGAGACGAGGGGCTCTCCAGCAGATTGTAGAGCCCACACCATTTCATAAGGGGAGATGTGGTCACAAAGATAGGCTGGACCCAAACCATATAGGGCTTTGTAGGTAATAACCTGGGCTTTGATTTAGGACTGGAAACTTGTCTCAGCTTGGATGAAAATGGATGAAGACTTTGGGATGGGGGAATGGAGCCTCATCAACTAATCTGACCACAAAATTGAATTTCACAGACTCTGCTTTTGGCAACACTATAGGCAGCTGTTCTATGTATCTGGGATTCTCTCTCTCAAAGGGGAAAAAGGGGGCTCAAAAGACATAAAGCAGATCTTGAATAGCAAACAAGCTAACAAAACATCCCAACAGCAGTGATTTTATTGGAAACCACTGAAGCCAACACACCATATTGGAAACATTTGCTGATTGCTTAACTCTAACACTCTTGTGCTCCCCTTCCAGAATGGCAGAGAGCATTGAGTGTAAACATTGGCCAAGAAGAGCAGAGTGTTAGAGATTACAGCCTCTTTAAAGGATTCATCTGTCTCTATTAGCTAGTTCCAACCCCAGTTTAAGCCATTAGCAAGAATGTAGCAGACAAATTTTCCTCAAGGTTTCAGTCCAGACGTCAAGAGACGAGCTGTGCAAGCTGTGGGCAGAAATGATCTTCTCTTCTAGGGCTGTGAAAGGAATGTTAAAATCTTCCTCAATAAATGCTGTGCAAGCACACTGACATTAAGGAATGTAAGCTTCATGTTTGGAGGAGGAGGAGTAAGATGGTGGCACTTCCACCTCTATGATTTTATGAGAGACATTTCTTGAGAAGGATTGCAACCATCTATGAGTGAGGAGAGGAGTTTCCTTCCAAACTTTGATCCTGTTAAAAATCTCATTTTGAATCTCTCCCACTAGTGCAGTTTTTCCCAGCCCATGGTCCATGGACTACCAGTGGTCCGTAAGAACTAAAATATGGTCAGCAGCCTCACCATGACTACGCTATTTAAACAAGAGTGACTGGTCTCGTGAAACCCTCTTATAGTGCTGAGGTTTATTAAATATGGTTTTTCTGTGGGTGAACCAATGTTGACTACTGCATGGCATATGTTCTGTATCAGAATCTAGAGCTGATGTGGTCTACCCAATTTAATTTTGTGAATCAGCACGCCAAATAACCAAACCAAATATAAAGTTGACCAAAAACTGATTTGTAACCCTTTTGGTACTAATGTTGGAGAATGGTCCCTGGTCAAAGTGGTCCCTGGTCAAAAAAGGTTGGGAACCACTGCACTAGTGAAAATAACAAAGGTGCTTCAGAGTTCCTCAGAATTGTTAATACTTTGTTGTTTATTTGTTCAGTCGCATCTGACTCTTTGTGACCTCATGGACCAGCCCATGCCAGAACCCCCTGTCAGCCGTGGCCACCCCCAGCTCTTTCAAAGTCAAGCCAGTCACTTCAAGGATAACATGGTCTGCTCCTCTTCCTTTTTCCTTCCATTTTCCCCAGCATCATTCTCTTCTCCAAGTTTTCATGACTTCTCGTGATGTGGCCAAAGTATTTCATCCTTGCCTCTAATATCCTTCCCTCCAGTGAGTATTCAAGCTTTATTTCCTGGAGTGTGGACTGGTTTGCTCTTCACGCGGTCCAAGGCACTCTCAGAATTTTCCTCCAGCACCAAGTGTCTATCTTCCTTCGCTCAGCCTTCCTTATGATACTTACAACTCAGTTTATGTTTGCATTCTCTGAATCAAATCCTTCTAAATATAATAGTGTATGTTCCATGACTTATTTCTTGGGTGGTTCCTGCTTGGCTGGGAGGCCATCCAGGAATACCAAGTGTGGTCAAGCTGGGCCTTTAATCTTGCCTGAAATCTTGAGGAAGTGCTGCCAAACAGAGTTGAGAATCCCATGATGGTCACCACAAAGGTTGGATATGCCATAAGGTACCTTCCTATGTGTCTCTATACTTTCAAGGGTGTTCCTTAGGATTCTATCCCCATTCTAATTATGCCCTTTCTTAGGTTTTCAACCCAACTATTACAGCAGAGGAAATCTCAACAGTAAAAACTAATAAGCGAAGCTATTACGAAATGCATAAAAGAGATGTTAAGAAAATTAAAGAGAACAAATCAGAGGCTGAGAGGACATTAGCAGTTTGGTTCAATAAGAAGCCTTCCCTGCCTTTGTGAAAGTTAAAATGTACTATGTTAGACAGCCTTGCAAAAAAGAGCTCTATTAAGATGTTTCTTCCTCTATTAAAGAAAGCCAATGACGTCTAGGGATTTCAGCATTATACAACAATTCTGGAAGCACAATGGTGGTTAAAAGAGTATTGAATGGCTATAACTGGACCATAGAGACCGTCTCAACTAAATGCAAACAACAGAGGAATTTGAAAAGGACAAGTCTGTCTTTGTTATTTATAGTATGATACCCTCCACCATACCCATGGAAACCATACTCCATTTCGCACACTTACACCTGGGGCAAATTATTTCTTTAGCCATTTGCTATGTCCTCCAGCATGATTCTGTGGTACACTTTCCTTGGACATTATCGTAGAATCACACTGGAAGATATAGCAAATGTCTAGAGAATCTCTAGGTCCTCTAGTGCTATGCTGGAACTGGAAGTTACTTATTTTTATTTATTTATTTATTTATTGTATTTATATACCCTTCTCACCATGCAGGGGATGCAGCACAGATTACAATGCACATATACATGGCAAACAATGCCATTTAGACATGCAACATATATAGATAAAGAGGCAATTTAACATTTCAGCTTTTCCAGCTTCATAAGATTATGCTCATTTCCGGCCACAGGGGGAGCTGCCACTTCACCATCCACTTGTGACACTGGGTCCTTTGATGGAGTACTTCCTCATTCTTCTGCATGTTGCTAGAAGGTTTTATGATATTGTAAATTAGTTAAATTAGCCTCCCCACATAAACCGGTACCTAAATTTCCTACTTGACAGATGCAACTGTCTTTCGGGCTTCATAGGTCAATAGCAAGATAGACTATTAATGGTCGGAGCTCACTCCAACCCAGGCTGGCTTCAAACTCATGACCTCTTGGTCAGTAGTGATTCAATGCAGCTTGCTATTAACTAGCTGCACCACAGCCTGGTCCTGAATAATAATGTTATAAATTATTTGTGGTTATCAAAACCCAAACCACAGGGTAGTATCTCCTGCAGGTATAAGGGCTTCACTATATGTATTTTCCACTTTTTTCAAGTCTTGGGAAATGAATATGCAGATGTAAGAGAGTATCATAAATGCAGCCAGTGATTTTTTTTACTTAGTTGATGGAGAGCCAAGTTAGCAACTGAATCATGCCCATCCCTCCCCATGTCTATATTCTGTCACTTTGCTGGATTCCAGCCCATAGCATAACTCTTATTTAGTTTTCTGTAGGTGTCAGCTGCTAAATTATGCTTATTTTTAAGTTGTTTATGGGACAGAATGGCTCAGCAAGAACACTTTATGTAAAAACTGGTGAGACGGAAGACTGAATTTTATTTTAGGTTTTTTTTCAAATCCATATTTGATTAGTACCCAGTTTTGTAGACTCTATATTTAAAGTTACCTTTAAATATAAACATTGTTTACCCTTACATGATATAAAGCCTCTCTTCACACTTGCATTTCTTTTTGGTTGTTATGTTACAGTCTTCTCATTTGTTATGCGGCAGCCTTATGCTTTCTACCATATGTATCCTACTTTAGTAGAGTTTGATGTTTTAGATATCAATGGGATGACCAATCTACTCTGGAGCTTTGTCCAAATTTTAAATAAGCTATCCATAGTGCAGGAGCTATTTTGGGGGGAAAGGAGGAAGTACTATGGACAGTTCTTTTAAAGTTCACACTGACATCATATATATACATATTTTCCCATGTCAGGAGCAACTTGAGAAACTGCCACTTGCTCCTGGTGTGAGAAAATGGGCTGTCTGCTGTTTTACCATCCTGGGGGAGGCTTCTCTCATGTCCCCGCATGAGAAGCTCGAGCTGACAGATGGGAGCTCACCCCACTCCCTGGATTTGAACCGCTGACCTTTCAGTCAGCAGTCCTGCTGGCACAAGGGTTTAACCCATTTTGCCACCAGGGGCTCCATCATAGAATCATAGAGTTAGAAGAGGCCATCCAGTCCAACCCCCTGCCAAGAAGCAGGAGAATCCAGAAAAGTATAGTTATCCCTATAGCATAGAAACTACAAAGGGCCTTCTCCCCCTTTTTAAGAGGAAGACAATATCCTTATTTTATACGAATCTGGCTGCTGTATTTTGAACCAGTTGGAGTTTCTGAATTTGTTACAGATATAGCCTAAAGTAAAGTGCATTGCAGAAGTCCAGACTTGAAGTTATCAGCACATAACCACCATATTTAGGTCCTCCAAATCTAAGAAGGGTTGTAGCCGGTCTATCAGCTGAAGCTGGGAGTAAGTACTCCTGACCATCACATCTACCTGGGCTGACATTTGGAGAGATGGATCTGGGAGCACTCCCAAGCTGCAAACACAGTCTTTCAGGGGGATTGACACACCTCCATCCTCAGCTTAGGACCATTGATGGCAAGTACCTCTATTTTGTTTGGATTCGGTCTCAATTTGTTTTTCCTCATCCAGCCCATTATTTCCTCCAGGCATTCAGTTTGGAGGAGACATGCTATCCATAGCTGAAGCTGTTTTGGAAGGCATGGAGAAATATATTTGGGTGTCAGGAAACACTCCACCCCAAGCCTTCAAATGATCTCTCCCAGTGGTTTTGTGTAAATATTAAAAAGCATTGGAGATAGAATGGCACCTTGGGGACACCACATAACAACTGTTTTTTTGAGGAACAGCTATCCCCAAGTGCCACCATCTGGAACTTGTCTAAGAGGTATGATAGGAACTGCTGCAGCACAGTGCCTCTGATTCCCAGCCCCGCCCAGGTGTTCCAGAAGGATACCATGGTCGATGGTATCGAAAGCTGCTGAGAGGTCTAGGAGCCCCAACTCCCCTTGTGAGTGTTAAGACGGAGATCATCTACTAAGGGGACCATAGCAGTCTCAGCTTTGTATCCTGCTCTGAAGCTGGTTTGAAATGAGTCAACAAAATGTGTGTCACCAAAGACTGCATGGAGTTGGAGAGCAACAGTTGTTTGTAACTCTGAGTGTTTAACAATTTAGGAAGCGAGCTGTTTAATGTAATGGTTACTTGCAGGCTGAGTATTGGGAGTGCATTTTCAACAACTCCTGTTTTATTTGTGAGCCAGTTCTTTTATTTTCTACCATTGATCTCTAGCGATCATGTCTGTCTCATTAAACCAATGTGCTTTCTTTTGCAGAGAAAAGCTATTCTTAATGGCCGAGTTATATAATATCCAGACAGAAAGGAGTAGCTTAGTCCCACATCATCTTCAGAGGCAATTCAGTTGCATTTGCTTTGATATTATTTAGCATCGTACTCAGAAGTATGTTCTGCAGCCATTAATAGGACCTCCTCCTACCCTAGTTAAGTGTGTTTGGGCCTACTCCTGAAAACTGTATTATTACGAACATTTACCCATAAAAATAATGGCACTGAGAACAAAATGCAGTTTAGCTCTCCATATTTGTGGGTTTAACTCTTATGGGTTTGATTAATATGTTCTCACTAGGAATATCCAGCTCTTCTAGAGTGGCTCTATAGTCAACTTCTGTTAGAAAGTGGCCACAAAGTCCTACTGGAAGAGCTGATGGTTACGATAGTTGTGCTCTCTCAGATTTTTTAAAAAAGGGTTTTTTTGTATTTGTGGATTTTCCATTTTACAACAGCCCAGAGCCCATCAACCTCATGAAAGTGGCAGTCCTAATGCACACCTAACTTAGAAGACGTGAGTTAAATTATGTAAAAACATGTTTTTAAATCCCTCCTCCTTTCCCAATTACACTCGGTTTTATAAATACCTTAATTGATGAAGAACTGAAAAGTGGGCTTCTTTTGTGCCAACAGAGTTGTGCTAAGAAAAACATATTGCACAACTCTGATTTTCGATGTTTGTCTTTGTTGCAGAAACCATCTGGTCTATTTCCCCCCATCCAAACTAAAAACTGGGTATTCAAAGGAGGGGTAAGCACTGTAATTCCTTATGGTTTATTATTTATTTATTTATATTCTTCCCTTCTCACCTCAAAGGGGACTCAGGGTGGATCACAGAACACATACTGTACACAGCAAACATTCAATGCCATTAAATAGGCAGGACAGACAACAGATAAAGGTATTATGTCAACATTTTCCCCCAACTTCGGCATCCTGGAGGTTGTGCTTGATTCCAGCCACAGGGGCTGCTGCTGCTCCATCCTCTATGATTTGTGTGTGTGTGTGTGTGTGTGTGTGTGTGTGTGTGTGTGTGTGTGTGAGGAGCGACTTGAGAAACTGCAAGTTGCTTCTGGTGTGAGAGAATTGGTCGTCTGCAAGGACGTTGCCTAGGGGACATACAGATGTTTTACCATCCTTGTGGGAGGCTTCCCTCATGGCCCCACATGGAGAGCTGGAGCTGACAGAGGGAGCTCATCTGCATTCTCCCAGAATTTGAACCTCTTAACTAGCAGTCTTCAGTCCTGCCAGCACAAGGGTTTAAGTAAAGAGAGAGGAAGGGTGTCCTCAAAGCAGCATGAAGAATGAGTTTCAAAGGGTTAGCTGCAACACACAAATTTTCTGTCTTGTATTCCAAAATATATTTTTTATTTATTGAAAGTATATATCCAAAATCACTTGTCGTGGAACATATATTTCTTCCCAAATGGGGTTGTGGAATTGTAAAGTCGATCAAAACAAATCATATAAGAACTCCCACAACGGATGCATCACAAAAATCATCATATATAACCATATATTGGGCTTGTAGTAAAATCCGTATTGAGGGGTTCATAAGGGTCGACGGACTATATATCAAAAGGCCTCTCCGTTTCGCCAGCGAACTGGCTTCATCGGGACCCGAAAATAATATTATTTGTAATTCCACTGGTCCGATTATCTAAATAAAGGTAAACATAACAATAATCAGGTATAACATCCTTTCGTACATATTCATAAGCCCACCATTTGATCAGGACAACCCTTATGGCTAGGCTATATATTTTACATACCATTCGTAGTATTCATTCGCAATTATATTTCAGAGTGGACGCAGCCACTACTTCTTCTGGTAGTCAACGGACAACACATAACACAGGGGTTTGCCTTACATACACTCCTACTTGGCTCCAGGTGAAGCCTTACTCCAGAATTTCACTGATTGATAAACAATCATTGTGGCCCAGGGGTAACTCGCTTTTTAGGGAATGAATCCAAAAAACTTCTCTTTGATGGAGTAACAAAACAAAAAGCCCCCAACCTGATTATCAATCTTTCGGACCTCCCCCTCTCGGATAGAGACATCAACATTTTGGACAAAGGAATTTCATTTGTATATACTCCACAATGTTCCACATTAAATATCAGAAAAGACCTTGCAACACTTTACAGATCCATGAGACTGAAGGAGTACTTTCAGGATCATCCTTCACGCCATGTTGATGATATTCCATCCCGCCTTAAAGGCAAAAGCTCCTTTGTTCCCCCGGTCATCTCTGATAAATTAAAAATTTTGGAAGCTGTCGTATCTCAAGAAGTAGCCAAAATTAATCACCAACAAGATACACGGAATGCCAATCTTACCGGGAGGACATTAAAAGGCTGGGGAGCTGGGACAACATCCTACAGTCATCATGAAACCGGCGGACAAAGACAGAGCCCTGGTCCTGCAAAACCGGGGGGAATATATGACAGAGGCTAGAAGACAATTATCAAACACGGCTTTTTACTCTCAGCTCCCCAATGACCCGACAAACAGATTTTTGAAAACCATCATCCACACGATACAATCTGGGGTAGAAAAAGGATTTATTTCTGCGCAACTAGGGACTGCTTTAATCAATCACCACCCTGATATAGCAAAATTTTATTTACTCCCGAAGACACATAAAAACATTCCCGTGCCAGGGAGACCAATTATCGCCGCGACCAACACTTTATTACAACCCCTTGCTATTTTCCTGGACTCGATCCTGCAAGAATTTGTGATTACATCACCGGCCTTCATTAAGGACACGGGACACCTGATCTCCAAGATTGATGGTATGACACTACATGACCAAGATGTCTTTATTACTGCAGATATTACATCTTTGTATACTAACATTGATTTAAAAATAGCAAGAACGGTGATTTATAAACTTCTGGACTCCCGCCCGACCCCTCGCACCCCACCAACAGCTTTCCTTATGGAACTTATTGACATTGTGTTTGATTACAATTATTTTACTTTTGATGGTGATTTTTATTTACAAAATGGCGGAATTTCAATGGGACTGTCCCTAGCTCCCAGCGTCGCAAATTTGTTTATGTCAGACTTAGAAATGCAATTTTTGTACCCAGATATAGAGATTACCACTCCCATTAGGCACTACTATCGTTACATTGATGACGTTTTCTTTATCTGGTCAGGAGAGGGCGACATTGAGTCCATTATGAGATACTTCAATACATGGAATCCATCCATACAATTCACTTTTGAAAACCCTTTAAATATTACATTTTTGGACTTAACCATCTTTAGAGAACATAATACCTTGAGAGTTAAAAATTATTGCAAACCCACCAGCCGCAATTCATACTTACATTTCCAGTCTCACCACACGCATTCTTTAAAACATAATCTCCCATTCTCCCAGCTGATTCGCCTTAAGCGCAACTCCTCCAGAGAGGTGGATTTCGAACAATCGGCCGCGGTTTTGATATCCCAATTAAAGGAAAGGGGATACCCACAGCACATTCTCCACAAATCATTGAATAAAATTCGCAAAATACCCAGAGATAACCTATTCCAACCTCGCCCTAAAACACCCTGTGAACGAATTATATGGCCCCTTACTTTCACCCCGCATTCCCATTCTATTTCTAAAATTGTACGAAAATACTGGCCCATTGTTAGCTCGATCCCAGGACTGGAGAAACCTCCGATGATAGCCAACAAAAAAACATCTAGCATCAAACAATTATTGATCCATGCTGACCATAGAATCCCCAAAGATTCTCCCATTGGCAAAACATTTACCCAACCATGCTATCATTGCACGATATGCAAACATATTTCAACACAAGAAACAATCACAGACCTGGAAGGCAAACATACTTTTAAATTACGCACAGGAGCAACATGTGGCAGTAGAAATATTATTTATTGTTTGATTTTCCCATGCCAGAGATACTACGTGGGTGAAAGTGGGCGTGACTTACGCACGAGGGCTCAGGAACATAAATCTAGATTTAAAACCCGCAATGAATCCTCACCACTCTATATTCATTATACACAGAACCATAACTTTAATGAGTTCAAAATCCTGGTATTAGAAATCATTGCACCCAAACCATACCAGGAACACAAAAAATTACTCCATCAAAGAGAAGTTTTTTGGATTCATTCCCTAAAAGCGAGTTACCCTGGGCCACAATGATTGTTTATCAATCAGTGAAATTCTGGAGTAAGGCTTCACCTGGAGCCAAGTAGGAGTGTATGTAAGGCAAACCCCCTGTGTTATGTGTTGTCCGTTGACTACCAGAAGAAGTAGTGGCTGCGTCCCACTCTGAAATATAATTGCGAATGAATACTACGAATGGTATGTAAAATATATAGCCTAGCCATAAGGGTTGTCCTGATCAAATGGTGGGCTTATGAATATGTACGAAAGGGATGTTATACCTGATTATTGTTATGTTTACCTTTATTTAGATAATCGGACCAGTGGAATTACAAATAATATTATTTTCGGGTCCCGATGAAGCCAGTTCGCTGGCGAAACGGAGAGGCCTTTTGATATATAGTCCGTCGACCCTTATGAACCCCTCAATACGGATTTTACTACAAGCCCAATATATGGTTATATATGATGATTTTTGTGATGCATCCGTTGTGGGAGTTCTTATATGATTTGTTTTGATCGACTTTACAATTCCACAACCCCATTTGGGAAGAAATATATGTTCCACGACAAGTGATTTTGGATATATACTTTCAATAAATAAAAAATATATTTTGGAATACAAGACAGAAAATTTGTGTGTTGCAGCTAACCCTTTGAAACTCATTCTTCATGCAGCACAAGGGTTTAACCCATTGCTCCATATCCTCTATATAATGAAGAGCCTTGATCACAGACTTCCTCCTTCTTTTGATCGTCAGAATTTTCTTGGTATTTCTTCTATGGTGCCGTAAAATACCTCCCCAATTAAGTGGTGCCTAATTTCTCTACTAGACAGTAAGCTGTGCTGAAGGTCAGCTGCTCACCCCGTCCTGGGCTGTTGCACCTCAGACCATAGTTAGCTCCCCGAACACACACACCAGGCCAATGCAATAAATGTACTTTTATTTAGAATAAAGGATAGTCCAAAAATAGAAAGATAAATGCAAAGTGGTTCAAATCAAAGTCCAAAAGCAATTCTATAAAGTTCCAAAATGGTGGCAAAGAACACTGGCAATAATCCCCTGGAAAGCAATGTTGCAAAGCCAAGGCAAACTGCTCCTGCGGTTGAACACGAACCGGAGATCCCGGACCCAAGTCCTCTCCAAACTGAATGTAGCTTCAGGTCTGACAAACCCCCCTTCAGACCAGTCTAATAAAAGAATCTAACTCTTGTGCGTCCACCGCACCCCCTTCCTCCGATCTCTCCTCGAAGATCTGATACTGTCCCTCCTGTTGAATTCCCGCTCGTTAGCAGGCCCAGCTGCACTGCTATCAGAGTGAGAAGCAGGAAACTCCCTTTCTCCAGAATGCTCATCTGGAAAGGGAGTAGATACTCTCCCTTGGGAACCAAGGCCACCGGGCCTCTCATATTCTGATCCGGAATCGTCTTCCATGGAATCCTGACTAAATTCATCTGCAGTCCTATATCCCTCCAGCCATTTATTGTCCTATTGCAAACTCTCGTTTGGGGACCCATACCCATCTGGCCAATCTTCATCATCATTCTGCCCCTGGTCAGCTAGCACATCCTCACTTTGCCCCTGGTCAGCTGGCACCTGCCTTGGCACCCCCAGGGTCTGTCGATGCCCACCAGGCTGGAACACCACATGGGCTTTGAACTGCCAACCTTCTGATTGGTAAGATCTATTGTTGCTGGTGATTAACCAGCTGTGCTAGAGCCCAGTCCATTGCTAAAGTGGGGAAAGCGCAGTCTGAAGGCCATGATGATGCCCCTGGATCTACTTGTTCAGCCCCTATAGCCCTTCTACACTTCATGAAATGCCACCCTTTTTATGAAAAAGAAATCTTGTTTTGATTCTTACCAAGTAACCAGAGAAGGCCCTCCAAACATGCAACAACACATCCACTTACCCTGCACACTACTATATCTGTGTTTTCATTTAATTACATCTTAAAATGGTGACATGAATGGATGCAATTTGGATAGATGTCAGTCCCACTTGCCATTTTGAAAGTGGCCCTGCAGAAAAATGGCATTATTTTGGCAAGCTTGGGCCTGGAGGAGTCTGGTATGGTAAACTAGCTACTGTGCAGTTCCTAAACTTGGATTAGAGTGTCATTCTAGGTTAGGGAGTTACTCAGATTCAAATCTTCATCCATCCATACAGCTTATTGATGGATCCGGGCTTGGATACTCTTTTCTTTTCAACATAGCTTACTTCACAGGGTTGTTATGAAGGTAGAATAAAGAAGAAGAACAGAAAATGTGGCATTCGGCCTCTGAGTGAAACTATGCCACCTCCTCAAATAGTGGCCCATAGGCCCATTGGAACAAATGGACATCTTTTCCCCAATGTCAGCATGGTAACAGCAGCTATGGATGCAGTACTTCATTGGGTACACATCCCCTTTCTCATCCGACTTGGTAGTTTTCAGGTTTTTTTTTTAAAGTGCTCTTTAAGGACATCTGATCCAAGTTCTTTTTCCATCAAGTGTTTGTCCCTCACTTCTAAATGAACATATTCAGGATCAAGCTGTACATCCCATTTATAAGATACCAACTCTCCATTCAATTATCATTCTGGTCACTCCTGAAATCTCATTATAATTTCTAATGATACCGATTTCAGAGGCAGGATGGAGATAAAAGAGTGGAGAAATTAGACTTTCTTTTTGTTGTTTTTCAAAGGCTCTCGGTTGCTGGTGGATTAAAAAAAAATAAAACTGCTGAAGTAATTTTCGAGCATCCTGGGAAAATCCTGAGGGTCATCTGCTCTCAATTCTGATACCTGGTGAAATGCCACTTGCAAACAAATGAATTAAAATACACTAAGTATGAATTTATTAGCAATTAGCATATAAAATGCTTTCAATCCTCCTTTCATTAATCTTAAACAGGAAACCTGTGAGGTTAAACTTTACAGAGAATTTGTGTGTGGAAGAGAGACAGAAAGGGAATTTACTCAAGGTCATCAATAAAACAGGAGGGTTAAGGAGAGGTAAGAATCATAACCTTATGTCATGCCTGGAGCCCTGCTGTGCTCTGAGCCACGCGAGGCTCTTGAATCTTCCTTCGAATGAAGATTTCTACAGTGTCATCCTGGAGACAAGACTTTCTGTCATCGTTGAAACAACAGCATTATTTGATTAGCAGGAACAAATCATCCTGAACAATCATATCTTGACAAATACCCTACTTCTCTGTTTTTATAGGGTCTTATCTGGTGGGAGGATGGTGCTTTTCTCCCAAACAAGTTGTGAGCTAGCTTTCTCTGCAATGCAGTCATCCCTCCATATCCACAGACTTTGCATCCATGGACTGAACCATCCGCAGCTTGAAAATGTTCCAAAAATGCAAACTTAAATCTGTTGCTTCGAACTTACTTTATTAAAAAATAAAACAAACTCCAATAGATACCAAGGGCCCACTGCACTTTGACATGGTTGCTCTCACCTATATCCTTATGAGAAGCACTGTCTGAATTTCAAGCAAAAAGTGGGTGCAAGAAACAATATTGTATGAAAGCTGACTGGCATAACCTGGAGATCGCAACCAGACACAGTGAAGACATCTGTCTTTGAGCTTTGCTACTCTGCTGCTGAATTCACATGCCCAGTGTGGAATATAATTCACCACATTAAAACAAGGGATGCGGCTCTTAATGTAAAGAATAATTGGAGTTGAAGTCCAAAACACCTGGAGGGCTGAAGTTTGCCCATGCCTGCTGTAGAGTTTGCTTGAAACACTGCTTACTTACTTTGGAGGAAATCCTATTGAATACATTTTGGTTTACTTCCAAGGACAAGGACAAAGGAATGTATAGGACAAGAGTGTAGGCTGCAATCCTATATTCATTAACTTGAAAACAAATCTAATGGTATTTTATTCTGACCAGACAAGAGTAGGAGTAGGCTATGTAACCGCAGGGGTATATATATCCCTACCTAGAACTGAGTGCTCAAGGATGTAGTTTGACATTGTGAGGAGGGAGAAGAAATAAAGCAGTGTTTTTCAAACTGGAGGTCTGAACCCTGGGGGGGGGGGGGGGTCATGACCAGGTTTTAGAGGGGTCGCCAAAGACCATCAGAAAACACATATTTCTGATGGTCTTAGGAACCCCATTGGCAGAGAAGGCTGAAAATCTCTCCGCCTGGCCTTCTCTTCCTTTTTGGAAACAGATGGCAAACCCTCCCACCAAAAGTCCTCCTCCGCTGTGGTTGGCTGGCTTCTCAGCCAAGGAAAGAGCTGCTTCTGAGACTCCAAGTGGGGAGGGGAGAGCAGGCATACTCTGTGCATGGCAGCATGGTGCACATGTGCAGGTGAGGGAGAGTGTGTGAGGCTGGAGGGAGGCTCATGCCAGTGAGTCCCTTCAAGGCATGAAGGTTCTGTGTAGGAAGTTTGGCCCAATTCTATTGTTGGTGGGTTCAGCATGTTCTTTGATTGTAGATGAACTATAAAACCCAGCAACTACAACTGCCAGATATCAAGGTCTATTTTCCCCAAACTCCACCCAGTGTTCATATTTGGGCATATTGAGTATCCGTGCCAAGTTTGGTCAAGATCAGGGTTGCCCAGGAAGTCGATCGCGATCGACCAGTCAATCCTGGGACCGAAGGAGGTCAATCCCAGCCGGATGGGGTGCTTCTCAAAGGGGGCGGAGCCAGGCTGCACCAAGGCCCGCCCCTCCCTCAGCTTTGGCACTCCCAGCAGCTGCTCCAGGTTTGAGGAGGGCAGGGCCAAGCCAGCCTTGTGCTAGCTATGCCACCACTGGCTTGACATTGCCATCCTCAAGCCTGGGGAAGCTGCTGGGAGCTCCAAAGCCAAAGGGGAGGGGCTTGGTGCGGACTGGCTCCGCCCCCTGTGGCTTTTGCTCTACCAGCAACTTCTCCAGGCTTGAGGATGGCAGTGCCAAGCCAGCCTTGTGCTAGCTATGCCACCACTGGCTTGGCATTGCCATCCTCAAGCCTGGAGAATCTGCTGGGAGCTCCAAAGCCAGAGGGGAGGGGCGGGGCTTGGCACACCCAACCACCTCCCCTCTCCAGCCTTGAGGAGGTAGGTAGATCTTTCTGATTTGGTTTTAATATAAGTAGCTCGCATGCTGAAAAAGTGTGGGCACCCCTGGTCCAGATCCATCATTGTTTGAGTCCATGGTGCTCTCTGAATATTGAACTAAAACTTCAAAACTTAAAGTCAATGCCCACCAAACCCTTCCAATATTTTCTGTTGGTCATGGGAGTTCTGTGTGCCAAGTCTGGTTCAATTTTATCATTGGGGGAGTTCAGAATGCTCTTTGTTTGTAGGTTGATTATAAATCCTAGCAACTACATCTCCCATTTGACAAAATCAACCCCCAACCCCACCAGTATTCAAATTTGGTCATATTGGGTATTTGTGCCAAATTTGGTCCAGTGAATGAAAATATACCCAACATATCAAATATTTACAATACAATTCATAACAGTAGCAAAATTACAGTTATGAAGTGGCAACAAAAACGTGATTTTCTGGTTGGGAGTCACCGCAACATGAGTTGTGGAAGGTTTAGGAAGGTTGAGAACCACTGAAAAAAGGCATTGCTCCCCAATGTGAATTCTGACTATTGAATGATTCCCCCTCTGGTTTCCAAATGGCATTCAGCTACAACTTCAGTTGAGCATTTAGAAATGCAGTGGAGGTATTCCAAGAAAATAAGCCACTAGGTTCATTTTAATATGATATGAGACAGTTGTACATCATTTGATTTATACAGATATTTCCTTTTCCGGACAAAGCCATTTAAATAAGTGAAAACCATTGGGCTATACAAGTCAAAAGGACAAAGAGAAGCCAGATGAAAAAGGAAAAGATAAATCTGCTGCTTAAGGTCTGGTTGTTCAAGGACAGTAAATGGCTCAACCAAGCCTACTGATTAAAAGCATTTGTTACATAAAGGCTATGTGAGTCAGAAGTAACACATTATCTCTGCATTCCTATTTGCGTACATCTCAACAAAATGCTATCTTGCTGCTGAGATACTCAATAATTGGAAACCTGTGAATCTGGTTTTTTTAAAGAGAGATACAGAGGAAAAACGTATAAGGTAGTTTTCATTTAACACTTTGGACACAACTCCGTCTTGCAGCCGCTATATTTAAAAAAGGATGATGAGGCTCAGAACTACTTGGAAATAGTAGCTTCTGATCTGGAAATTCCTTCTTTTAATGTTTACATGCTGGAACCAAATGGCAAAGAGAAAGGCTGTATTTAGCCAAAAATACTTCATCGTAATCATAAATTATTTCTGTAAAAGTGCCTAAGATACCTAGGTGGTTTGAATGAAAGGAAAGCCATCACTCCATGTGTTCAGATGGGGAAAAGGGATCAGGACCTGGGAAAAGATAGAATTCTTCTTTATTATTTTAAGAAATCTGCATGAGCGTTGTCATTCTCTGTCGCTGTTATTCATACCATATAGTCTATAAAGGTTGGCGTGGGTGAGTCTATTTCACTTCAACAGGCACACCTGGTCTCCTCTTCATCAACCATTTCAACCCAAGGGCTCTCTGACTAATAGATAAAAATGCATTAAACTTTGCCTTGAAAATGAGGAGAGGAACTTCATGTCATGGGGAAAATATTCAAATGTGAGATAAGAAAAGAAGACAGGAATTTCTTCTTAAGAAGGAATGTAGGGTTGCTTTCCCATACTCGCATTACTCTCCCTAATTCAGCGTTTCTCAATCTGGGGGTTGGGGCCCCGGGGGGCTCACCAGGGAGTATCAGAGGGGTTGCCAAAGACCATCAGAAAACATGTAGTTTGAGTCCCCTTCTCTCTGGATGTAGGTGAACTACATCTCCAAAACTCAAGGTGAGTGCACACTAAACCCTTCCAGTGTTTTCTGTTGGTCATGGAAGTTCTGTGTGCCAAGTTTGGTTCAATTCCATTGTTGGTGGAATTTGGAATGCTCTTTAATTGTAGGTTGACTATAAATCCCAGCAGCAACAACTTCCAAATGACAAAATCAATCCTTACCAGTATTCAAATTTGGGTGTATGGGGTATTTGGGCCAAATTTGGTCCAATGAATGAAAATAAACCCTTCATATCAGATATTTACATTAAAATTCATAACAGTAGCAAAATTACAGTTATGAAGTAACAAGAAAAATAATTTTATGGTTGGGTGTGACCACAATATGAGGAACTGTTTTAAGAGGTCACAGCATTAAGAAGGTTGAGAAATACTGCCCTAATTGTTGGAAGATGTGACTCTTCCATCTGTAGCAGGAATGTGAATGTCTATTCTTCTTGTTAATTACAGTTTCAATTGCTTCTGACCAATGGCTATGTTGGTTGGGGCTGATGGTGATTAGGCTCCAGAAATGCCTGGCTAGGTGCAGCTTCCCCATCCCAATCTAGTCATTATGGTATTTAGCTGGAATATGACAGTTCTTTTGAAACTATTGACTTCAAAAAAGACAAATGAATGTGTCTTAGAAGAAACGAAGCCTCTTACCAAAATGGCTAAACTCATACTTTGGATATAGGAGAAGAGTGTCTGCAAGCCAGATGGGTTTATTCAGTCAAAGAAGCCATGACATTGAGTTTGTAAGACTTGAACACAACAGTTGATGACTGTGGCTCTTGGAGATCTCTCATACATGTTTGAAATTGTCTTGATGGCAAATAACTGGGAAGAAACCATGGTTTAGTGGTAAAGCACCAGCTTTTCATGCAGACATGGTTAATCCCTGGGATCTCTAGTTAAAAGGTTCAGATAAAGATTTCTGCTAGAAGATCTGAAATGCACAATGGGCAAAACTAGGCAAAGTCAGCTGTGGCTATATTAACTATGCCCATAAATAGAATTTTGTGCATACTCGTGGACTAGTTTTCTGCTAAGACAAAAAAAACCCATCACTCTCTAATGTCCAAACTGGCAGATGCCCTTCGGGGTCTTGGGAAGTATCATTCTCAGTCCTGCCACCTGATCTTTCTTGACATGAGATTCCAACTGAGGTTCTGCTAGTGAGTTTTCACCATTTCTCATTTAATCAGGAGAAGCCATAACACTCCCAAACTGACCTAGCCTCTAATCAATAAGGGTTAGATGGGGCCGCAATGATGTAATTCTAAGCATATTGTTTGAAACTCAGTAGAACATGTGTTAAATTATTGTCATCTGCCTTCAAGATGTTTCTGATTTTTGGCAACTCTCAGGTGAACCTGTCATGGGGTTTCTTGGCAACATTTGGTCACAACAGGTTTCAGAAAGGGAATCGAAAATAGGTCAGCAAATGTTGTATTACCTCTCTACAAATCTATGGTAAGGCCACATTTGGAGTACTGTGTACAATTCTGGTCTCCGCACCTTAAGAAGGATATAACGGAACTGGAAAAGGTACAGAAAAGGGCAACAAGAATGATCCAAGGGATGGAGCGGCTCCCTTATGAAACCAGGTTGCAACGCCTTGGTCTTTTCAGCCTTGAAAGACGGCGTTTAAGAGGTGACTTGATCGAAGTGTATAAAATCATGCATGGGATAGAAAAGGTGAATAAAGAAAAACTATTTTCTTTGTCACAAAACACTAGGACTAGAGGACACTCCCTGAAGCTCCAAGGTAGGAAAATTAGGACTAATAAAGGGAAATATTTCTTCACCCAGAGGGTCATTGGGTTATGGAACTCACTTCCAGAGGAGGTTGTGACAGCGGTCAGCCTGAACAACTTCAAGGCAGGATTAGACAGATTCATGGATACCAAGTGTATCAGTAGTTACTGAAAAGGACATTCAAGTGCCACCTCGGAGTTGGTTGAGGTAGGCAGGATTTCCCTGGGTACTGGTTGTTGGGGGTCGGGAGCAGGTCAGGGTTTTGCCCTCCCTTCTGCTCGAGATCCCCGTGTACAACTGGTGGGCCACTGTGTGATACAGAATGCTGGACTAGATGGGCTGAGGTCCGATTCAGCATGGCTCTTCTTATGTTCTTATGTTCTTATGCTTGCCTTCTTCTGAGATTCAGAAATTGTGACTTGCCCAAGGTCACCCAGTGGATTTCCATAGTTGAACAGGGATTCAAACCCTGGTCTCCAGAGTCATTGTCCAGCTCTCAAAAACCTACGCTATGCTGCCCCATATCTTACTTACGTGATCCTTCATAGCCTAAGGATGATGGTCCTCCAAGTGTAGTGTCTTCGCGGTGGGTCCGTAGGTGGCTGTGGAGCCTTATTCTTGATCCACATGTTCTCCCACAGTGAGGACATTGGTTTCCAGGTAGAAGGCGGTCCTGATCAGAGTTGGCTTGATGTGCATTCCTTTGGTACATTTCTCCCTTTTGCCCTCCATTCGTACCTCTTTGAATTCTGTAGCACTGCTGGTCACAGCTGACCTCCAGTTAGAGTACTCAAAGGCCAGGGCTTCCCAGTTCTTGGTGTTTAGGTCACAGTTTTTAAGGTTGGCTTTAAGCCCATCTTTAAATCTCTTTTCCTGACCACCAATATTATGTTTCTCATTATTGAGTTGGTAGTATAGCAACTGCTTTGGAAGGTGGTGATTGAGCATTCAGACGATGTGGCTAGTTCAGCGGAGTTGATGGTGTAGGAACATTGCTTCAATGCTGGTGGCATTTGCTTCTTCCAGCACACTCACATTTGTCCACCTGTCTTCCAAAGAGATTTATAGGATTTTTGGGAGGCAACGCTGATGGAATTGTTCCAGGAGTTGAGTGTGATGTCTGTAGACAGTTCACATCTCACAGACGTAGAACATGGTTAGGAGAACAATAGCTTTATAAACAAGCACCTTCGTCTTCCTATGGATGTACCGGTCCTCAAACACTCTCTGCTTCATTCAGAAAAATGTTGCAGTCGCAGAGCACAGGCAATGTTGTATTTCAGTGTCAATGTTGACTTTTGTGGAGAGGTGGCTGCCAAGTTAGCGGGAAATGGTCAACATTTTCTAATGTTACTCTATTAAGCTGTATTTCTGGCATTGGAGAGAGAGTTGCTGGTGCCTGCTGGAAGAGCTGCCCCATATATTAAATTCCAGGTTCTTAATCCTCCTCCCCCTACTGGGCTTAGAAGTATTCCCCGTTGACACCAAATGTTTTTTCTTCTTCTAAAAGAAGGATATGCCTTAAACAGAATACATTCCATGTTTTCCAAACAACTCTCCTAATAACAAACAAAGGGTTGATTTTTTTATGTTTGTACATGTCTGACAATAGCACGAAGGACCACACATTAAGGGTGCGGGGATGGGGGAGCGAGCCTCAATGAAAGAAGGACAACGTGGTTCCTGGGGCTCTGGAGGAAAGGCATCCATAACATTCTTTTCCCAATAAATGTGTACATGTGGGTCAAATATATACTAAAACAGAACTCTGCTTTTTATAGAAAGCTTTGTAAAAGAGACCAGATGCTAGACACATGTGCAGTTCAGCCTTCCCATTTTTGCCTGTCAGAAAGTCTCCATGTGTTCAACTGGAATTGCTCATTGATAAACATATACAGAACCGAAACCAAATTATTTCAAAATTCTGTTTTCTAGAAAGGAGGGACAGATAGATTTGCCCCATCACCTTTGAAACCTGAAAGCGGCTGGAGGACTCCCCTGACTTTCATCTGCCACTTGCCATCTAGTCAGTGCAAATACAAGCAATGAGAAAACCTTGGCTGTTCTGACTGACAGGTTGTACTGAGCCAAATGATGAGGAAAAGAATGGTGGCGTGCAGGAGCAAGAATGTTAGACTTCTCCTTGTTGGCAATTTCACATGTGTAACTTGTTTTAATGTGGCTTGGGAGATATGATAGTTTTGCTGTCACATGTTACGCTCCTAATGCTATCATTTCTCAGTCTGAGACCTTTTGACAGGAGCACGGCTGCACATGGAGTAAGAAAGAATTTGATTTTGTATGTAGCTTCAAAGACTTAGCTCTGCTTGACATGACAAACCTGTTCCCAGGTTGTGTTATTTCAGATTGTTCATATGAACAGACAGTCTTATACATAGATCCATATCAAAATCAAGAAACTTATTGTTTGTATGGCAGGAATATTGTTTTTCTTTCTGCATAAAGAAACATGGCTTCAGTTTCTCACTATCAGAAGGGCTGAACTTATCTAAGATTGTATGCTTTAAAACAGTGTTTCCTGAGCTATCCTATGTGTTGGGCCAGCAATTATTATGTTTTCAGTGTGTACCATATGTGTGACCATTGGTTACACTTGTGTCTTTCTTTCCTAAAAGCTCTCTGGGGAACAGCGGCTGATAATGAGTGGACGGGCATCAATCCCTGGCTGTTACCACCATAAGTCAGAAATAATTTGAAGGTATACAGCAACAAAATTCTGCTTAAGCCTCCCTAAACAATTTGCAACTCAAAGGTAATGCATTTTGTTATAGATTGGACAGAGAAGGAAACGATTCTGTGCCTTCACGTTGTCTCCAACTTATGGCAACCACAAGGTGAACCTATCATGAGATTTTCTGGGCAAGATTTGTTGAGAGAAGACTTGCCATTGTCTTTCTCGAAGACTGAGAATATGACTTTCCCAAGTTCACTTAGTGGGTTTCCATGGCTGATCAGAATTCTGTTCTCCAGAGTGGTAGTTCTGTACTCAAACCTCTACACCAGTGGTTCTCAACCTGTGGGTCACCAAGTGTTTTGGCCTACAACTCCCAGAAATCCCAGCTGGTTTACCAGCTGTTACGATTTCTGGGAGTTGAAGGCCAAAACATATAGGAAGCCACAAGTTGAAAACCACTGCTCTACACTATTTATTTATTTACAGTATTTATATACCACTTTCCTCACACCTAGGGGAACTCAAAGTGGTTTACAAAAATACATAAACCAAATCATAAATCAAACAACATATGACTAAGCATAAAATACAATAGTATAAATTCCCCATAAGATAATAGGACATTACAACATGAAGTATACAAATAAAAAACACCTAATAAAAACATTAAAATCACATAATCTAAGGTCTTAGACCGAGCCATTCCAGATGTCGATTACACATATTCCATATTTACTTCTTGTAGTGCATTACTGTATTAGTCAAAAGCTTGGTTCCAGGAGAGAGGGCACTGATATAATCTGAGAATTCCAGAGTTGGGGAGCCACCACTGAGAGGGCCCTGTCTCTTGTCCCCACCAAACGCAGTTGTGACTCAGGGCCTCACCAGAAGATCTTAATCTCTGGGATGGTTCAGAGATTAAGGGGACAGATAAGGTTCATAAGGGGACAGATAAGCATAAGGGAACAGATAAGGGGACAGTTAATACATTTGGACAGATAAGCTGGGCTGGAACCATTTAGTGCCTTGTAGGCTAAAGCCAGCACTTTGAATTGTGTTTGGTAGCATACTGGCAGCCAGTGGTGCTGGCGTAACAGGGGAGTTGTGTGCTCCCTGTATGGTCCCTCCAGTGGACCATTTGAAACTTTTGAACAATGCCACGCGTTGGACCATTTGAAACTTTTGAACAATCTTCAAAGGCAACCCCATGTAGAGTGCATTGCAGTAATCTATTCTTGATATAATAAGAGTGTGGACCACTGTGGTCAAGTCAGACTTCCCAAGGTACAGGCACAACTGCACACAAGATTTAATTGTGCAAAAGCTCCCTTGGCCACTGCCAAGACTTGGGGTTCCAGGTTCAGCAATGAGTCCAGGATGACTTCCAAGCTGTGAACCTGCATCTTTAGGGGGAGGGTCAACACATCTGGCACATGCTGTAACCCTATATCCTGTTTAGCCATATGACTGACCAGGAACACTTCTGTCTTGTCTGGGTTCAATTTCAATTTGTTTGCCCTCATCCAGACCGTTACAGCTGCCAAGCACCAGTTCAGGACCTGAACAGCCTCCTTACTGGCAGGTGGAGAAGAGCGATAGAGTTAGACATCATCTCCATACAAATGGCAACAAACTCCAAAACTCTAGATGGTCTCTACCAATGGCTTTAGTATTCTGGCTTTTAAGGAAAAATGGATGAACATCTCAGTTACGTACATGCTGTGATTGTTATGTCTGCCATAAAGAGGACTAATGTGCTTCTTTGTGTTGTTTTATCTCCTATTCTGAATTCAGTGGTACAAACTGGAATGATAATGAATACAGTAAAGCAAAAGAGGTTGGTTGCAATGCAATAAAATGAATGCAAAAGTGGCCCTACAGGACAGCAAACTCCGGAAATGATTTTGTCTCCAAGGATACTGGCTGCTGACCTCAAAATCACATAAGCATTACAAAATAAGCACAAAATAGGATTCAAGCAGGAAGCTGCTGAATTAGTATTTATTAGGCAACTTGACTCAACCGAATCCAGACTCAGTTAAGGCTGCCATTATTGGCCCCATCAGGAAAAATAGTTGTCCTTCTTAAAGCATTATTAGGCTTTGCAAAAGGGACAATTGTATGACCAGAGACTGCAACTCTAAATTGATCTGTTATTTTTTTTGTACATGTTTTGGAATATATGAAAGCCCTAATGCTCAATTTAATAGCTTTCAAGCTCCATTGTTTGCAAACCTTTTCCTTCACCCTCCTCCACACACCATATGCTTCAATACATTATTCTTCTATACACTTCCTTGAGACAGATTTGGGGGAGTAGAAAATCTGTGTAGAAATTCACAAGATTGAATGGGACACAAAGATATGAGGCACATAATCCTCAGGGAGTCGGCGGCATAGAAACCCGAATAATAAATAATAAATAATAAATAAATAATATGGGAGATCAGCAGTGTGGAAGAGCACATTGTGTAACTATGGGTGGCTATAAATTTAGGGTTTTTTTTAGTATATCATGGAAGCATAGAATTTGATACCTCTCCATTGGCGCCCCCTTGTTGTGAGGGAGAGGCTTGCATACCCTAATTGTCGAGACCAGACGCCTTAAAGGGCCAGACCAAGAGGTGGATCCAAAGTAGAGTTGTGAGCTATGCTGGCGGTGGCATAATAGCCACCGGTAGGGCCTCCCATGCCAGACAGGACACAACCGAAGGGTCTGACAAAGAGCGTCAAAGGGCAGGATGGGCTCTCTACCCTTTTGGCAACTATCCTAAGAGAAAGAAAACTCTAAATTCAAACCCCGGCAGATGGTGCTCATCTAACCCTGTAAGGTCAACCATCTAGAGAAGGAAATTCAAATCAAACCTACGACCTGAGGACCTCGCTGCCACCGTCCAAGCTTCCTAGGCCCCGGCAGATGAACCTTTGGTTTAAAGGGTGAGGCCAGTTCTGTGCACAGTGCGCTCCACCAGAAAAATCCATTGCACAGGCTCGAAGGACACATCCAACCTCCGAAAAAGCATCAATGCACTTATAGAAAATGTGGGATGAGTCCTTCCTACGTATCTTCATTTGCGAAGTAATGCCAGAGAGAGAGAGAGAGAGAGAGAGAGAGAGAGAGAGAATTTTATATCAGATACTGATCTTGGTATATTATGAATACTAGTGTTTTTCCTGATGTAATAATTATGGAATTTGGAAGCATTTAGAATACTAGGGTTGTTGTGAGTTTTCCAAACTGTATGGCCATGTTCCAAAAGCATTCTCTCCTGATGTTTCGCCTGCATCTATGGCAGGCATCCTCAGAGGTTGTGAGGTCTGTTGGAAACAAGGAAAACAGGGTTTATATATCTGTGGAATGTCCAGGGTGGGGGAAAGAATTCTTATCTGCTAGAGGTATGTGTCAATGTTGCAATTGGCCACCTTGATTAGCATTTAAAGGCCTGCAGTTTCAAAGCCTGGCTGGTTGCTGCCTGAGGGAATCCTTTGTTTGGAAGTGTTAGCTGGCCCTGATTGTTTATTGTCTCGAATTCCCCTGTTTTTGAATGTTGTTCTTTATATACTGTTATGATTTTGGAGCTTGTTAAATACTGGTAGCCAGATTTTTTTTCATTTTCATGGTTTTTTCTTTTCTGTTGAAATTGTCCACATGGTTTCTTCCTTTCAACAGAAAGGGGGGAAAGCATTAAAATGAACAAAATCTGGTTACCAGTATTTTAAAAACTCTAAAATCAGAACAGTAAATAAAGAACAACACTCAAAAACGGGGAAATTCCAAACAAGAAACAATCAGGGCCAGCTAATCACCTCTCAACAAAAGATTCCCCCAGACAATAAGAAGCCAGACTTTGAAACTGCTAGGCCATTAAATGCTAATCCAGGTAGCCAATTGAAACAGTCACACCTATCTCAAACAAACAAGAGTTGTTTCTCTCACACTGGACCTTCCACAGATATATAAACCTCACTTGCCTAGTTTCCAACAGACCTCACAACCTATGAGAATGCCTGCCATAGATGCAGGAGAAACGTCGGGAGAGAATGCTTCTGAAACATGGCCTTACAGCCTGGAAAACTCACAACAACCCAATGATTCCGACCATGAAAACCTTCAACAATGCATTTAGAATAATAGTGAATGACTATACTATTACTAAAAAACAGGTTTGCTAAAACTTACTTCCAACTAAAAATGCTTCGGATTATGCTGAAAGATGCTACTTCACTAGTGAGGGCATGAGGATACATGGTTTGTCTGCACAGAACCTTGTTGTTGCTCACAGAAGCAGAACTGCTCATTGAAATAAGTAAATATATTCACATTCAATTTGTTTGCACAATGAGCTAGCATGAACTGGGGTTTCTGCATTTCCTTACAAGCAGCCTTCCAAGCTAAAAACAACTGCCCAGCAGCAAGCAACAATGGAACATAATTGCGTCATCATGTTCTGTGGGAGCTGGAAAAGACGACCCACTGGTTTCTCAAACTTAATAAATGTTGCTTTTTTCAACCATTCCAAAACAGAGATACTATGAGCCGAGGGATGCCACTTCTGCCTTCTGTAACAAACAGAAGGAAGACATTTGTTTCAATTTCTGTACAACAGTAAATAATAATCAAAGGACATCAAGGTTTCATACCAGAGAGAAACATAATTCAGAACGGCCTCTCCTGTCCTCTCAGGTCCATAACTGCCTGGGGAGTCTGCAACCAGACAAGAAAATAATATTTCAGCTTATAGAATTCAATTGTACAGATTAGGATGGGATTCCTGAAATCCTCCTGATGCCATGCGTTCTAAATGGAAGGGAAAATAATCTGCCACAAATGTTGAAGGAGAATGACAAAATGTATTATAAATGAAATGTACATAACGATAATCCAGAAATGTTACCTGCTGCAACTGAAAATATAATACATTTTCATGAAAAGAGTGAAAGGTGAACTAATCTTCTTACTGAGAATTTAATTTGCTGATTATGTTTTTTTTCTTATTTATAGGTTGCTATTCTTTTAATACTTGGAGGATTAATGAAAAAAATATATCATTACGACAATTCTGACAAAATCCTCTCTTTTGGAGTATCAAAATGAATATATTACATGTGCATTGTTTCTTTTTACCCAAACCTGGTATCTGTGGGAAGCCCACATATAGGGTTGCCATATGAATAAGGGACAGGCACCTAAAAATAGGAAAATTTTCACAAAAAGAAGGGACCCAACATAAAAACTTTAAAAACAAATGGTTATTTTCATGTTTTTATTAAGTGTTCCTTATTTTTGTGAAAATTTCCCTATTTTTAGGTGCCTGTCCCTTATTCATATGGCAACCCTACCCACATATCAAATATCAATTATGACTCATATTTTTCCTGATACTAGGGACAATATATATAGCCACCATGGCTACTAGCTATAGACCAGGGGTGCTCACATTTTTTCATCATGTGAGCTACTTATAAAACAACCAAATCAAAATGATCTACCTACCCACTACTCAGAAAGCCATAAAAGCAAAATATTTGGAAATTTATTTCACTGAGAGCCATATAATATATTTTAAGACTGAATTCAACTAAATGTGAGTATAATAAGCCCATGAATTTATTCATAATAATAATGATGATGATATTCATTCAGCCTCTGCTACTAATAATAATAGTAACAACAACAACAATAGGTTCCTAGAGTAGAAGGAGACCTCCAAGGGCCATTCAGTCTAACCTCCTTCTGCCTTAAGGGAAAAACACAATCAAAGCATTCCTCACAGATGGCCATTCAACCTCTGATAATAATAATAGGTTCCTAGAATAGGAGGAGACCTCCAAGGGCCATCCAGTCCAACCTCCTTCTGCACCTGGGCGGCGTTGGGAGCCTGCGGGGCGGGACTGAGCCTTCCCCCCGCCCTGCCTGCAATCTACCAGGACGCCCTACGGGATCTACCAGTAGACCGCGATCTACCTAATGAGCACCCCTGCTATAGACTGTATTTATTTATTTATTTATTTATTTATTTATTTATTATACTTATATCCTCCCTTTCTCTACCCTGGAGGGGACTCAAGGCATCTTACAGATAGGCAATGCCTTAATAACAATATACAGTTCAAATACATTAAAATTTAATTCAAAATTAAGTACATTAAAACATTATTAAACATTATTATCACTATAAAACCACGCAATTTGCAATCATAATCCAGATCATTCTGGTAGTCCTTGCACATAATTCCAGTTAATCTATTGCACGATGGTTCTTCTCTGAAGGCTTGATCCCAGAGTCACATTTTCACTCTTTTTCTGAAGGTTAGGAGAGAAGGGGCTGATCTAACATCACTGGGAAGGGAGTTCCACAGCCGAAGGGCCACCACTGAGAAGTCCCTGTCTCTCATTCCCACCGGTCGTGGCTGCGAAGGAGGTGGGGCCAAGAGCAGGGCCTCCCCGGACGATCTTAATCTCTGAGATGGTTCATAGGAGATCTGTTCAGACAGGTAAGCTGGGCCGGAACTATTTAGGCCTTTAAAAGCTAAAGCCAGCACTTTGAATTGTGCTCGGTAGCAGTTGGACAGCCAGTGAAGCTGACGCAGCAGGTGGGTTGTATGTTCCCTGTACACTGCTCCGGTGAGCAATCTGGCTGCCACTGGTTGGACCATTTGGAGCTGCTGAACAGTCTTCAAAGGCAACCCCATGTAGAGTGCATTGCAGTAATCTATTCAGGATGTAATCAGAGAGTGGCACACCATGACCAAATCTGACTTCCCAAGGTATGGACTCAAATGGCGCACAACTTTTAACCTGGAGTCCCAGGCTCGGCGATGAGTCCAGGAGATAGATAGCTATCTCCTGTATAAAATTCCTGATCCCAGTCATTTATACATGACCTCAAATGAGCTTCTTCACATGAGCCACACACTTTCTGCGTGAATGTCACAGAAAGGTATTTCATAGACATTTCACCTTTACTTGCCATTGTTTAAGGTAAAGTTTTTCCCCTGACATGAAGTCTAGTCGTGTCTGACTCTGGGCGTTGGTACTCATCTCTAAACTGAAGAGCCAGCATTGTTTGTAGACATCTTCAAGGTCATGTGGCCAACATAAGTGAATGGAGCGCTGTTACCTTCCAACCAGAGTGGTACCCATTGATCTGCTCACATTTGCATGTTTTTGAACTGCTAGGTTAGCAGAAGCTGGGGCTAACAGTCGGAGCTCACCCCACTCTCTGGATTCGAACCTATGACCTTTCAGCCAGAAAGTTCAGCAGCTCAGTGGTTAATCTTGGGTAAGTTACACTCTCTCAGCCATAGAGGAAGGCAAGGACAAACCTCTTCTAAATAAAGCTTTCCAAGAAAACTTTGAGAAAGAAGATGATGTTGAGTTGATAGTACACAATAACAATAACAAATTTTATATCTTACCATTAAGGATTTTAGAATTGCAGGCATGGAATTATCTTTAACCTAACCAAGAGACTGGAGAATCTAAGAACCCCTAGAAAATGTCATCATCTTGGATGCCTTGCTTATCCAAGTCCAAGATATCAGACATTGATACGCTACATGCAGCACATATTTATGAAATAAGACGTGAAGATAAAGGAACTTTTGTGATTTCACATCCACTTATATGGTGCATTTGTTTGCACCAACTCTGGAAGGAACATTTACTATTTCGAATAACTGAATTTAGGAGAAGGCTAAATAGGGAAGCCAAGCACTTGCTAAAAGAATGCAAAGTTCAGGAAGGAAAAATCTACTCTTCTGCAGAAAATATCTTTGGTTTGTTTCTCAGTGCATTACTTTACAAGGCACATTTGTTGCTTTGAAACAAATGGTTAAGAATGCAGCAAATGCATGTTTAAGTCATCCTTGGTGCGACTGCAAATGCCTGCATCTGTCTTTCCCCATTTCCTATGCACTATATTGACTTGTCAGGCTGGAGGCAAGTGATGCCAGAAATTATAAAGTTAAAAAAAAGTGAGCAAGTGTATTTCTGACCTCTAATTTCCTGACAGAAACGTGGCCTAAAATTCACCTCTCCTCTCTTGTCTAGTCTATGGAATAGTGGTAGCTGGTGGTATTGCATGGTGATGATGGTAGTGATGAATCCACTTTTAAAAATAAAACACCTTGAAAAGAGCTATCCAAGGTGCTGAACCTATTCTGAGTCTCATCTCTTGCAACTTAGAAGCATACAGTTGGAAGGAACCATTTGTTCTTTCTTAAGCAGTGGCAGCAGATATCTCCCATGGCAGCAGGACGGTTCATCCGCTTTGGGTTTTAGTGTGAACCATAAAGCAGCTCAGCTGGAACAGTGCATTCAGAACAGTGCACCTTATTTTAAGGATATAGGTTTAGAGATGGGTAACAAGGAGGACAAGAGATATGAAGAACATAGCAGGAATTCAGAGACATTGCTGTGTTAATTTAGAATATCAGGATGCAGAAGAGATCTTGTGACCCCCCCCCAAAGAGTGAGAATGAAGTTGGTAGCATACACTTTCATACATTCTACTTCTGTATCAGAAGAAGTAGATTTAGCCAAAGACTTCATTCTCTCAGTTAGTCTTTTGTGTGTGTATGTGTGTGTCAGGACTTGAGAAACTGCAAGTTTCTTCTTTTGTGAGAGAATTGGCCATCTGCAAGGATGTTGCATAGGGGACGTCTGGATGTTTTACCATTCTGTAGCAGGCTTCTCTCATGCTCTGGCATGGGAAGCTGGAGCTGACAGATGGGAGCTCACCCTGCTCCCCGGATTTGAACTACTGACCTTTGGTCAGCAGTCCTGCCAGCACAAGAGTTTGGCCGATTGCACCACCAGGGGCTCCTAGTTAGTTTTTAAGGTTGCAAGATCCTTTTGTATATGAGAAAAGCTTGAGGGTATTGTAAGAGGTTGGGAACAGGTTTGCTTTAGCCTATATTAACAGAAACATAATTTCCAGGCTGAAGGATTTAATGGTTTTCCCTGTTTTCTTTAACAATCATGTCTCATCTGGACTGCTGTGTTCAGTTCTGGGCACCTCATTTTAAGAAGGATGTAATAAATTGGGGCAGGTTTGGATATGGCCACCAAGGAAGGTATAGAGACCATATGAGGAAATAATTCAGACATTTATTTATTTATAGTATTTGTATCCCACTTTCTCTCTCTCAGGGAGACTCCAAGTGGCTTACAAATTAAAATTGCACAATGTCATTGCTTTGTTAGTCTAGAATACCAGGAAAAGGATGTTGTAACACCTTAGAGACTAAGAGAATGAAGGTGGAAACATAATATTTCATAGATTAATTCTGCGGTATATTTAGGGTGCATTTAGATTGTTAATATAATACAGTGTTGTACCACCTCACCCGCAATAGCTCAATGGTGTAGGATCCTAGGAGTTATAGTTTGGTGAGGGGAAATGGTCAACATTTTCTAGTGTTATATCATTAAGCTTAATTGCTGGCATTGCAGAATTCTGAAACAATTCTATCAGCACAGCCTTCAAAAAATCCTAAAAATCTCCTGGGAAGAAGAAGCAAATGCCACCAGCACTAAAACCATGATCCTTCATTATCCATTTTGCTGGACCGAATGCCACATTGTCCAAATGCCCCATCACCATCTCCCAAAATAAAATATTGGTGGACAGGAAAAGAGATTGAAAGATGAGCTTAAAGCTAACCTTAAAATGTGGCATAGAAACGAGAACTGGGAAGGCTTGGCCTTTGAGTGTTGGAACTTGAGGTAAGATGTGACCAACAATGCTATGGATTTTGAAGAGGCACAAATAGAGGGTGAAGGGAGAAAGATGCCAAGAGAAAGGTGCATCAAGTGAACACATGTCAGACCCACCTTCTACCAGAAATGTGGTTGACTATACAGATCCAGAATAAGTGTTTATAATTATTTGCTGACCCACCACCAAGACTCTACACTTGGAAGACAACCAGACTCATGGGCAACAAGGGATTGCCTATGACGGGTTTGGTGAGGCACCATCATTTTTCCCCAGGAAGGCCAAAGATCTTGTAAAACTACAACTACAATCATAGGATACCATAACAATGATCCAGAACAGTTAACATGGTGCCAAACTGCACCCTTGGGGTCCTTCCACACAGCCATATAACCCAGAATATCAAGGCAGATAATCCACAATATTTGTTTTGAACTGGGTCCATATTGCCATGTATTCCAGTTTAAAACAGATAATGTGGGATTTTATTCAGCTTTGTGGCCTCAGTTAGTGTTGTAGTTTAGCCTGTGTATGTGTCTGATTTCAATGGGGATGAAGGTGCTTCTGGGCCTGTGTCTGGTGTGAATGAGGATGAGGGTTTTTCTGGGCCTGAGTCAAGCCCAGGAGAGAGGCCCAAGGTGTCTGTTGAATGGAGTGTTTTTCTGCAGATGCGCAAGGTAAAATTCCTGGGAACGGGCCACAGCAGTCTTTCTCGGAGGATGAATTGTCAGGTGCAGAATTTAATGAAGATGATCTAGACTTTTGTAAACACAAGCACAGTTCTCAGGCTCTACAAAGGTCAATTCACCTGCAGACGAAGAGAGATAATAAATCCTTATCTGATTGTAAGGGCAAGTGAAATGCTTTCCTTTCATTTCAGGGGCCAGAAAAGGCTTTACATTGATACTCCTATATTCTGTGCTGGTCATGCCTCATCTGGAGATCTGCATTCCATTCTGGACACTTTATATTTATTTATTTATTGTTTCGATTTGTATACCATCCTTCCAGTTTGGCTCAGGACGGTTTACAGTACATCGACCAAGCATTAAAACCATAACAATAAAATAACATTAACCATTAAAGCAGAGTCACAAAGTTAACCCATACCCAGGAATGACTAGACATTAAATGCCTGATGGAAGAGAACTGTTTTGCAGGCTTTCCGAAATGCTGGCAGTTCAGTGATTGCTCGGACTTCAGGTGGCAAGGTGTTCCATAGGCTTGGAGCAACAACAGAGAAAGCCCTCTGTCTAGTTGAGGACAAATGGATGATCTGTAAGGAAGGGATCTGTAAGAGCTTGTGGTCCTCAGATCAAAGATATTAAGGAAGATATAGAGCAGGCATGGGCAAACTTTGTTTCTCCCTCCAGGTGTTTTGGACTTCAACTCCCACAATTCCTAACAGCCTAGAGGGAGGGACAAAATTTGCCCATGCCTGGTATAGAGAAATAGGAGCGGGCACAGAAGAGGTAACTGATGATAAGAAAATGTATGAAGAATGAAGGATATGAGGAATCGTTGAAGCTGAGCATGTTTATTGTAATGAAGAGACATCCAGGTGGCATGGCTGCCTTCTTTCAATATGGAGAGGACACAGCAGATGCATTTTCTGCTGACTCAAAGGGTAGAACCACGTTTGGAGTTACAGGAAGGTAGATAAATTTCCACTGAACATTAGATGAAACTTCTTGAGGGTGAGAGATGTTTAACAACTTAAGGGTCTGGAGAACAAGCCCTATGAGGAGCAGCTTAAAGAGGTACAGTTGCTGGTGCCTGCTGGAAAAGATGCCTTGTATATTAAATACCAGGTTATTTTTGGTGCTCTTACAGCAGTCACCAGCCAATCCCTCTCCAATGCCAGATATACAGCTTAATAGTGTAACATTAGAAAATGTTGACCACTTCTGCTCGCTTGGCAGCCACCTCTTCCCAAAATTTAACATTGACACTAAAATTCAACACCGCCTGAGCTCTGCAAGTGCAGCATTTTTCCGAATGAAGCAGAGAGTGTTTGAAGACTGGGACATCCGTAGGGAGACCAAGGTGCTTGTTTATAAAGCTATTGTCCTCCCAACCCTGCAATACACCTGCAAGATGTGGAATTTGAAGAGGCACAAATGGAGGTCGAAAGAGAGAAATGAGCCAAGGGGAAGGCACACCAAACCAACCCCAACCGGGACCGCCTTCCACCTGGAAACCGATGCCCTCACTGCAGGAGAGGATGCAGATCAAGAATAGGGCTCCACAGTCACCTACGTTTCCACCGTCAGGACAGCGAACTTGGAAGACAATCTTACTCAATGGATACAAAATTCAATGGGCAAGTTTACTAAGTTAGAAGAACAAGGTGCTCTGAATTGGTTTGAGAGACAACAGCTGTGTAACTGGAAAAAAGGACTGGCTAAGTAAAAAATCCCAGATGTAGAGCATTGAATAAATACAAGGAATGGCTAAGTAAACTTAAAACCCAAGAAAAAACAGGGAAAGGATTAATTGGGAAAATATATAATGGATTAATTGGAGAAGAAACAGGACTGAAGCTGTTTGAGAGGGTCTGGGAAGGAGACCTAGGGCCTCTGACAGACTTTGATTGGAAAAGGGTTCTGAAGTGGAGAGTGGTTAAGAATTTATCAACAAGATTAAAAGAAAATGTATTTAAAGTTATATGGAGATGGTATACCACACCGATCAAACAACAACAGATGGATAGCAAGCAAAGCAACCTCTGCTGGAGATGTGGCATGCACAAAGGGACATATTTTCATTTATGGTGGGAATGCCCCCAAGTGAAGAATTTTTGGAATGATATATTTATCGAAATAAGCAATATTACTGGGATAAATATTACTCCGGATGCTAGGTTAGCATTACTAATGGACGGCACTATGTTGAATTTAGAAATGGAAAAGAAAGAATTGATGATTATTTTATTCACTGTGGCAAGAATTATAATAGCAAGGAACTGGAAAATAATAACTAATCTTACACTGGAAGCTTGGTATAGGGAGCTTTGGAACTTAGCCTTAAATGATAAACTAACAATGGAAATGAAGGTATTCAAGGGGGAAACTAATAGACCAGATTTTGAGGCATACTGGTCAGTCTTTATTAAGTACACTTTAGAGAGTGAAAATGGAATGCAATATAACCCTGTTGGTCAGGAATTTTGGATATGACATTCGATTAATGGTTGATTTATAAATATATGGTGAAGGAAAGGATACCTGTTCAGGCCTTGGTGGTGGGCTATGTGTATGTAAAATGTTCACTGTTTTGTGTTTTGTCTACATTGTAAGTTGTTATTGTATGTAAATAAAATCTTCAAAAGACAAAAAAAGAAAAGGGCTCCACAGTCACCTTTGGAGCCACTGCCAATACACCAACCTTAAAGGACCATCATCCTCGGACTATCAGAAATCACGTAAGTAAGTAAGTAAGTAAGTAAGTAAGTAAGTCATTCCCAATGGCCACCAAATGTTTTTTCTTCTTCTCTAAAAGAATACATTCCAGGTTTTCCAAACAATGGGTGGATTTTTAATGTATTGCACATATCTGACCATAGCATGAAGGACCACACACTAAGGGCAAGGAGGGAGGGAGCAAACCTATTTCGTAGGCGTATAGTAGGGTTGGGAGGACTATCTATCTATCTATCTATTTATGTCTATGTATATAATAAAAGTCAGTGTTTGCGGCAGGGCGGGGCGGTGAGGTGGTGCGGAGGGAGGAATATGTGCCAACATTTCAATTGGCTGCCACTGTGGGATTATTTGCATAAAGGGCTTTGATTGGCCAGCCTCAGAACTCCAATATTCTGCAGCCCCAGACAGAGGGGATTGGTTGCCACTGAAATGGTATTTGCATAAAGGACTCTGATTGGCCAACCACATTCCAACATTCTAAAGTGACTCAGAGGGAAAAGGAAAGGCCTCAGGCAGTCAGACACTGCGGCCCTCAGCAGTGATGGGTCAGGACAAAACTTGGCAAACGGGGGCTCAATGGCCCACTTCACAATCTGGTGTGGTTTAGGGCAGGATGGGCCACGAATGATGGGATTTGCAGTACCTACACCTCATTCACTTCCCAAACAACATTGTAGTCCCTATAAATCACAGACCAGGCCCAAACGTCCCCAGACAGAGGGGATTGGTTGTAACTGAAATGGTATTTGCATAAAGGACTCCGATTGGCCATCCACATTCCAACAATCTAAGGTGACTCGGAGAAAAAAGGAAAGGCCTCAGGCAGTCAGACACTGCGGCCCACAGCAGTGATGGATCAGGACAAAACTTGGCAAACGGGCCCAATGGCCCACTTCACAAGGCGACCCTCACCCAATGCCACAATTACAAAATACCATACAGAGCCCCCATGACCCACTCTACACCCTGGTGCTGTTTCAATAAGGACGGTCCACAGATGATGGGACTTGAAAAACCTTCACTCACCTTCCGAGACCACTGCAACCCTCATCCAAAGAATGATCAAGACCAAATGTGACACACAGAGCCCCCATGACCCACTCTACATCCTGGTGCTGTTTGGAGGGGGGTGGACCATGGCCAATGGGACTTGCAGTACCTTCACTAAGTTTCTGAGACCACTGCAAACCACATAAACATCTAATAGGAACCAACCTTGGCACACAATGCCTTCCTCAAATAACCCAGGCACCGCCGGTTTCCCCAAGCTAGTGACTTTATAAACAAGCATCTTGGTCTCCCTACGGATGTCCCGATCCTCAAAGAACGCTGCACTTGCAGAGCTCAGGCGGTGTTGTATTTCAGGGTCGATGTTAGGGTTGCCATTTTTTGATATAAGAAATAAGGGACATTTACGGGATTTTTCACAAAAATAAGGGACACTTCATAAAAAACTTGAAACTCAAACATTAGGTAGAAAGAGTTTTATTAACAGAATAAGATAATGATTGAAACTCACAAAAGAAACTGACTTATACCCTCTTAACAGTACATGGTATGTTTCTGCGTGTTTTGTCATGCAGAAAAAACATTATCAGAACTACCTTATTTTCCCCATCTGTATTTAGTACTTGACTTTGCTGACTTTAAAAGTGCACTGTCTAAGCATTAAAATAAAATAAATTTTATAAGATAGTACATCTTCATGATTATAATGTCAATAGTTAATGGTATAGTATAGTATGGAATACACAGCATTGTATAGTATTGGGATGCACAGCTAGGCCTGTTTTAAGAGTAACTCTCAAGCAACCAGAAACTATCTTTATCTAACATGATCCAACATTCCCCTTGGGTAACGGTTAATTAGTCTACTGTACTTTGAAAAAGTCCTGTATCGCCTCTTCCTTCCAACGGGGACGCAGGCTGCCCTGAGAGTTGGAATCCCCGGGCAGGCATTGCCGTGGAAACCACAGCGTGCACCTTCCTCTGGTCAACCCCGCCCAGTCCTGTCCTGCTAGTCAAAAAATAAGGGACAGGGCCTGAAAATAAGGGACACAAATTTTAGGGCCAGAAGAATAAGGGACATATGGCAACCCTAGTCGATGTTGACTTTCCCCACAACACCTTCCTGCTGCTAGGGATGCTTTCAGTGCTTTGTCCTTCCAGGTGTTTTTGGACTCCAGCTCCCAGAATGCCTCAGTGTTGCCCAAACTGGCCGAGGCTTCTGGGAGTCGGAGTCCAAAACAGAGGACCAAAGTTTGGGAGGCTGGAAAAGGCGGCACACGGTGTTGTTTCTGCGTGGGGCCACTTTCTCCCTCTCCTCTCCCCCCCCCCAGTTCCCACACCAATCTCTCTCCTGTCTTTGCGTCCTTTGTGACGGGCCGACGTCGCCTAGCAACGCCGTTGCCATCCCCATCCCCAACTCTGAACCGCAGCAGCACCTGCGCAGTGGGTACCACACCACCCTCTCCTTTCAGAACCACAGAGAGAGAGAGAGGCGGAGGTGCGCATGTGCGCGCATCTCTCTTTCATTCTCTCAGGTAGAGAGGAGGGAGGGAGGGAGGCAGGGAGGCAGGCCGGCCTTCCCACTGAGCCCCTTCTTCTCCCCTGTCCGCGGCCACATCCCTCCTGCGTCGCCTCCTCCAAGCCTCCCAAGGCAAGCTCCCTTCTCCAGCTCCTTTGGCGTTGAGGGCGCAGGCGCGCGCGGAGAGGAGGAGTCGGAGGAGAGGGAGGGAGGGAGAAAGGAAAAAAGGAGGAAAGAGGGAAGGAGGGAGGGAGGGAGGCGGGCACCGCTGCTTCGGCTGCTAGTGAGGCGCTCCGTGTCGCGGGAGGAAGAGGCAACGGTGCTTCAGCCAGCCAAGAGGAGGAACAGGAGAAAGAAGAAGAGGAAGAGGGATAGGAAGGAGAAGAAGAGGAGGGAGAGGCGGCCTCGCCTGTTCGCCCATCCTTCCTGAAGCGGAGGTGAGGCCGACACCACGCATCCTTGGCCGCCTGGGTGCCCTGCATCCTCCATCTCTCCATCCTCCGCTAGCTGACGCCTCCCTCCTTGTCCCTTATTGTCTGCTTCCCTTCTTCTCCTCTTTCCATCCTCCCCTCCTGTCTTCTCCTCCCCCTCCATGCCTGCTTCCCCTTTCCTCCTCCCCATCCCACTCCCATCCCTCCTTTCTTCCCCTCTTTCCTTGCTTCTCTATCTTTTTCCTGTCCTCCCTCCTCCCCCTCCCTCCATTCTTTCTCCTCCCCTTCCCCTTTTCCTCCTCCTCCATCCTTTCCCTCCTCCCCTCGTCCTACTCTTTGCACCCCATCTCTTACTTCCCCTCTTTCCTTGCTTCTCAATCCCTTCTTTCTCTCTTTCGTGTCTTCCCCTCCTTCCCCTTCTTTCTCCTCCCCCTTCCTCTCTTTCTCCCCATCCCTTCCTCCTTTCCCTCCTCTCCTCCTGTCTTTTCCTCCCCTCCATGCCTCCTTTCCTTTTCCTCCTCTCCTTCACACTCCCATCTCTTCCATCCATCCATCCTTCCTTCCCCTTTCCTCCCTTTTTTAGCTCCTCTTCATCTCTTTCCCCATCCTCCACCCCTTCTTTCTCCCCCTCTTCCCCTATTTTCCTCCTCCTCCATCCCTTCTTCCATTCCTCCTTTTCATCCTCTCCTCTTGTCTTTTCCTTTCCCTCCATGCCAGCTTCCCATTCCCCTCCTCCACTCCACCTCCCCTTCACACTCCCATCTCTTCTTCCTTCCTTACCTTCTTTCCTTGCTTCTCTATCCTTTCTTTCTTTCCTGTCTTCCCCTCCTCTCTCTTCTTTCTCCTCCCCTTCCCCTCTTCCTCCTCTTCCTCCTCCCCTTTCTCCTTTCCTCCTTTTCCTCCTCCTCATTGAACCCCATCTCTCCTTCCTTCCTTCCTTTCTTCCCTTCCCTTCCTTCTCCATCCCTTCTTTCTCTCTTTCCTCTCTTCTCCCCGCTCCTCCCTCCTTTCTTTCTCCTCCTCTTTCCCTCCTCCTCCATCCTTTCTTCCTTTCCCTCCTCTCCTCCTGTCTTTCCCCTTCCATGCCTGCTACCTTATCCCTTTTTCTCCTCCCTGTCACACTCCCATCTCATTCCTTCCTTCCATCCCCTTTCCTTGTTTCTCTATCCCCTTTCTCTTCCCCCTCCTCCATCCCTTCTTTCTTCTCCCTTTCCTCTCTTTTCTTCCCCCTCCATCCCTTCTTCCTTTCCTTCTTTTCCTCCTCCTCCTCTCCTTCTCTTTGCACCCCATCTCTCCTTCCTTCCTCTCTCCCTTCCCTCCCTCCCTCCCTTACTTCTCTACCCCCTTTCTCTTTCCTCTCTTCCCCCTCCTCCTCCATCCCTTTTTTCCCCATCCCTTCTTTTCCTCCCCCTCTATCCCTTTTCTTTTCCCCCTCCCCCTCCTCTTTCCACCCCATCTCTTCTTCCCCCTTTCTTTCTTCCTTCCCTCCTTTCCTTGCTTCTCACTCCCATCACATCTTTCTCTTTCCTCTTTCCACTCCTCCATTCCTTCTTTCTTCTTGCCTTCTCCTCTTTTCAACCTTTTCCTTCCCTTCTTTCTCTCCCTCCTCCTTTCCTCTTTCCCTCCTCTTCTTTCCTTTCTTTTCCTCCCTCCCCTCTCCAGCCACCTGCTTCCCCTCCCATCCCCCCAAACCCTCCTCCTCCCCCACCCCATCTTCCCTTCCGCCACTCCTTTCTTCCCTTCCCCTCCTCCTTCTACACCTCTCACCTCTTATCCGCCCATCGCTACCTTCCTTCCTTTCTTCCAGGCATCCATCCTCGCTGTCCTCTTGCCTTTGTGTTCTCCTAACCATGCAAAATGTATATGTAGCCAAGGTGGAGAATCTATCTATTATCTATCTATCTATCTATCTATCTATCTTCATTGTTATGGTCACATTATTATTATAATATGTGTTCGTATCCTGTTTTTTCTCCATGATTGGGATCCCCATGCGGCTCACAACTTATAAAGCAATGCAAAAATATGTGTGGTTCCCCTCTCTCTATTCCCATATTGTGGCAACACATGTGCCTTTCCCCTCTCTTCCTTGCTCTCTCTTCCCCTGTCCCTCTTTCAGGAAGGAAGAATCAAAAGGGTTAAGAGGATAATTCAGCCTCCAAAGGCTGGGATAAGTGGTCATTTTTCTGCAGTGTGTGTGTATTTATCTATCAGTGGTTGTGCAAACAGAAGGGGAAATGCAAAAGGATTCTGTGTCCGTCCAAAGAATCTTTAGTGTTTCCCATGATTTGAATGGTCAAGATGCTTGCTTCTGTTTAAATAGGTTGAGGGAGAGATTGTATTATACAGGCATCAGTTTGCATGTGCATTTCAAACTCCTTCGGCTGCCTGTAAATCCTCCTGCTTCTGGTTATGTCAGTGAGAAGCCACCAGGAAGAAGGAATGGTGAGAATGTGGTTGGAAGGAAGGAAGCCTGGAGAAACCGGCTTTTCAACGCTGGTTCCGCTTTAGCTTCCTTCCAATTTCCACGCAACTTCAAACACCTGCTTCGTATTTGATTTGGGAATCCATCCTCAGACATCTGTGGTTCCGTTTTTTGGGGCGAGAGGAACTTATTAAGTCATTAATACAGCACAGCCTTCTTTATCCCAAACGTTTTTGACATATCTCCTTTCCGCAGACAATTTAATAACTGGGAAGCAGGGAGGTTTTGTGGCGGGATGTGATTGATAGTGTACTGTGTTTAATAGCCGTGCTTGAACAAAGTTGAGAGTTTGGTTACGTCTTCTCGAGACATGAGTAGATTTTGAATGTCACTATGTGCGTCGATTTCCTACAAAGTGACTGTATGTACAAGCACTGTATGGAAAAGAAGATGTTTTCCTTTTCCAAAGGGTTGAATATACTTGCTCCTCTGATGTACTGTTGAATTCTCACGGCAGGAGAAAGGTGTTGAGAGGATATTGGATTCACAGATCATTTTTTAGGTGGTGGTTACATGTGTCCTAATATATTTAATAGAGGTTGATGCTTTTTTAGTCTTTCTAGGGTAGAAATGTTGTATTAATATTGACATTTTCAGCTGCATTGACAAAAAAATATATTCCAAGTAATTTTAATTTTTGTGCATTTTGTCCATTGAACCATGCCCGGATTACCCATAAGGCCAACGCGGCCATGGCCGAGAGGCACAAGCTGAGGGGCGCAGATCACGGACCAAAAAACTGATCTGCGCCCCCTCTTTCCCCCTTTCTCATGCCCCTCCTCACTCCTTCTCCTGGCAAAGTCTCTGCTCCATCCCCTCCGTCTCTCTCTCTCTCTCTCTCTTGCACGCGTTCTCTCTCATGCACGTGCTCTCTCTCGCGTGTGCTCTCTCTCTCTCATTCTCTCTCTCTCACTCTCTGTCTCTCGTGTGCGCCTTTGGAGCGAGTTTGCACCCACTGCGCTCTCCCCAAGCCTCCCGACTCCCAGGGAGACCTTCAGAGCACAGCAGAGCTTTCCAGCCTGTGGGAATGGGGACCTTGGAGGTGGCGGGAGGTTGGCTTAAAGGGGGCATAATTCCAAACTGTGGCTTAAGGTGCAAAAAAGTGTTAATCTGGGCCTGCATTGAACTAAGAAGTTTATTTCCTACTTTGTCAGCCTGAGCTTGTGCCGTGGGTCTTTGACGTTTACAGAATACTGTAATCAGCAGTGGAAGGGTTGGTGTATTACTGCTGGTTAATATTTCCTTAGAGATGCTAGATTATGTACACTTATCACAGTTATTGACACTGTTGTCATATGTGTATTCTGAAGAGGTTATGCACAAGGAAATGCAGTCACTCTACCGTTCTTTAAAAACATAGCACTTCTAGTTAAACATTTGTTTGCTTAACTACAAGGACAAAGGGGTGACATTTCACATTTGGGAAAAATACTCCATAAATATTATATTAGACAAAACAAATAAAATAACATAATGTTTCTTAATGTAGACCAGTGTTTCTCAACCTGGGGGTCAGGACCCCTGGGGAGGTCGTGAGGAGGTATCAGAGGGGTCTCCAAAGACAACCAGAAAACACAGTATTTTCTGTTGGTCATGAGGGTTTTGTGTGGGAAGTTTGGCCCAATTCTATCATTGGTGGGGTTCAGAATCCTCTTTTATTGTAGGTGAACTATAAATCTCTTCAACTACAACTCCCAAATGTCAAGGTCTATTTTCCCCAAACTCCACCAGTGTTTGCATTTGGTTATATTGAGTATTCATGCCAAGTTTGGTCTAGATCAGGGGTGCTCATTAGGTAGATCGTGATCTACCGGTAGATCGCATACCATAGGGTGTCCTGGTAGATTGAAGGCAGGGCGGGAGGAAGGCTCAGTCCCACCCCGCAGGCTCCCGACGCCACCCAGGTGCAGAAGGAGGTTGGACTGGATGGCCCTTGGAGGTCTCCTCTTATTCTAGGAACCTATTGTTGTTGTTACTACTACGGTATTATTAGTAGTAGCAGAGGCTGAATGAATATCATCATTATTATGAATAAATTCAGGGGCTTATTATGCTCATATTTAGTTGAATTCAGTCTTAAAATATATTATATGTCTCTCACTGAAATACATTTCCAAATATTTTGCTTTTATGGCTCTCTGAGTAGTGGGTAGGTAGATCATTTTGACTTGGTGTTTTATAAGTAGCTCGCATGCTGAAAAAGTGTGAGCACCCCTGTTCTAGAGCCATCATTGTATGAGTCCACAGCCCTCTCTGGATGTAGTTGAACTACAACTCCAAAACTCATGGTCATTGGCCACCAAACTCTTCCAGCATTTTCTGTTGGTCGTGGAAATACTGTTTTCCAACTTTGGTTCAATTCAATTGTTGTTGGAGTTCAGAATGCTCTTTGAATCTAGGTGAACTATAAATCCCAGCAACTACAACTTCCAAATGACAAAATCAATTCCCCTCCAACCTCACCAGTATTCAAACTTGGGCGTATTGGGTATGTGTGCCAAATTTGGTCCAGTGAATGAAAATAAATCCTGCATATCAGATATTTACATTGCGATCCAAGTAGTACAAATTACAGTTATGAAGTAGCAATGAAAATAATTCTATGGTTGGGGGTCACCACAACATGAGGATTTGTATTAAGGGGTTGCAACATTAGTAAGGCTGAGAACCACTGATGTAGACAGATTTGTGTGTTGATTCTCTAGTGTTGTACTATCCATAAAGATAGATAGAAAAGAAAGAACTTCACATTAATTTCCAAGCATGATTGGGAACTATTACTAATACTGTCTTAATCTGCAACAGTTAAACTGCAACTGTGGTGCTAAACTTAGTGATGCTCACTTCAATATGGCATGTGGTGTATTTTGAGATTCTCACCTACCTTTAATAAGTTGTCATTGAGCCAGATTTTACTGATTTTTCAGGGCCAGAACGCAACAGCAGAATTGTGTCCCTTACTGCGGATGTCCTTAAACAGGGTGAGAATGGTTGAATGCCATATATGCTGCCAAAGGCACACTGAGGGACTGAGTCACTTAAGGCATTTTTAAAACACATTATGACATATATATGCAGGCTTGGAGCACTTTGGGAGAAAAATCTTCTCTAACCCAGCATCATGTTCTCTTAATGATGAGGTATTTTATGGGAAGTCCACAAGCCAACCATGAAGGGACTACTAGTACCTTTCTTCATGTATTTTGTACTGGTTGTCATTGCTGTTGAAGGTAGCATATATATCAGGCATGGTCAAACTTCAGTCCTACAGGTGTTTTGGACTTCAACGCCCACAATTCCTGGCCTCAGGCCCTTTCCCTTCCCCACTTAAGGGAGTTGAAGTCCAAAACATCCGGAGGACTGATGTTTGACCATATGTAGCCATAATGACTGACAGGCATTGATAGCATTATCAGTTCGCTGAATCCCTTTTGAAAACACAGACATTATTGTATCTTTGGGTAGAGAATATTGTATCTTTGCAACACATGAGAAAATACCTCCATGCCCTCAACCACTTCGCATTCATCTTCCTTGAGTCGCTTACTGTTGGATGAACCATTGCTTATAGTATTATGAAAGAGGAGGAAGAAAGACTCTCTATTCATTTCCTTCATATCTTGCACTATTTTACACATATCATATTCCAACTTTAGGTTTCCTCTTGATATTAAGTCTAGACATGTCCGACTCTGCGGGGTGGTGCTCACCTCCATTTATAGGCCAAAGAGCCGGCGTTGTCCATAGACACCTCCAAGGTCATGTGGCCGGCATGATTGTATGGAGCGACATTACCTTCCCACAGAAGTGGTACCTATTGATCAACTCACATTTGCATGTTTTCTAACAGCTAGGTTGGCAGAAGCTGGGCCTAACAGCGGGAACTCACCCCACTTTTCAGATTTGAACCGCCAACCTTTTGGTCAGCAAATTCAGAAGCTCAGCGGTTTAAACCACTGCGCCGCCAGGGGGCCCATTCCATCTTTACTTTTGCCTAAATTAAAGAAAATATATTCCAGGTAATTTTCCCTTTTCCGTATTTGCCCATTGGACTAAGAAGTGTATTTTGTCCTTTGTCAGCCTGAACTTGAGCCTCAAGTAAAGAACTCTAAAGTTGAAATGCTTCTTCATAGGAAAGGTACTGCAGTCTCTTGATAATTTTAATTATGCTTTCCTGACTTTTTGCCACCTCTTCTTTTCCTAATGTGTTCAAGTCACAGACTAGTATGAATGATTTACTGTATTGGTGATTTTATTATGGACCACATTCCTAACTATTCCTTACTTACATCACATTCATTTTTAGAACTGCCACACACTCGGCTGACATTTTCATTGGGTTCACTATTAATCATGAGCTCAAGATTATTTTTCTTACTCAGTTATTGCCAGATCAGACCTCATCAGGTTATATTTTTTGCTCCAACAAACATCATTTTACATTTATTTACATGGAATATGTGTGCTCTTTTCTTGTCCACTTGCGTGTTGTCGGTAAAAGGGGTCACCTTAATATTAATGCCTTAGCTTTATGAGTAAGCTCAATAGTTTATTTCCCACTGTAGGTTGTTAGGTAACCCAGGAGCTTATTATATCTCTGCATAGTAAGAAATGCCCATTTATCCCATCTCCTCGCCTTCTGTTTTAAAATCAGTTATCAATCCATAACATGACTTTTCTTAATCCCATCACCACTTTATTTGTTCATTGGTCATTGTTGAGAAACTAAGGAAAAGTCTTTTTGAAGCCCAAGCAAACAGTATCTCTTGGATTTTTCCTTGTTGAAATTTCAGACAAGCCAAATTGTTACTGTGAGAATCCTTAAACTTTGTATAGAAGCCAAACCAACTCTTCTCCAGCAAAATCTGTTCTTCCATATACTAGATCTATACTGATCTGTATCTCATAGAATCATAGAGTTGGAAGAGACCTCGCGGGCCATCCAGTCCAACCCCTTTCTGCCAAGAAGCAGGAAAATTGCATTCAAAACGGCCCCAACAGATGGCCATCCAATCTCTGCTTAAAACCCTTCAAGGAAAAAGCCTCCACCACACTCCAGGGCAGAGAGTTCCACTGCTGAACAGCTCTCACAGTTAGAAAGTTCTTCCTCATGTTCAGGTGGCATCTCCTTTCCTGTAGTTTGTAGCCATTTTTCTGTGTCCTAGTCTCCACGACAGCAGAAAATAATAACTTTATTTATACCCCGCCACCATCTCTCCAAGGGTACTCGGGGTGGCTTGCATGACGCCAAGCCCAACAACACATCAATAAAACAACAAAGCAGCACAGTTAATATAACTCACATATAAGCAATAACACACAACATTTAAAACCTTATGGCCAGGCCAGATATATTAAAAATTTAAAAATAAACACTGGGTGCGAACAGAGGTAGGATATATCTAAGCAGGAGGGTTTTAAAGGATAATGTAGGGAGAAGTGCTTCTGAGGACATTTGCAGGGAATTCGTCAGTGCAGGGCATTGTTTACTTTATTCAGGGAATGCACACTGGAACAGCCATGTTTTCAGGCTCCTCCTAAAGACTGCCAATGTGGGGCCTGTCTGATATCCTTGGGGAGTGAGTTCCAGAGTTGGGGTGTCACCATAGAGAAAGTCCTCTCCCTCGTCCCCACCAATCGCACCTGCGAAAGGGGCGTGAGCGAGAGCAGGGCCTCTCCAGTCTACGACCGTGTGGGTTCGTAGACAGAAATGCGGTCACGCAGGTAGGTGGGTCCCAAACTGTTCAGGGCTTTGTAGGTAAGAACCTGGCACCTTGAATTGGCACGGGAAAATGAACGGCAGCCAATTGAGCTCCTTAAACAGGGGGGTTTGCTCCCTCCTCCCTATGACTTCCCCTCACATATTTACACATGGTCAACATGTCTCCTCTCAGCCTTCTCTTCTATAGACTAAATATGCCCAGCTCTTTAATTCACTCCTCATAGGGTTTGTTCTCCAGACCGGTCATCTTTTGAGTCGTCCTCCTCTGGACACATTCTAGCTTGTCAACATCTCCCTTCCATTGTGGTACCCAGAATTGGACACAGAGTGATTCCAGGTGTGGTCTGACCAAGGCACAATAGAGGAGTAGCATGATTTCCCTGGATCTAAACACTAGGTTTCTATTTATGCAGGTCAAATTGTCCATTTCTATCTCTTTAACAAAATCAGTACCACATAGGGAAATTTATCATTTTTTTAGGTAGAAGGCTAAACACAGGATTTTTTTTCACATTTAGTTAAGATCAATGAAGTCACATTTGGGTTCTTTAAGAGCAGATAGCATATGAACTGGTGATTTGTTAATTTACAATTGGTCAATAAGATCTAGAACTTCATTCCTTGTTACTGTCAGCCTTGCATCCCCGATGTAGAAATAAATACAAATAATTCAGTCTTCTTCCAAATTTGTCATCTTTATTACGTATTTTATTTCATCATTCGTTGGATATACCGCTTGCCAGACCGCATTCTGACTTTTCCTCTACTTATTATTTTCTTTTGGGGTTTAATGTTGCTATTTCCCCCTAGAGGGCTTTCTATGATACTTTTTATTTCTTTAGGTTGAATTTAATGAGCCCTAATGTCTACCTGGCCACCCGCTCCTTATGAGTTAGGTTTAAGTCAGTGTTTTTCAACCTTTTTTGAGCTGCAGCACATTTTTTACATTTACCAAATCCTGGGGCACACCACCAACCAAAATGACACTCTAACACAGTAATACATATAGTTAATATGTTTTAAATGTATTTATACACTCAATGTGAAACCTGGGCCTGGTTCGATGAACACAACATAGATATCCTGGCAGGAATGGCAGAAAGACACACACGAAGGTCTTGCTCAACAGCTGGGAGTTATAGTTCACCTGCAATCAAAGAGCATTCTGAACTCCACCAATGATGGAATGGAATCAAACTTCCCACACAGAACTACCATAACCAAGAGAAAATACTATAAGAGTTTGGTGGGCATTGACCTTGAGTTTTGGAGTTGTAGTTCACCTATATCCAGAGAGTACTGTGGAGGGGAGGAAGGAAGACGTGGGGCGAGTCTGCGCAGTAGCTCCCGCACGGGTCACGCCTTCCTCCCCTCTCCTGCAGAAGCGGCAGCGTGAGCAAAGCGAGGCAAAGCAAGCAGAGCAAGGCTGGGAAGAAGGGAGCTTGAGAGGAGAAGAAAAAGTGTTCGGCAGGAGGGGGAAGAAAGAGTATTGGAGGTTCCAATTTCCCATGGCACACCTGATGATCGCTCACGGCACACTAGTCTGCCACGGCACACTGGTTGGGAAACACTGGTTTAAGTGACAGAATCACTATCTTCAGATCACCTGGTGAGTTTTCCATGACCAACAGAAAATACAGTGTTCCCTCACTACTTCGCGGTTCGCTTATTGTGGACTCGCTGGTTTGTGGATTTCAAAAAATATTAATTTAAAATATACATAGTGGTATTTTTGCTGTTTTGTGGCGTTTTGCCACCGCTGCTCTCCAAGGCGCTTTCCCTCCTCAGACCTCCCTCTCTCCCTCCAGCCTTGAAGGGTCTTTCCTTCCTTTCCTTCACTTTATTTTAAGTTTATAAAGACTTAAAATAGTGTATAACTACTAAAATAATGTAATAAATATTAAAATAAATAGAGCATGTCTACATCACAGTTTTTCATTTATTGCGGGAGGTCCTGGAACCTAACCCTCACAATAAGTGAGGGAACACTGTACTGTGTTTTCTGGTGGTCTTTGGTGACCCTTCTTACACCCCCTCACAACCCCCCACCACCACCGGGGTCCCAACCCCCAGGTTGAGAAATCCTGCCTTAAGGCCATCCAGTCCAATTCACTTCACCAGGCCAAAAAAACATAATCAAAGCCCTCCTGACAAAGAGCCATCCAGCCATAGTTATAGATATATATGATTCACACATACACATCTATATGTATATGATGGATATAGGATCATAGATTTGAAAAGGACAATGATATGTTGCATATTCCAGAGTAGGCAAACCAGACAATTCAACACTGACAAACAACAAGAAATATTGTTTACCCACAAGCATAAAGAAATTACAAATATTAGAAACCAACACTTTCTCATTACTTTATTTTCAAAATCACCAGACTGGGCCACAGCAACGCGTGGCAGGGGACAACTATTTTATTTATTTATTTATTTAGATTTATTTGCTGCCACTCCCGGTGGCTCGGGGCGGCTTACATATAATCACAAAACACAGCTAAAATATCACAATTAAAATGTCACATTAAAAACGCTTCGAATATGGAATACAGCACAATGTGGCATCTACAACGAAAGGAGAGACCACAAACCATTCAGGCCCCAAAAGCCTGCCGGAACAACAAGGTCTTGCAGGCTCTCCGAAACTAGTGTGTGTGCATCTATATATCTCAACTACCTGCTTCTCTTGAGTAGCAGAATGCAAGAACTAGGTCCATATGGGGAAATCCTAAAAGAAGCATCAGCCTCCTTTACTATTTCTATCATGGCAGTTCTTCTGCCCTTTTTAAATTCCAGGGACAAAAATTGTGGTGGCGGTTTTTAAGGTTGACGGTACCTTTGAGGTGGTTATTTATTGTATGTCAGCCTGTTCAGCCTGTGATTGTGTCTAATGATCAGGTTGTTTTGGATGATGGGAATGAGAATGATGTTCATGTTCAAGCTGATGTCCCTGATGGAAATGGGGATGCTGTCCATGTAGATGATCCTGGAGGGAATGGGGATGATGATCTGTTTCCTGGGCCTGGGTTTGGAGATGTGAGGTCTGAATTATGTTTAGATGATGGGTCATTGTTGCAGGAGGAGTCTCAAGGCCTCAAGCTTGGGAAAGGCTCTGTGCTGCAGTTCCCTGGTCAGTTATCTCCAAGTGGAGATTGTAATGAAAAGGGTAGCAGTGAAGTCTTGAACAGGGGAAGTTCTTTCAGTCAGCAAAGACAAACAGGCCAACAATTATGGCGCTCAGCCAGATTATAGCAGAAGTTAGAAGTGAAACTAAAATTAAGAAAGAATCCTCTCCTAGCTGTTTAGGAATTAGGGCAGGGTTTCTAAGTGCCCAGTAAGCAATCTAGTTTCAGATGAAGAAACATTGGATTCATGTTAAGTTCTTAGACTTTTGCCTTTGTTTGATTCATGGATTTAGGTGCCTTTAATGTTATTTGCTTATGAAATCAAGTATCTAGTTTCATATAATTCTTTGGACTATTTCTCTTTGGACTATTTGTTCCTGTTCCTTTTTAATCAATGGGATTACCTTTTACTGTGAATTACTTTTTATTGCTTGGGCTGTTATTATTCTCAGTAAACTGCTTGCTATTTTAACCCATCTGTGTGGTGTTTAAACTCAGAGGTGATCCTGCTCTGGAGTACAACACTATTAATACTTCTTCCTCTTTGTAGGCTCACCCCCAAATTATCCATGGGTCATATCAAAATCCATATTTTGATCCCCAAACCTGCCTTCAAGTTATATATGAGGTCGACTTACACATTCATATCTATGGCATATTTCTGAGTTTAATAATAATAAATTTTATTTATATTCCATCCTTCTGTCCTAGGGGACTCAGAATGGATTGCAGCACTTATATACATAGGCAAACATTCAATGCCTTTGCCATCATATACAATTTGGCACACAAACAAAGGCAGAGGCTTCTCCTTTCATTTCCAGCTTCTGGAGGCAGTGCTCAGATCTGGCTCTGGGGAGGTGCTTTTTTCTTCATTTTCAAGCCGAGGAGCCTGCATTGTCACCTCCTGGTTGTGTGGCTGGCAGGATTGCTAAGAGTGCCTCTTTGCCTTTTCCCGCCAAAGCGGTAACTATTTAGCTACTAACATTTGCATGTTTTCAAACTGCTAAGCTGACAGGAGCTGCAGCTTACAGGCGGGAGCTCATCTGGTCTCATGGATTCTAACTGCCAACCTTCAGGCCAGCAGTTCAACAGCACAATGGTTTAAATGTGGCCCATTTAAAAGATGTCATTTAAAAGCACCGGGATTGTGGCACAGCTGGCTGGGAGTCAGCTGCATTAAGATCACTACTAACTGAAAAGTCATGAGTTTGAAGCCAGCCTAGGTCGCCGTGAGCTCCCGACCAAAAATTGTGTAGCTTGTTGTTGACCTTTGCAGCCCGAAAGACAGTTGCATCTGTCAAGTAGGAAATTTAGGTACCACTTTGTGGGGAGGCTAATTTAACTAATTTAAGAGGCTATAAAAATCTCCAGGAAGTATGCAAAGAAGGAGGAAGCGACAGAAGCTGTAATGTTAAATAGCATCTGAGTGTCTGAGATATATGTTGTGTGTCTGTGGCATTGAATGTTTGCCATGTATATGCACACTGTAATCCGCCCTGAGTCCCCTGCAGGGTGAGAAGGGCGGAATATAAATACTGTAAGTAAATAACTGTCTGATCTTCTCTACTTTCATTTTCAATCCTTACTCTTGAGAAGTTCCAATTCTAAAGTCAAACGTGCCTGCTATGGACTTCCTTGACACAACCCAAGAAAAAAATGCTTTGGTGTCTTCGTTTGTAGACCTATTTCTGGAGTTATTTAGAATGCTAATTCAGAAAATTGCATTGGATCGATCACATCAGGTCTAGTTTCTTAAATATAGTTATGATTTCCTGTGGGCGAGCAGATGGTGACTGTTGGATGGCATATGTTATGTATCTCAAAAACTAGACCTGGTGGGGGAAACCTGGTGCCATTTTCAGAATCGGAATATACCCAGAAACAGGTCTTAACATTTGAGGCATCAAAATATGTGTCGGCCAGTATTATCGATTCCTTGAATCTGCTCAATATTGGTGATGGCATTCTCTTTGTATGAAATTCTTCCTTCCTTCCAAAAGACTCAGACATTTACTAAAAGTAATAGCAAATACTACTTGGAAAATGTGTATTTGAAGTACAAACATACCGTAAGTTTGGAAGAGTTTGACAAATCCAATGAATGCAACTTAATTAATTAATATGAATTTTCTCAATAAAATTCCATAAAGGAATGAAAATTGGCTGTTAGAGAAATAATGACAGTGACTACCACATTTTTTGAAAATATGTAAATGACAAAGCATTGCAATCTGTTTGTACTGATTATGGAAAAAAGGTTGAAATTTACACTTTGTTGTGATTTCAGGGTGAATGTTTATAAAATGATATATTTAGCTGGTATTTGACGCCAATAGAGTTGGCAAAAATGTATAAAGGTTGCATTTGCCAATGTTGGAATGCAATGAGCTGGAAGGGACATTCTTTCCCTTATAGTGGACTTGCGATAAAGCAAAAAAGCAGGCTGGAAACAAATGTATGGAACCATACAAAGGGTACTTAAGGCCCTTTAAGTCCAAATTCTTTCCATTAGGATTGCAAAATGGTCAAGTAAAATGTAGCGAGAAAGGTCCTGTTATATATGGTCAAAGCAGCTCACTTATTTTTATTTATTTACTTATTTACTTCATTTCTATTCCGCCGTTCTCACCCCGTAGGGGACTCAGGGCGGATTACAATGTACACATTACATTTAGACACACAAACACACAAGAGACACAGAGGCTTTTAAACATCTGGCCACCAGTGGGAGCTGTCACACTCCTTCATCCCTCAGCGTGTTTCCTGGAGATCTTTTTTATTGCCTCGTAAATCAGTTAAATTAAGCCTCCCACGAAGTGGTACCTTAATTTCCTACTTGACAGATGCAACTGTCTTTCGGGTTGCAAATGGACAGACTAGCCATGCTGATAAAAAACCCAGCCACATCATCTAATTGCCCCCAGTAAATAGCTGGATTAAAAAGAAACTGCTGGAAGACTAGCCATGTTTCTTAATTTTTTTTTTTTTTGATACAGACTGAAAACAAAATATCTGTGGGCTTTGAAAACTAGCTGTCTGTCACAATTAAGGAATTGAGGAATGTATAAAGTATATATAATTGTAAATTATAACTGGTGGATGTATAAAGTATCTAAAAGTAGTGGTCAAAAGTTTGCTAGTAGAAAAAGAGGGATGTTTGCCTTTTCTTTTTTCTGTCATAGACTAATAGAGTTGGAAGAGATCTCATGGGCCATCCAGTCCAAACCCCTGCCAAGAAGCAAGAAAATCACACTCAAAGCACCCCTGACAGTTGGCCCTCCAGCCTCTGCTTAAAAGCTTCCAAAGAAAGAGCCTCCACCACACTCCGGGGCCAAGAGTTCCACTGCTGAACAGCTCTCACAGTTAAGGAAGTTCTTCCTCATGTTCAGGTGGAATATCTTTTCCCCGTAGTTTGAAGCCATTGTTCCATTGCATCCTAGTCTCCAGGGCTGCAGAAAACAAGCTTGCTCCCTCCTCCCTATGACTTCCACTCACATATTTATACATGGCTATCATGTCTCATCTGAGCCTTCTCTTCTGCAGGCTAAACATGCCCAGCTCTTTAAGCTGCTTCTCATAGGGCTTGTTCTCCAGACCTTGATCATTTGAGTCACCCTCCTCTGGACACATTCCAGCTTGTCAGTATCTCTCTTCAATTGCGATGCCCTGAATTGGACACAGTATGATTCCAGGTGTGGTCTGACCAAGGCAGAACAGAAGGGTAGCATGACTTCCCTGGATCTAGGAACTAGACTCCTATTTACAGTATGTAGGCCAAAACCCCATTGGCTTTTTTAGCTGCTGCATGACATTGTTGTTAGAGTTCATGTCTGAAGTAACAAGTAGTAAGTGATGTAAGGATCAATGCAGCAGGGAATGAGCCAAACCACCTGGCCAACACTGTGTAGTTACAGCCAGGGTGGGGCAGCTGCAGTGTGAATAAACACTTCTTTGGTGGGTCATTGGAATAGGTTGCTGGAGAGGTGCGTTTGGAGGAGTTCGCTGGAAGGAGTTTGGAGTTACACAAGGTTTCTGTCTTAGAGAGAACATTTGGACTCTGTATGCATATATGTTCTTTTATAAACTCTGCAAAAGACAACGACTGAGTTTATTCCTTGGGCAAAGGCAAAAAAGTGTGTGAGTGTCTGCATTCATCTTCATCACGACATTTTAAGGTTGTAGGAGGGACTACAGACCAGATATGGGACGATTCAGACTGAGACTCCATTTTAGAAGTCTTTGCCATTGCTCCCGGGCTATCAATGCCTTGTGAAAGGACATGGACATGGTTTATCTATCCCGGGGGATTGCTTTTTTGCCTCCCTTTAAAGGCTCAAGGCTCCAAGGACCAAACTGAATACTTTGATTCACTCAAACGCTTTATTGTCCAATATATGAGTTAACTTCGCTCAGGCACTTTACTTAATTTCCCCAAAATGAGGTAGAAAAGTTCTTACTTTAAAGTTCCCTTGCTGAATTGGTCCCCAAAGCTGTAGCTGAAAAGCTCTCTGAGTCCTTTTTGTTCCAATGGCTTTGAGGTAGGAACACTCGCAGCGCCAATCAGATGGCCGAACTTGGAGCCACAAAGTCTTCCTCTTGAGGCCAGACGACTGGTTTGGAGGCACTTGGAACTCCCCAGAGTTACTCAGCCTTCCGATATGCTGAGCCTTCTGCTTGAATTCCAAGGAAATTAGACAGGTATTGAAGGATGGCCTGACCAAGGGCCTGGTCTGGCAAACCTTTAGACACATCCTTACAGGAGGGCTCCTGATAGTCTATAGAATGTAAAAGTAGCTTGTTCCCCAAATCCCTGGAAAAAAGGGGGTGGAACAAACTCAATTGGGCTCTGCTAATGATGATTGGCAGGTGCTAAGGACCAATCAGTGCAACTAAACCTCTTGCAAACTGTGCAGGCTCTAAAAACACACTTTAACAATGCAAACCTTTAAGAACTCAAGATTTTCTATGCAGATGGCACAAAGTCAGTCAGTATGTATGCAGTGCAGTTTAGTATAGTAGTCAGTATGCATTATAACTTAGTTGAGTACAGTATGCATCAGAAGTGAGTGTTAGTCGGAATGCAACAAAGAAGAGACTGAAACCAAATGCTTAAAGAACAGACTGTTTAAACCTTGAACCAATAAGCAAAGTACCTGTTTGTTGAATACATGAAGTTTTGTAAGTATTTTATTTATATTTTTCATATCAGAAGTGGACCAAGGGTACTGTTTGAAACACAAAGTTTAAAAACGTGGCATTATACTAAATGTCCTTTGACCAGTAGCTGGCCACTTGGAGTGTCTCTGGTGTTGCTATAAGAAGGTCCTCCATTGTGCATGTGGCAGGGCTCAAACTGCATTGTAGTAGGTGGTCTGTGGTTTGCTCTTCTCCACACTCGCATGGTGTGGACTTCACTTTGTGACCCCATTTCTTAAGTCTGGCTCTGCAGCTTGTGGTACTGGAGCGCAGTCTGTTCAGTGCCAGAGCGCCTTACAGAATTTTGCAAGTAAATCAACTATGTTAAATTTGGTCTCTTGAGAGCATGGTTTAAAAGAAATATATATTTATGGGAGAGTAGTTTTTTTTTGGGACAACTTAAATAACACTTCTAAAGATCTGCTATATATTTTATGCACTAGTATATCTTTGTTCCCTAACCATTCAAAGAGAAAACCAGGGATATCAGTCTAACAACTGAGAAGCCTAATTTGCCTTGCATGAATACTAGTGGATATTTACCACTAAGGAGAAGATTAACTCAAACGAGTTTTTAACTCTTCTCAGGAAGATCCCACTTTACAAAAAGGTTATGCGTATTACAAATAGTGTGAATTCCAATTGATTTCCAAAAAGGGTAATGCTTCCAAATGGCTATGGGGATTCTGGTTTTCCAAAAGGGTTATGATCTCTAAAAAAGGTGATGCCTTTCTGAAATAACACAGTTAAACCAGAGAGATAAAATACAATAACAGATGAAAACACATATAACAGATGAAAGAATTCAGAGGAAAGAAATAATGATAAAAACCAATACAATGCAACAAAAATTAATAAACTGGTATAAGAAGATGGAACCTACCTAGGATAGGGAAAGATGTACAATAATTCCAGTTTTCTGAAGGAAGGAAAAGGGGAAAAAGTTCTTAAACCATCAGCTGAAAAGTTTAACAACAGCTGTGAAGAAATGCAGAGAGGCATAATGTCAGAATCCATGTTTTAAGCTAAATTGTCTTTTCTCTGGAGCATCTTTCTACATAATCTGTGTAGATTCAGTGAACTATTTCTGTAGAAAACATCTTGGGAGGTCTTATGGTACACTAAAGAGTATTATGAACTGTAGACAATATTTCAAATAAGCCTGGAATGCCAGGTTTTGGCAGTTTGCAGAGGAGCTTTTGCACAATTAGAAATTGTGTGCCAGTTGCACCCGTATCTTGAGAAGCCAGATTTATCCATGGTAATCCATGCTCGTTGCATCTCGTATAGCAGTGTTTCCCAACCAGTGTGCCATGGCACACTAATGTGCCGTGAGCGATCATCAGGTGTGCCGTGGGAAATTGGCACTCTTCCCCCTCCTAGCAGCTCTTCTTCTTTCCCTCCCCAAAGATCCTCCCCGAGGCAAAGGAAGGGCTCCGCCGAATGCCAGGGCCAGGCCCGCCTTGAGGAAGCCTTCAGGAGCCTCGACTCAGCATGGCTCCAGCTCCTGCTCAGGGCTGCTTCAGCCTCCCGATGCTCCCAGGTTCGCTCACTGCCCAATTCACCGACATGAAGCTTCCAGCTTTGGCTGTTCTTGTGAGAAATCCAAGCCAACGCGAAAACGCCGACTCAATCACTTCTGCCCAGTGCTTTGCTTTTGAGGAGGGAGGCAGCGAAAGAGGCCACACAGATCTATGAAATGTATAGAGTCTATAGGTCTATAGAGGCTGAAGCATTCACAGGTTTCTAAGAAACAAATTGAGCCTCTCTGCTTGGAAATGTTTTTTTAAAACTATTTTACTGGATTTTTCGAGAGTCCCCCCCCCCCCAGGAACTGTTTATAACAGCTTCATGACATCCATAGTCAACTGGAAGCAAGTTTCACTCAGGGTGAAATTTCACAAGGGTCTGGAGAACAAGCCCTATGAGGAGCAGCTTGAAGAGCTGAGCATGTTTAGCCTGAAGAAGAGAAGGCTGAGAGAAGACATGATAGCCATGTATAAGTATGTGAGAGGAAGACATATATATGTTGTGCTCATCAAAACAGGCCCAAGTTTCACACTGAGTGTATAAATACATTAAAAACATATTAACTATATGTATTACTGTGTTAGAGTGTCATTTTGGTTGGTGGTGTGCCCCAGGATTTTGTAAATGTAAAAAATGTGCCGCGGCTCAAAATAGGTTGAAAAACACTGTCGTATAGAATACTGTAACGCACGTATGCAGGGCTGCTTTTGAAGGCTGTTTGGAAGTGCCAAGTAGTTCAACGAGTGGCAGCCAGGCTGCTCACTGGAGATGAGTCCAGGGAGCGGAACCCCCCCCCCCATTACGTCAGTTCCACTGGCTGCCAGTCTGCTACCGATCACAATTCAAAGTGCTGGCTTTATCCTACAAAGCCCTAAACCATTTGGGCCCAACATAGCTATCCAAATGTCTCTCTCCCTATGAAGTGTTAAGATTTGCCTGGGAGGCCCTGCTCTCGGTCTCGCCCCCTTTCACAAGCACAACTAGTTGGAATGAGAGACGGGGCCTTCTCAGTTGTGGCCCCTCAGCTATGGGACTCCCTCCCCAATGATATTACATTGGCCCCCTCCCTCCTGGTGTTCAGGAAAAAAAGTCAAGATGTAGCTTTGGAACCAGGCGTTTGGGGAATAGTGTAATACCGAACTAACATAAATGTAGCAGCATGAACGACAACCGCAGAACTAGGGCTATGTTTTTAGCAGTTTTTAATTGTTTTTATTTATTTATTTACATCATTTCTACCCTACCTTTCTCTACCCTGGAGGGGACTCAAGGCAGCTTACAAGTAGGCAACCATACAAAGCCATAAGATATATATAATTACAGAAATATAAATAGTTATAAAATTTATTGAAATAGTTTAAAAACATATAAAACAGTAAATTAAGAGTTAATCACATGATCCGTTAAACGTTGTCCAATCGTTCGAGTTAATCAGTGCACATCAATTCTATATCTTTCTATTTTTCAAGTTCTCCAAACTCTTGGTTACAAAGCCAGGTTTTACTTCCTTACAGGAGGTGAGGAAGGAGGGGGAATGATCTGATCTCACTGGGGAGAGAGGTCCATAGCTGAGGAGCCACCACAGAGAAGGCCCTGTCCCTCGTCCCCGCCAATCACACCTGTGAGGCGGGCAGGGGCTCCCCAGATGATCTTAATATCCGAGGTGGTTCATAGGAGGAGACACGTTCAGACATGTAAACTTCTTTATTTATATGTTTATCTGTTTTATTGTTTAATGTGGTGTATTTATACTATTTTATAGTTTGTATATTTTGTATTTGCAATGTGGCACTGAAATGGCCAAACTGTAAACTGTTCTGAGTCCCCTTCGGGGTGAGATAGAGTGGGGTAGAAATATAGTAAATAAATAAACAAAAGGAAGGCAACGGCAAAGCTCCTGAGTATGACTTGCCTCATAAAATGCTGTGAAATTCATAGGATCTCCATAGGTGAACACATGACTTGAATGCACTTGTGGGCACACATACTATGTGGTAGCATACTTATGTCTGTTTCTTATCCAGTTTAGTAAGTATGTGGATGCATTACCAATACTTTTGTGCAGAAACACTTTGCAGTATGTCAGATGTTCCAGTTATTACTTCTCTGGCCTTTTTCCGATGGAGAATATTGGCATGTGTATGGTACGGAGCCAAAAACAAAGCTTTGAAGATTATTTATTTATTTATTTAAAACTTTTATATCCCGATCTTCTCGACCTCCATAGAGGGACTCAGACCAGCTGACAGGAAGAATTCATCATCATCATCATCATCAGTTTCTCACTTGTTAATCACCCTCCATTAAAATGCTCCAGGCGATTTACATAAAACAATTGCATTAAAAATACACAATACCAAATAGACTGCATTAAACATTAAAAGCTCTGCTAAAAAGCCAGGTCTTGAGTGCCTGAGCAAAGGGTCGCAGGTCACGCATGGCCCTCAAGTGGGGAGGCAAGGAGTTCCACAAGACAGGGGCAGAGATGGAGAAGGCCCTACGTCTTGTGCTCTCGAGGCGTACTTCCCTGGGGCCTGGAACATACAGTGAGTTTAGTTGGAGGAGTCGTGGCGACCACTGGCGTCGAAGAGGAGAGAGGCGGTCTCTGAGATATGCTGGCCTCTGACCATAAAGTGCCTTAAAGTCCACATTGGTGGTACTCCAGACCAAAGCTCCGCACGAGGCTGGCAAGAGGTCTCACATAGACGTTGAAGAGGAAGGGAGAGAGAATTGCTCCCTGTTAGAATTCAATGCTAACACTAAAAGTCTAAAACATCATTCATCGACAATAAATTACCAGATACATATAGAATAAATTACATAAAAGCCATTCGCCAAGATACAATCATGTCCAACTCAGTCCGTATATTCAGTCCATATATTGTGGTCAATAACTTTAGTTGATTACCGGTCTCCACCATCATTCTGCAAAAGCCTCAATCCACATCCAGGTTTTCACCAGCTTCCTAAAGGTCAGTAAAGGTCAGATTACTTTGAAAAAGTAGTACAGTTGATCCAAAGCCTTGCAAAGTTATCATTGCAGTTATGCTTTTGAAGGTAATACAGGTGGAATATCCATTACACTATAAAACAAAATTAGAAAAAATATATATAATCCTGGTTTGAAAGTGTTATTCCTGTTTAATTGTGTGGTACTTACTTTGAAAGTATTTGTTATACTTCAGAAACTTCGTTTTTGTGGCTGCCTCAAACTATGTTGAATGGATTAAGACTCAGTGAGATATTCACTGGAAAACTAATGTAAAACGCGCTATAGCAGGATGTCCCTCTTGCAAAAAAAACAACAAAAGCAATTTAAGAAACCTTTCCCATGTTTTTTTTTATGATAGAGCAAACTAAGAAATGACTTATAATCCAGGAACAAAAATCATGTTACATAGTGTTTTCCAAAATGCTTGAACCAAAATAATTTGAATTTCAGAGGATTTTTTTGGGGGGGGGGGGGAAGGAATTTGGGATACCAGTGTTCGATCATTGTAGATAATGAAATATCTTAGAAATAGGATGCAATACTAAAATGAAATTAATTTTTCATGCATGCATTGTACACGTCACATGAAGGTAATTTCATGCAACATTTTAAATAAGTAGTGCATGCCACTACACCACTACCTTTGTGTACATTGAACCAATAAAAAGCAAAGGTGTGGCTATCTTAGTCACCCATGTGCACAGTTTGGGATTTTGGAGTATTTTGAATTTTGGATAAGAGATGCTTAAATTGTAACTTTTGATGTTATTCTTAGGAAAAGTTAAAGGTTTTCCCTTGACATGAAGTCTAGTCATGTCCAAATCTGGGGGGTGGTGCTCATCTCCATTTCTAAGCCGAAGAGCTGGCGTTGTCCGTAGACACCTCCAAGGTCACGTGGCCGTCATGACTGCACGGAGCGCCATTACCTTCCATCAGAAGCAGTACCTATTGATCTCACATTTCCATGTTTTCAAACTGCTAGGTTGGCAGAAGCCGCAGCTTAAAGATGAGGGCTCATCCTGTCTCATGGATTCGAACGACCGATCTTTCGGTCAGCAAGTTTAGCAGCTCAGCGGTTTAACCCACTGCACCACTAGAGGCTCTGACTTTATTTCTTACTTAACTTTAAAACAGCACAAGCACAACATGAGCCATCTTGTAATACTTCTATCTTACCAGTTAGTGAAGGCAGAATACTATGATTATGAATCTGCCTTCTGTGCTGCCTGTTCATTTGCACTGAGAAGCAATGAAAAGAGCTGTAAGAGTTGATAGTTCATATTAGTAAAATAAAATAAAAGCAACTGTCTGATCAAAGTTTCTTGCAGGGGGTCAAAAATACACCTGGGGTTAGCAGAGACTGAGTAGTGAGGGAGCAGAAGTTTGCAAAGAACAGGGAGCTTGTGGTTGTTCGCAGACGTATCTGTCAGCAACGGTATATTGCAGGTCATGTTAGATCAATGATATGGGAAATGTTGAATAGACTTCTGTTGCCTAGATTGGTGCTGACAATATCTACAATCTCATAAAGAATGTTTGTTTTACTCATTAGGATTGAAGCCCCATTGTCTCTATGATAAAATAAGAGCTGAAATCATTGAAACAATGGGATTGGTTTAAGTTAATTAATAGATAGTATCATAAAATGGGTAGATATTACAATGCCCATTTAATCCTAAACACACAATTCTTTTTTGCTTTGTAGAAGAACTGTACATATTTATTCTATGGATATCACACATTATTTCCTCCAGAGATTCAGAGAGATTTCATATTTGCTTATGCGTATCTTGCATGAACTCATGGACTTATTCTACCAACACACTTTCTGTTTTTTCTGAGATTTTTTTTATAGCTTCAGAGAGAAATGTTTCAATCCTTAAAGCCTACTACACTAAAAATTCTGTGAAGTGAATGTGTGGCTAAGTTCCAAGATACTGCCATAGATGCTATCTAAGGTCAGGGCTAGATATCATGCAGCTCTCTATATCTTGCTGGGCAGTAACTGTTGCATTCCTCACCATTTGCTGTGCTGTCTAGGGAGGATGGGGTTGCATCCAAATGTGTCTGGAGTTTGGGGTCATGTTCTGCAGACCTCTGATCCTGGTCCTTTATCATCTGCTGTGTTGAGCTTTGGTATAAATTCTGGTTTACTGTTGTCTTCAAAAGCAACTTTATATGGTAAGAGTGGGAGAAAGGGAGGGCAGTGAAGAATGCCTCTAAACTCTCAGGGTTGCATCCTATCCATATAAGTGTCTGCACCAAGGAACTCAATGAAAATTTCTTCTATTCTACATATCTATATGATCTCTTTGTCAAATCTATATCCAGCCTTTCATTCAAAGTGGGATCCAACTCATCTTACAATAAACTACATAACTCTAGAAATTTTAGTTTAGTCACTAAATCAGCCCAAAAAGCCTAGTTTGAGTTATCAATATGTATGTGACGGTGCGGTGAGCGCTACCTGCATAGAAAATCTTGAGTTCTTAAAGGTTTGCATTGTTAAAGTGAGTTTTTACAGCCTACACAGTTTGCAAGAAGTTTGCAAGAGGTGTAGTTGCACTGATTGGTCCTTAGCACCTGCCAGTCATCATTAGCAGAGCCCAATTGAGTTTGTTCCACCCCCTTTTTCCAGGGATTTGGGGAACACGCTACTTTTACATTCTAGAGACTATCAGGACCCCTCCTGTAAGGACATGTCTAAAGGTTTGCCAGACCAGGCCCTTGGTCAGGCCATCCTTCAATACCAGTCTGATTTCCTTGGAATTCAAGCAGAAGGCTCAGCATATCGGAAGGCTGAGTAATTCTGGGGGTAAGAACTTTCCTATCTTATTTTGGGGACTACGTCACCAGTTCTTATTTTGAGGAAATTAAGTAAAGTGCCTGAAAGAAGTTAACTCATATATTGGACAATAAAGCATTTGAGTTAACCAAAGTGTTCAGTTTGGTCCTTGGAGCCCTGAGCCTTTAAAGGGAGGCAGAAAAGCAATCCCCCGGGATAGATAGACCATGTCTTTGTCCTTTCACAAGGCATTGATAACTCGGGAGTGACGGCACAGGGTAAATGTGAGGACTGTCACTGTTTCTAGCTTTTTTAAATGGGTGGAAAAATGGTGGTGGCCAGGGGAGCTGTTGAACTTGCTGATAGAAAGGTCGCAGATTCAAATCTGGGGAGCAGCGTGACCTCCCGCTATTAGCCCTAGCTTCTGCCAACCTAGCAGTTCAAAAACAAATGTGAGTAGATCAATAGGTACCACTCTGGCAGGAAGGTTACGTCACTCCATGCAGTCATGTTGTCCACAAGACCTTGGAGGTGTCTACAGACAACGCCAGCTCTTCGGCTTAGAAATGGAGATGAGCACCAACCCCCACTGGACTTAATGTCAGGGGAAAACCTTTACCTTTACCTAGCCCTCATCAAACAACCTTCTACAAGCCTCCTATATTAGTTATATGTTTTGTATATAATTGAGATTGCTTTCTATATTGTATGTCTATATTGGTATGCAGTTTTCCTTTAACTCTGTGTTGTTTGAGGTTGTGGGAGGAACTGCAGACCATGTGTCACAGATCCAGGACTATTCAGACTGAGACTCCATTTTAGAAGACAATGTTGAGCATACCGTGTTTCCCCGAAAGTAAGACGATGTCTTACTTTCTTTTTACCCCCAAAAGCCCCACTACGTCTTACTTTCGGGGTACGTCTTATATTGGACATACCCCAAAAGAATTCTTCACCCAGTAGGGCGACGGTACCTGTGAGGGATGACGGTACCTGTGAGTTGAAGTACGAGTCAGTTTGCATCAGAAATTAGTTGAGTATAGTACAGTATTCTGCAGTGAGTAGTCAGTTTATATTGAGTCAATGTTCATTAAAGCATTAGAATGTTAGTCTGCAGAGAATGTTAGTCTGTATGCAACAGAGAAGAGATTGAAACACAATACTTAGAGAATTTACAGTTTAAACTCTCAGCCGATTAGAAAGATATCTGTATGCGGAATACATGAAGTTTGAAAGTAAATCAACTATGTTAACTTTTATTGAAGTCTACTTTTTTTTGATCTCTTGAGAGCATGTTTTGAAAACAATATGTTTCATGGGAGAGTAGAAGGTTTTTGGGCAACTGAAATAACACTTCTGGAGATCTGCTATATATTTTATGCAATGTCATATCTTTGTTTCTAACCGTTCAGAGAGATAACTAGGAATATCAGTCTAACAACTGAGAAACCCAAATTACCTTGTATGAATACTAGTGGATATTTACTGCTATCATTTAGAAAATGCTAGGTAATTTCCGAATCCTGACATTCATATCCAAAGGTGTGATTGCTCTGGAAACAGCACAGCTGTTACCTACTGTACCACAACCAGTATGTTTATCAGTCATTATTGATAGTTATCTTGGAAATACTCTTCTCTTCATATTTACTACTTGCTGATGAGAGAGATATTTTTAGATATGTGATACATTTAATTACCCACAAAATATTGGAAAAACAGTCTAATGAAGAAGTAAATTGAGTAATGTTGAATGCATTTCAATTAGCTTGTCTAAAAAATAGGTATCCCAAGAGGTTCAAATAGACTTTTGTAATGGCAGTCTTCATGGACATATTGACAATGGGCCCATAGTAAGGAATGCTGGGATAGATATGCCACGTATCTGAAGGAAGTCTCAGGAAAAGGTCCTACTGTTCAAGGGTCAGTGTTGCAGATGTTCTCCACCACTTTTGTGACATTTTCAAGTCACAAAACCAACTGCAAAAAGATATCTGGCACTGGGTGGTTGCAGGTTATTTGGACTGTGTGGCCATGTTCTAAAAGCATTCTCTCCTGACGTTTCGCCTGCATCTATGACAGGTATCCTCAGAGGTTGTGAGGTCTGATACCTGGCACTAGTTGTCCTGATCTAGAGCTAGAGTAGGCTCAATTCAGAAGCATAATCTTTGGAATGCATTGCTAACGTCTGCTTTGTTTACACTTTGCATGGACCACGAGGGAATTAATTAGGTTCCAGTAGTACTGCTGCTTGCTATAAAAATGCAGGATGCTCACAATCTGTTGCCCCCATTATTATTATTTCTCCTCCTCCGTCGTCGTCTTCACCATCATCATCATCATCATCATGGTTTTACACATTTTCAGAACATATGTCATGGTCGGCGATAGAGAAGGAGTGGCAAGCAATATGAATATCATTGGGCTTTCTTGTCCCCTTCCCACTTTAGTATTCTATGAGTTAAGGTCAAGGCTTGCCCTTGACATTAAGTCTAGTTGTGTCCGATTGAAGGGGTTGGTGCTCATTTCCATTTGTGAGCCGAAGAGCCGGTGTTGTGCATAGACGCCTCCAAGATCATGTGGCCAGCAGGACCGCATGGAATGCCGTTACCTTCCCACAGAAGTGGTACCTATTGAGGCAACAAGAGAAAACTACCCTGCTGACCAGATCTGGTATGTCTGATCTGAGATGGCTTTAACAATTGATTTTAAGTGGTGATAACTGATTTTAATGCTTGTGTATATTTATAGTTTATTTTATGTTCCAGCATTGAATGTTTGGCGTATATATGTTCTACTCTGCCCTGAGTACCCCTCAGGGTGAAAAGATTGGAATAAAAATGCTTTAAATAGTTAATTAATTAATAAATAAAGATCTACTCACATTTGCATTTTTTCAAACCTCTAGGTTGGCAGAAGCTGGGGCTAACAGCGGGAGCTCACCCTGCTCCCCAGATTCAAAGCACTGACCTTTCAGTCAGCAAGTTCAGCAGCTCAGAGGTTTAAGCCACTGCACCACTGGGGGCTCATTCTCTTCTATGAGTACTCAGAGTTAATTTTGACAGGTATTTTTTCCCTGAACATAGCATATAGCTCTTACTATTTGTTATTGGTCTCCCATCCAAGTACTGACCAGAGATGACCCCTTCCTTTGCTTCCAAGATCAGTGCCTTTAAGATATTTAGGCCTCACTGTGTCTGTTTACTTGTTACTATTTCTAAACAGTGTCTCCCTTCTGGCCTTTGCTTTTGTAAAGTGTTCACTGTTTGTGACAATCTGGTGATGCGTGTAAACGGGAAGAGATGATTTAACACGATAAGGTTCCCTATTAAGTCCTGATAGTCTGATAATGGAAGTAGTTATCAGTTGACTTAGATTCATTAAGTGGAAGAAAGTGTGCCTGATCTTGTATTTGGTTTGTTATGCCTGTAGGTTTTCTAAATTTTGCCTGAAACGAAAATCTGTCATTAAATGCGGAAATGCGAGCCTCATCCTAGTGGGCAGATAAAGAATATATACTAGACTGGAACTGAATAGAGTAAAGCGGTGGACTTGTACACGTGTGTATCTGGATGGGTGAGACGTCCTGTTTCTGTGTTTTTCAAGCCTTAGAAACAATCCAGCCTCGTTTCATATTAAAAGTAACAGGGTGATTCTCCAATGTTATTAGGCCAGTTCTAGCTTGAAGCTTCCCGACCTCAAATCTTCATGCATGGATACAGACTACCTTTCTCCCAATTACTCTCTGCAATCATAATATGACATTGACATGTAGTGGCAGTGGAAGCATGCCCAGGTACTCTCCTGACAGCTTAAATGCATAAAGCTTGTACTTTGGTTGGCTGACTATCAGTCAGCTAGGCAAGAAATTGTTAAAGGATTACATATCCCAAAAGGGGGGGGGGGGACCCTCACAGAGATCTTCTAAAGTATTCAGTTGGCAGCAGAATGTGGTGCAAACCAATTGAGCTGTCTCTATATTTTTCTGTTTTTCTGACCAAGAACTGTGCATAATTAAGGATAATGGCTGGAACTCATAATCGCAGTTATGAATGTGTAACCTAGAGTTACGCATACATAACTGATTTGTATTCACAATTCCTACATTTTTCAGCAGTGAAGAAAATATTGGAGAAATCAACAATATCCTTTGCATACTGGGTCTCAGCTGCTGCGAGTAATGAGAGTCTCTTCTTCTCTTGTTTGAGATGCAATGGACAGACGTTTCCAACCCATCTTTTGAGCTATTCCTAGCGCTAGGAGAAATTGCTGGGGATTCTGCTTCTGTCGATGCAAAGATTGCCCAAAGTGTGTTATTTTTGTTCGTTGGTTTTTTAATTCTGGGGCCATGATGCTGTATTTAGTGATGTCTGCTTTAAGGCCTGCTGAAGGCATATTTAATATGTAGTTGATTTCCAATCCCAGCCTGTTTTCCAGGTTTTTAAAAAGATTTTGTGTTATTCAGGTCCTTTTTTTTGGAAGAGAATATGTTGTCAAATTCATGAACGTTCCCACGCTCCAGCTCCAAAAATAAATAAGATAATAAGAGGAGATTTTATATCAATCATCTTCCTGCTGCTTAAGATGGTTGGCTCTATGGATAGATTTACGCTGCCATATATTGCAGTCTGAATCTGCATTATATGGTCATTGTAGTCCCTTATAATGTAGTTTGAACTGTATTATAATGCACCATGAAATGCAATTTGGAGCTGCATTATATAGGTCTAGTACATCAGTGGTTCCCAAACTTTTTTTGACCAGGCACCACACTCCAACATTTGTACCAAAAGGGTTACAAATCGGTTTTTGGTCAACTTTAGATTCGGTTTGGTTATTTGGGGTGCTGGTTCAGAAAATCACATTGGATAGACCACATCAGCTCTAGTTTCTGATACAGAACATATGCCATCCAGTAGTCACCATCTGCTCACCCTCAGAAAACCATATTTAATAAGCCTTGACACTATCAGAGGGTTTTGCGAGACCATTTGCTCTAGTTGCAACGGTGTAGTAACTGTGAAGCCATGGACCACATTTTAGTTTTTGTAGACCTCTGGTAGTACATGGACCACAGGTTGGGAATCACTGTAATAGACCAATCCCAAAATTGCATTGGATAGACCACATGAGCTCTAGTTTCTGATACAGAACATATGCCATTGGTAATCGCCATCTGCTTGTCCACAGAAAACCGTATTTACTAATCTAGGGCTGATGTGGTGGTAGTAATATTTTGTGGGTAGTTAGCCTCTCCCCTCCCAACATCCCCGTTGCCTTTGCAGTATAAGAGGGTTTTGCGAGACCATTCTCATTGACGCGTGGTTTCAAGGCAATGGTGCAGTAATGGTAAGACCACAGACCGTATTTTCATTCTTGTGGACCACTGATAGTTCACGGATTAAAGGTTGGGAACCAATGGTCTACACTGACCATAAAATGTGGATCCAAACTCCAATATATGGCAGTGTAGCTCTAACCAATATTAAGCTTGCCAATTCTAGAAAGGACTCGGGATACAATACATTAGTAGTAAAATTACTTTAGATTTTTGAATGATCTGCTTTCCTGTGGGTGTCCCTTTTCTCGACCAAGCTTTTGTCTTTGACTATTACATACTTTTATATATGTTACAATTATGTGTGCATGGGATGCTCTTCTCAAAGTTGTTTGGAAAATTGTGAATATACCCCACCATAGGGCTGATAGGGCTCCACAGCCACCTACAGACCCACAGACCCACCAATCATCAAGGGCCGCCATTTTGATTCATCTGAGAAGACAATTTTGTATTGTTATCCCATCCCCATTTGAGGATATAATGAGGGATCATCTGAATGAATAAATAACAGTTTAAATAATGTACCAGGTCTGTAACCATTGAGATCATCGACTTTGGCTACAAAACAGTGGATCCTAGCTAAACAAGATATTACTTTACAAAAACAGTGCCTAGCTAAACAAGATATTACTGCAAGTAGCCCATGGACAAATATGGTTTGAGAGTAGAACTATGAAAAGACCCACACACACACACACACACACACACACGCTGGTGTGTACCCAGCAAAGAAATGTAATTGCTTTTCACTTCAGATGTACTGACTGGTTCCACAATTGCATTTCCCAGCCTTAACAGGGGAAAAAGCAATGAGAATGACATTTTAGAAAGAGTTGTTTCAAAACTATTCATGGTAAACATGCTGGAATCCTGTTTTTACAATGAAGTAGCTAACTAACTACACGGGTACTACACCAGGAAATAAAAGGCTATGAGTTCAACAGCCAAGACAATGGTGTAAAATAGGTTGCTTAGAGCTGACCGATTCTGTTTACGTTCCCTTGTCAACAACTCTGTGACCATGGAAATAGTGGAAACATTACCAGTAGATACCAAGAGGAGACTTCTAGCTGATATGTCTGTTCTTTCAAATAAAGTCAATACAAATATAATGCAGTGATTGGCACTGAATTGCTTTGCTTCGTTTCACAAAAGAGAATCCCTCTTTGGTTAGAATATTTAAGAAATTTCAGGAACAAAATGGAGCTCTTATTTCTTCCCAGGCAGGAAGGAAAATGATCTCTAATTCAGAACCCATTTAAGTTGAATGTTTTTGATTTTTATCCTCATTGACATAAGTGGGATTTCTCTAAAGCCTTGTAAATTATACATGCTCAATTGTAGAGCTTGCGTGACTGCTGGTTTGATGGTTTTCCTAAAAAAAAAATCAGTTGTATTTTCCTCCCTGTTAAAACTATATGTGCGACAGTCGGTTTTTTGGCTTCTGGCAACACCATCCTGTAATGTTTCTGCCTTTCCTTATTTGTTCAGTGTTTGTACATTGCTAAATGCAACCCGTCAGATGTCTAGGCGTTAGTGTGGGAGACTCACCGAAATGTCCTGGTCCACCCTTCCCCTTGGGCAGACCTATTCTCGTGCGCAGGTTCTAGGTATGTTCATTTTTAAACTTAAGAGGTTAATTAGGAGGGGGAACAGTCAAGGTTGAGTTGGTCATTTAGAATAAATTATTTTTAGTATGGTTTGAATATTAAGACAGAGAGGGTTACCTAATTATAGTTGGAGTCAGCACAGAAAGATGAAAAGGGGAAAAAAAGACAACTTTGAAATGTGGTCGGGGATGCTGTCTGACATGAGCAGGTTTTTGTATTCCCTGTGACTATTTTCTTTGAAGGAAGGGTAATTGGCTGCCACATTTGGTGCTGGAGAGGAGTATTTCTGAAGGAAAAAGGGCTAGAAACCTTATGTTTTCCCCTCAGCATACAACAAGGTTCACTTGTTTCAAATATCAAGATCATGTTATTATTGTATTCTCACTAAATTACTTTTGCATGGTCCTTTGCCTCACCATGAGTGGCAAACATGTATGCTACGTTCATTGAGTGGCACCAATTCCATCATGCCTTCAGTTCATGGGGTTGTGAAAGCAGGCTGCCTGGATTAAGAAGGATGCCTGTGATCTGTGCTTCATGGTTGTTTTTGTTTTCACCACTAGGATTCAAAATAGTTTCATAGAATGGGAAGAACAATGGATGAATACCAATGTAATCGGAAGTGTCTTCAGCCCTGATGCTAAGTGGGTCCCACAGTTGCAAGAGCATGAGAAGAATGATATTGGCTCAAGATGAAATGCCTCTATGGGCCAATCTCCTTTTTCACACAACATGCGCTCATTGTCTCTCTGAGGTTTACCAGTAGGATGTGACTGCAGCTACACAATATCTTGGAGTGAGCGCAATTTAGTTTGTCCTCAGTAAATTGGAAGGGAGGCTCTTTCTTCTAAGGCCCCTTCCACACAGCTGAATAAAATCCCACATTGTCTTCTTTGAATTGGAATATATTGCAGTGTGGACTCAGATAACCCAGTTTAAAGCAGATATTGTGTGATTTTCTGCCTTGATATTCTGGGTTATATGGCTGTGTGGAAAGGCCCTACATTACTTTCTCCAATATTCTGGTTAATTTTAAAGAGACCCACAATTCAGAGGGATAGAGGGAACCTTTAAAGCAGTGGTTCCCAACCTTTAGTCCTCCAGATGTTTTGGACTTTAGGTCCTACAATTCCTAACAGCTGGAAAGCTGGCTGGGATTTCTGGGAGTGTAAATCCGAAAAACTGATCTGCGAACCCTTCCTTTTTATTTTATTTTACTTATTTCCACTCCTTTCCACAGAACTAACCAGGCCCACCTCTTTTGGTGCTAATATTGGAGCGTGGTCCCTGGCCAAGTGGTTCCTGTTCAAGTGGGCCCTGGTCAAGTGGGCCTTGGGTAAAGCGGTTCCTGTTCAAGTGCACCCTGGTGAAAGTGGTTCCTGTTCAAGTGGGCCCTGGCCAAAGTGGTTCCTGTTCAAATGGGCCCTGACTAAAGTGGTTCCTGTTCAAGTGGGCCCTGGCCAAAGCGGTTCCTGTTCAAGTGGGCCCTGGCCAAAGCGGTTCCTATTTAAGTGGGCCCTGGCCAAAGTGGTTCCTATTTAAGTGGGCCCTTGTCAAAGTGGTTCCTGTTCAAGTGCACCCTGGTGAAAGTGGTTCCTGTTCAAGTGGGCCCTGGCCAAAGTGGTTCCTGTTCAAGTGGGCCCTGGCCAAAGTGGTTCCTGTTCAAGTGGGCCCTGGTCAAAGTGGTTCCCTGTCAAGTGGTCCCTGTTCAAGTGTTCCCTGGTCAAGTGGGCCCTGGCCAAAGCGGTTCCTGTTCAAGTGGGCCCTGGCCAAAGTTGTTCCTGTCAAAGTGGTTCCTGTTTAAGTGGACCCTGGTGAAAGTGGGTCCTGGTCAAGTGGTCCCTAGCCAAAGTGGTTTCTGTTCAAGTGGACCCTGACCAAAGTGGTCCTCGTTAAGTGGTTCCTGTTCTAATGGGTCCTGGTCAAGTGGTTCCTGTTCAAGTGGTTCCTGTTCAAGTGGTCCATGGCCAAAGTGGTCCCCAGTTAAGGAGTTCCTGCTCAAGCGGGCTCTGGTCAAAGTGGGCCCCTGTCAAGTAGTTCCTGGTCAAGTGGTCCCTGGTTAAGTGGTTCCTATTCAAGTGAACCTTGATCAAAGTAGGCCCCAGTCAAGTGGGCCTTGGTCAAAAAAAGGTTGGGAACTACTGCGTTAGAGTGAAGTAGAGGGCTAGAAAGTCTCATTCTCTTGTCCCATTTACATAATTTGACCTGTCTTTCTTTACCAGCTACTTATTGGTGCAGTAATATATAGATATAATTTAATGGTCTCTTTAATTAATCTGCCCATGCAGTCAAATGCATATGCTGCTGCATAACCATGATGACTTTGAACTAGTGTACACTAATGTGATGTATGAAGAAATTAATTATTAATTAATTAAACAAATTAATCCTCTGCTTCAGTGAAAGATACTGTATGGGAAGAGCTGCTTCTAGGACTGTAGAGCAAATGGAAACCTGCACATTATGTTCTTAATCATTAAAACAACTATAATTATGAAAGTATAGTGGGTGCTTTAAAAACAGTGTCAAATGCAAGGAACATTTATATTTGATGTGTTGAAATGCTATATTTAATCATGAAAAAGAAGTGTTGCTTGTTGATTCTACTGTAATGTTGCTTTAATAGCACAAGAAGTAAGATACATTAATTAAGATCATGCTTAAGTCTCAGCTTTAAAGATAAAGGAAATCCCAATATTCTCAATATTTATTCTAGAAAGTTAGTAAATGTAGTCTTTTAAGCTTCACAAACAGAAGAAAAACAGAAGGCAAGCTCCTTCAAGGCCTTTTTATACCACAAAGCATGAGCCTGTAGGTATCAACCCAACAAATGTCTTTAAAATGAGTCCTCAAATTATCCATTTCTCAACACAAAACGAGTGCTTCCAAATTACGGGTACTATCATTATGTTGAATGTTTGCAATATTATTTCTTCAATTAGCTCAAAGTGTCTGGATTGTAAAACTGTACATACCGGAGGTGAGAGATGTATTTCTATTTCTTTGCAATGTACTGTAGGTACAGATGATAATCTACTAGAATTTCCACATCAGAGCTCTGACATTTAGATTTTAATAAAGCCTAAGGAAAGAAGCAAATTAACTGTACTAGAGTAAATGGTTTAAACTTACTCCAAAATGACAGTTTCTATCAATAGTACACTTCTGGAGTGAAGCCTAAATAGTATTGGCAGCCGGATATAATGGAGGCATGCTGCTTTCAATCTCCCAAGAGGCAGTAGTGATTGAGGAGGCTGTTTTGTTTCTCTCTCCTTCCTTTGTAGGATTTTCAGCTGTGGCATGTTCTTGCATTTGTTGTTTTCCATTTTTGCCGTTTTCTTCTTGATCAAAAACACCATAGACTTTGGAGCTAGATTTTCTCGGGCATCAAAGAGTTCCTTATTTTCTTCTTTGTTCTGTTCTGTAAAATATAATTTGCTCCTTTGTTTATTCATTAACACAGTGTTTTTCAACCTTTTTTGAGCCGCGACCCATTTTTTACATTTACAAAATCCTGGGGCACACCACCAACCAAAATGACACAAAATGACACTCTAACACAGTAATACATATAGTTAATATGTTTTTTAATGTATTTATACACTCAGTGTGAAACTTGGGCCTGTTTCGATGAGCACAACATAGATATCCTGGCAGGAATGGCAGAAAGACACAAACTTCCCACACAGAAAGACCTTGACATTTGAGAGTTACAGTTTCTGGGATTTATAGTTAACAAACAATCAAAGAGCATCCTGAACTCTTGCAACAATAGAATTGAACCAAACTTGTCATATTAAACTCTCATTACCAACAGAAAGTACTGAAAGGGGTTGCTTGGGAAGTGACCTTGAGTTTGGAAGTTGCAGTTCACCTACACCCAGAGAGCACTGTGGACTCAAACAATGTTATGTTATGTTGTTGTTTGTTTTCTCTCCAGAATCACAATGTTGGAAGGAGGCTCACCACTTTAAGGTCCCTAAAACAGGCATGGGAAAACTTCGGCCCTCTGGGTGCTTTGGACTTCAACTCCCACCATTCCTAACAGCCTGAGGCCCTTTCCTGCTTAAGTGGCTGAGGGGGGAAAGGAAAAGGGCCTGAGGCTGCTAGGAATGGTGGGAGTTGGAGTCCAAAACACCTGGAAGGTCCACGTTTGCCCATGCCAGCTTTCGACAGAGACCTCTTCCTCCTCCTTCCCCTTCGCGCCCTTTCTTCCCCCTCCTGCTGAACACTTACTTTTTCTTCTACACTGCCGTTTCGGCCGCCGTTTTGATCTGAAGGGGCAGTGTGAGCGTGTTCAGGAGGGGAGGGGGAGGGAGGAAGATGTGACCCGTGCAGGTGCTACTGCGCAGACTTGCCTCATAGCAAAGCGAGGCAAAGCGAGCAGAACGAGGCTGGGAAGAAGGGAGCCCGAGTGGAGAAGAAAAAGTGTTTGGCAGGAGGGAGAAGAAAGGGTATTGGAGGTTCCAATTTCCCACGACACACCTGATGATCGCTCATGGCACACTAGTGTGCTACGGCACACTGGTTGGGAAACACTGCATTAACACATATATTTATACCACACTTTTCCCCAACATCCAGGATTGCTTCTACATTATCCTCGCAGTTCTATGAGGAAGGGTGAGAGATGACGACAAACTCCAGATCATACCATAAATTCGTTCTTGACTCTGAGAGAGACTGGGGCACCTAAGTTTGCTTTTACTGAGGAATGCCAGTATGACCAAATGAGGCTTGGATAGGGGCATAGCAAGAAAGGAGTTAAGCTTGAGGAGAAAAATGGCCATATTATAGGGAAGTGAGAAGAAAGTGTGGGGAACATTGAATGATGTGGAGATATCATAGAATCTGGCTTTAGTGAGAGAGAGGTTGTGGGAGACACAGTGGGAATGGATAAAAGGGAGAGAACAAGCGAGAAAAGTATCAGGAGAGAATCATTACTTCTGGTGGGCATCCTGTCGTCTTAGGTCCCATCTACACTGCCATATAATATCCAAATTATCTGCTTTGAAATGGGTTATATGAGTCTACGGTGCCAGATAAGCTATTTCAAATCAGATAACCTGGCAATATAGATGGGGCCTTAGGAAATTAGCAATATGGATTTGAGAAATTTGAGGATGAGAAGTTTGAGAAGGACTCCATGACTGTCAACTAATGTACAACCCAAATAGAGGGAAGCTGCTTATAAAGAATTCAGGCCCCATCTACACTGCCTTAGAAAATCCAGATTATCTGCTTTGAACTGGATTATATAGCGGTGTAGATCCAGCCTCAGTGTAATCCCATTTGTGATCACACAGGCTGGATCTACACTGCCCTATACCCCAGGATCTTATACCAGATTATCTGCTTTGAACTGAATTATATGAATCTACGTTGCCGGATAATCTGGGATAAACTGATAATCTGGAATCGGATCTTGGGATATAGGGCAATTAGGGTATTATCTTCCCTAATACATTTCAAAAGAATTTCCATTGACATAATAAAGCTAAGTGGCGAAAGTGGACAGCCTTGCCGTGTACCTTTCTCAATTTGCATTTCCTTAGAGGGTTGACCATTAATCCATAGTGTGGCTTTTTGTTCACTGTAAATCGCATTGATTACATTTAAGAAATTGTAACCAATATCTAATTCCCTAAATAGCGTTTGAAAAAATTCCCAATTTAAATTATCAAAAGCCTTTTTGGCATCTTATCACTATTAGGGCCAATTCTTTTTGGTGATGGGTCTCGTAGTATTAAAGTACATCTAGAATATTTCTCACATTATCTTTTAAGTGTCTTCTTGAGAGGAATCCCGTTTGTTCTTCCCCTATCCAATTGTTCAAAAATGACTTTATTCTTCCTCCTAAACTATTGGTAAAAATTTTGTAATCCAGATTAAACAAGGAAATAGGTCTATAATTTCTAATATCAGTTTCATCTGTGTTTTCCTTATGTATAAGAGTAATATTTGCTATTTTCCATGTCTCTAGAATCACCTTGTCAATTAGTACTTTATTCTTGAGCTTCCCTTGCCTCGATCCGTACAGCCTCGGCACTTTACTGGACCCACTTGACCCCCGCCCTTGAGGGGTGGGAGTCTTATGGAGCCATCGCTGGGTAGGTTTCACAGCTCCCCTGGTCTCAATTCACCTGGGGAGGGGGGGGCGTAGATCGCCCGGCCTGATCGAAGATGAGGTTGGTGCCCCAGGAGCTCTCAGAGCACCCTGACTGCCGCCATCAAGGCTCACTGGAAGTTCTAAATCAACTTTCTCTTTAAACGCTTCATAATGTAAATAAAAATCAATATTTGTGACTGTAGATTAAAATTATCTTCCATATGTCTGAGACATTATGAGAGAGACTTGCTGCAGGTGATTTTATAGTGTTGGATACCACTGTGCTCCAGATTTCTAGCTCAATGTGAGAAGCCAAAGGCAATGTGGTAGAAAAACACATTATACTTTCTTTCCTCCTCCCTTCAACGCACTGACAACTAGGCTTGGGTCTGAATCAGTTTGAATGAAAATGATTTGCAATATTCAGTGGTCCATTTCATATATTCTCCAAAAACAGAATGAGGAGGAGGGAGCCGAAAAGCCTGGCAAAATGAATTAAGAGAGACAGATTGTATAGAGAGGATAGAGTTACGTCTGCAGTATACCTGAGGCAGGGGCTGCTGCGGTGCTCCTGGAGAAGATGAGGTTATTGCAGCATCTTTTTCTTCCTCCCCCAGCAGCAGAAGTGTCCATTCATTTATTTTTGGAAAGTTTCCTGATCTCTCTCTCAGATACGGCCTTGCTGGGAACTTGCTTTTCCAGTAGCACTTGCATGTGGCAGGCATTGAAAAGTGTGAGTTCCTCTCGGAACATGATGGAAGTTGAAGTTTTTCTCGCTCTCTGTTTCTCATCCAATAAAAGGCCTGGTCGTGTCCATGCTCTGATTGGCTGAGAATGGACACAATTGACAACTACAATTCCCAGAACCATGTCTTGCAGTTCGTTTTATTTTTATTTATTTATTTATTTATTATTCGGGCTTCTATGCCGCCGACTCCCTGGGGCTTGCGACGGCTTACAGGAGCCAAAGGGCACAGTAAAATACAAGATAATAAAACAATTAAAAACAGCAGTAACAAAATAAAACAATGGCACAACTCAGCAATGAGCAGGGCAACGTTTTAAAAATGTTATGGTTAATTCATAAAAAATCAATAGATTGGTGACTTCTAAATGGGGTCTAAAACTGAGGTAGGTTTCATGCAGATAGGACCTAAAACAAATGAGGATTGTGCTTTTAAAGTTTCCTGTTGTGAACAGTGGACCGAATCATTGCCAAATGAAAACGGCAATACTCCTCCCCTTTTGAGTAACTCCCCAGCAAACAGAATGAGGGGTTAGTCGACATTGGACCCCAAAACGGCTGAATTGCACACTGACAGCCTTAAGGAAACTGGTTCAAATCTAGTGTAAAGAGGATTGACAAAGTGGTCTTCTTGTGTGGTTCCATGGTTTTGGAATTACTCAAAAAACGAAAAAGTAAAGCAATATTATGTATACCAAGCAGCTGGTATAATGTTACAGTCCATTCATAATGATGATTAATGCTTTTGGAGGAAATGGGCCAGGAGTGATGGTGTAGCACTGCAGTACCATTCCCAGAACTGAATTTGAAGTATTCAAATTTTCCTAAAGAATGTATGGGTGATGAAGGATGTGTGGCTCTATTGTTGTTATTTCTGACTTATGGAAAACTTCTTGTTATTTTTGACTTAAAATGAAAAGTGGCATTGGCTTTGCCTTCCTCTGGGATTGAAAGACTATGACATGTCCAGAGGATTTCTATGAATGAGTAGAGATTTGAACTTTGGGCTGTAGTAGCCATAGTCTAATAATCACATTAGTACACAGTTGGGGGGACGGGACGGGACCTGATATAAAGGTTTCCCTTTGACATAAAGTCTAGTTGTGTCTGACCCGAGGAGGGGGTGTGCTCATCTCCATTTCTAAACCAAAGAGCCATTGTTGTCCTTAGATGTCTCCAAGGTTATGTAGCTTGCATGACTGCATGGATCATCATTACCTTCTACTGAATTGATCTACTCACATTTGCATGTTTTAGAACTGCTAAATTGGCAGAAGTTGGGTCTAACAGCGGGAGCTCATCCCACTCCCTGAATTTGAGCCACTGACCTTTTAGTCAGCAAGTTTAGTAGCTCAGCGTTTTAACCTGTTGTGCCACCAGGGACTCAATTAAAAGCTGATATAGTACCCTTTAAAGCAGCGGTTCCCAACCTTTTTTTGACCAGGGACCACTCTCCAACATTAGTACCAAAAGGGTTACAAATCAGTTTTTGGTCAACTTTAGATTCGGTTTGCGGTGCTGATTTAGAAAATTGCTTTGGATAGACTACATCAGCTCTTGTTTCTGATTCAGAATATATGCCATGGTCAGCGACAGGGAAGGATTGGCAGGCAGCATGAAAGGAGCAGACATAAAATAAAGAGGAATGAGGTTTGAGGATCAGATTTTCGTCTACGCATCTGTGGCCCACAGGCTAAATACCACTGCTTTAAAGTTTGGCTAAATAGGGCTCTCACCCGCAACACCAGATTCACTCTGCAGTTGCCTTTCTGTTTCTTTCCAGTCTCTTGTGGAGAAACTTAAAAGTTTCAAGCTATGTACTTCAACTAATCAAGTCCTTAAGCTATCTTTAGGTTTGAAAGAACTCAAATGATATATCACGTCCCGTGGTAGAACAGGCTTCCCCTCAATGCAGTATAGAATGGTAGATATTTTATAAAGGTGAGGCTGCTCATATCACTGATGTGTAACAAATCTGGTTTCTGGCAGAGGCGTTTTAATGTGGTTTGCCAGTTTTCCTTCTTCCTGCAAGAGTGTTAACTACTGCTTTTTAGCTGCATTGTGAATTCATGTTGTGCCTATGGAATTATATTTTACAGGTGGCAAAAGTTTGTAAAACCCACACATAAAATCACCTCCTAGTTCCTTTTGCCAGTTCATATAATTGCACACCTGTCTGAATCACACTGTGTTCCACTTTCCTGTCCTGGAAGGAATTCCCTGAAGCGATGAGGTAAAAGAGAACAAAACTCTAATAAAATACGCTTCCCAAATGCATTCCAAAAATGGGCTTCCTTAGAGATCTAATCGTTGTGAATCATTCCTCAAGGGGCAACTTTTCTTTGAAATCTGGGACAGTGGTGTAGGATAAAGATTGACTTTATGGCTGCTGTCCAGTCTGCATTCCCTTAGTCCCAGAAGTGACCAACCAGAAACCAGCAGGCAACTAAAGGCAAAACAAAGAAAGCCAGTGTCTGTATCTATATTGGCAGAGGCATTCTGGGTCCTTTGAGGCTGATGGTGTTCACCACCTGATTCTTTGTCCCCCTTCTTCATTGAGATGGAGCAACTGGACAGGCATAATATGAACCTTGTTATAGATATGTTATTATTTGTCCTTTTTTTGCATTAAAATGATGAATCTGTCCATCCAAATGTTCTTACCCTCAGGGCAGCAGAAACACACTCCATTTCATGCTGAAGTCAACATAGTGTTGTGGTGTAAGTGACTTTAAAATGCAGAACAGCTTATGAACCAAGGATTTCTTTCTTGTCCTTCTTAAAAGAGTCCCAACAAACAGTTGTGTGTGCATGTATGCTGTGAATTCACCTGTTGATTTATGACAAAGGAATTTCATAAGATAACGAATACTTTGAGGTGGTTTGCCATTTATTTATTTATTTATTATTTCGTATTTATCTACCGCCCCCCCCCCCCTCCAAAGGCTCGGGGCGGCTCAGAGCAAATTAATCATACATAATAACACAAGCATATATAAAAACACAATGCGAGCAAACAGATAAAAACACATTAAAAACAGTATGTAGAACGACATAGTCGAGCACTACACAACAGCAGCAAAACAATTACAAGGAGTCTATAGGCACCCAGGTTATCCAGACCCATTGCCTTCCTCTGACAAGTAGCCCGTATCACCTGGTATTCTTCAGTGGTCTCCTATGCAAGTAATAACCATGGATGCATTGTTGAAGGCTTTCACGGCTGGAATCGCTGGGTTTTTGTGAGTTTTCAGGCTTTATGACCATGTTCCGGAAGCATTCTCTCCTGACATTTCACCTGCATCTATGACAAGCATCCTCAGAGGTTGTGAGGTCTGTTGGAAACTAGGCAAGTGGGATTTATATATCTGTGGAATGTCCAGGGTGAGAGAAAGAACGCTTGTCTGTTTGAGATAGGTGTGAATGTTGCAATAGGCCACCTCAAGTAGCATTTAATTGCTTAGCAGTTTCAAGGCCTGGCTTCTTAGTGTCTGGGGGAATCCTTTGTTGGGAGGTGATTAGCTGGCCCTGATGGTTTCTTGTCTGGAATTCCCCTGATTTTATTTATTTATTTCATTGTTCATTTTTATATACTGCTCCTTCCAGCAGGCTCAGGGCGGTTTACATAAAATCAATTAGTAAAACAGCAACATTTCAATTTAATAACAGCAACAATATAAAACAGAGCATAAAAACAACAATCTACATAGGACTCAGGGATTTGGGCAACTTTCTCAGGAGCCATTTAGATTAAAGGCCTGCCTGAAAAGGGTCGTTTTGGCTCTCCGAAACGGGGCCAGTTCCTTAATGGCACGGACTTCATCTGGCATTGAGTTCCATAGCGACGGGGCCGCTACGGAAAAGGCTCTTGATCTGGTTGTAGACAGACGGCAGGAATGAATAGATGGAACTACTAAGAGATTTTGCTCTTCCGAGCGTAGTGATCTCAGAGGAACATATGGGGTAAGGCGGTCCCTCAGATACACTGGCCCTAGACCTTACAAGGCCTTAAAGGTCAACACCAGCACCTTGGAAACAATCCGGTACTCTATTGGTAGCCAGTGCAGTTGCTGCAGAATAGGTGTAATGTGCTCTCGTGCAGGTGCTTCCACCAGCAGTCGAGCAGCAGCGTTTGAATGTTGTTCTTTATTTACTCTTATGATTTTAAATACTGGCAGCCAAATTTTGTTCATTTTCATGGTTTCTTCCTTTCTGTTGAAATTGTCCACATGCTTGTGGATTTCAATGGCTTCTCTGTGTAGTCTGACCAGGAATTCCCCTGCCTAGTAGTTCCAAGATCAGATGGGATCGTGTGCCTTCTGGTATTTAGACCCCATCAAACAGTTGCAGAGTACTGATTATTCTAATAACATTTATTTCTATCTCCCACTTGCTATGTTATTTTTCATAACTTTTATACATATTAGGCATGATCCAGGCCCTTCCACATTATCTGCTTTGGATTGGAATATATGGCAGTATGAATTCAGATAACCCAGTTCAAAGCAGATATTCTGGGATATTCTGCCTTGATATTCTGGGATATAGGACTGTGTGAAAGGGGCCTTAGTTAGAATAAGATGCTTTGTGTCTGAATGAAGATTTTTTTTCATGTCAGAAATGACTTGAGAAACTGCAAGTAAAAAAAATAATGAAGAGATAAATGTGTGATATAAATCATCATCATCGTTGTTGTCAGGTAACATGACATTGAACGGAATTGCTATTGGATTGGAACATGCTGTGATACTTGGGTACAGATTTAATCTACACCAGATTTAGTATGAAACAGCTACTTTCCAGTGGGAAAAATATGGTTCAGGCCCTGCTCTTTCTATATAGGTTCTTGAAAATGTGAGGTGCCACAAAGAATAACCTTGGACATGCCTCCTTGTTTTGGATCAATATGATTTTATTGCTTTCAGGATTTCCAGTGTGTCTGTGTAAGTGTACAGTACTTCAAAGTCAAGTGTATTTTTTTACAAGTTTGACTCTTATAGTTACTTTCCAGATATTTTCTGAATAGACAAGTACTAAAATTGTTCCTAAACATCTTGACACATATTCCTCTTTAGATCTCTGTCTGGGAATATTGTTAGCATGTTTATGCCATATAGAAAGTCTCTTGGGATATTCCTACACAACCATATAACCCAGAATATCAAGGCAGAATAACCCACAATATATGTGTCGAACTGGGTTCTCTGAGTCCACACTGCCAAATATCCCAGTTTGAAGACAATGTGGGATTGTATTCAGCTGTGTGGAAGGGGCCTTAATTAACATGATTTAAACAAAAATAAACATACAGTACAAAAACAGATAGTGAACCCAAAAAGTCTCTATAAGCTCATCTGTTGCTTGTATGAGTTTGTTGTTGTTTATTCATTCAGTCGCTTCCGATTCTTTGTGACCTCATGCACAGCCCACGCCAGAGCTCCCTGTCGGCCGTCACCACGCCGAGCTCTTTTGGCTCTCTTCCTTTTTCCTTCCATTTTCCCAAACATCATTGTCTTCTCTAAGCTTTCTTGTCTTTCATTATGTGGCCGAAGTACTTCATCTTTGCATCTAACATCCTTCCCTCCAGTGAGCAGTTGGGTTTTATTTCCTGGAGTATGGACTGGTTGGATCTTCTTGCGGTCCAAGGCACTCTCAGAATTTTCCTCCAGCACCACAGTTCAAATGCATTTATCTTCCTTTGCTCAGCCTTCCTTATGGTCTAGCTCTCACATCCATAGGTTACTATGAGGAATACCATTGCTTTAACTATGCAGATCTTCATTGCCAGTGTGTTGTCTCTACTCTTAACTATTTTATCGAGATTTGACATTGCTCTCCTCCCAAGAAGTAAGCATCTAGAAATACAAAGGCGCCTCGGTGCCGGTTGTTATAGTCGGCAATTCTTTTTCCCTTGAGAGAATGGCCCGGGGTTGTGTTCATAAAGCATGGCATTCAGACAAAATACCAGATTTTTCCCTTTGCGGGGAGGGGGTACCAAACAAATTGGGCAAGATTGAAACATTTGTTTGTCCCCTAGGCACAACAAACATAACGAAAGTCCATTGTTGTCTGAATAGCTCGCTGAGCATGAGGCACAGCGCTTAAAGACCGAAGCGGCTGCCATGGCAGTTGAAAGGGGAGTACTTAAAGTCAGAAGTCCAGCAAACTGACCAGGTCAGAGTGGAGAAAGTCAGAGAACGATAGACAGTCCATTTTTTATTTTTAAAATTACGGTCAATGATCAGCATAAAAAATGTACAAACATCAGGATGTACAAACATCAGGGTACACATACATGTACAAACACATGCACACAAATGTACAAATGTCCGCGTACACACAGACAAAGTTTAAAACCCAATATTAAAAAAGATAGTTAAAATAGTATTAAACAGTCCAGTTTAGTCAGGCAGTCCAAAAAAGCTAGTCACACAAACAAAGGTTCTCAGCTGCTGACAGAATGGATGAAGGGAACTGTCACTGCTTCCATGTTTTCTCCCTCTATTTTCCAGTTATCAATCAGTCCAGTTGCCAGAATCTTGGTTTTTTAAATGTTTAACTGTAACCCAGCTTTTGCACTTTCTTCTTTCACCTTGATTAGAAGGCTCCTTAGCTCCTCATTGCTTTTGGCTATCAAAGTGGTATCATCTGCATATCTAAGGTTGTGAGTGTTTCTTCCAGCAATTTAAACCCCAGCCTTGCATTTGTCAAGCCCCGCACATTGCAGCATGTCTTCTGCATACAAGCTGAATAGGGAGGGTGAGAGCATACAACCCTGCCATACTCCTTTCCCGCCCCGAGCCTCCCGGGAGTGGCGGCCTAGAAGCCCAATCAATCAATCAATCAATCAATCAATAAAATGTTGAACCAGTCTGTTGTTCCATGGTCAGTTCGGACTGTTGGTCCTACTTGGTCCTTATACAGATTCCTCAGGAGACAGACATGTAACGGAAAGAAAGACAGACAGACAGAAAGAAAGAAAGAAGGAAGGAGAGGGTCTGAGTCCCTCTGTGGAGGTGAGAAGGCTGAGGTACTAAAGTTTTGAAATAAATAAATTATTATTTTACAATCTGGTGACAAAATATGTTCTGTTATTTTTTTGGTTAATTTGTTTCCTTCCCTTCCATTCGCCTTAAAAGAAGGACTGAATAAGCCTCTCTCGCTTAAAAAAACCCCAGTCTTTCTTTAAAGCTGGTACTTGCTGGCCAGGCACCTGACGGAAGGGTAATTTTACACCTTTGCTTCAGAGCTCTGAATTCTATAGCAGAGTTGGTGACACGTCGTCACTGCAACCACATTAATGTTTCCCCATAGTGTTTGGAGGCTGGGAACCCATTATCAGTGGCCTGAAGTGTAGAAATCAGGATCAGATGGCATGAACCCCTTGGTTTTCTAACAGTGTGAGTCAGACTGTGCAGGATATAATCAGTGTTATGCCAAACACTGCATTGCAGGAGGATATTGGTTGCCTTTTTGTGATCTATTGACCTGGGCATACTGAGCTGAATGTTTATTATTGCGCTAGATATAGTAACCATTCACAAGCAAGGTTCATGACTGTTTCATGTCATCTATCTATCTATCCATCTGTATAATAAAAGTCAGTGTTTGCGGCGGTGCGGTGGGAGGAATATGTGGCTGCCTTTCCATTGGTTGCACTGTGGGATTATTTGCATAACGGACACTGATTGGCCAGCCTCAGAACTCCAACATTCTACGGCCCCAGACAGAGGGGATTGGTTGCCAGTGAAATGGTATTTGCATAACGGACTCCGATTGGCCAACCACATTCCACCATTCTAAAGTGACTCAGAGGGAAAAGGAAAGGCCTCAGGCAGTCAGCCACTGCGGCCCACAGCAATGACGGATCAGGACCAAACTTGGCAAACAGGGGATCAATGGCCCACTTCACAACCTGATGTGGTTTATGGCTGCGGTTTACAGCAGGATGGCTCACAAATGATGGGATTTGCAGTACTTTCACCCAATTCATTTCCCCACATAACATTGCAGCCCCTACAAATCAGAGACCAGGCCCAAACTTGACACACATAGTACCCATGACCCACGCTACATCCTGGTGCAGTTTTGAGTGGGATGGACCACGTATGATGGGAATTGAAGTACCTTCACTCACTTTCTGAGACCGCTACCATCCTCATCCAATGACTGATCAAGACCACACTTGGCACACAGAGACCCCATGATCCACTCTACATTCTTGTGCTGTTTGGAGGGGGATGGACCATGGCCAATGGGACTCGCAGTACCTTCACTAAGTTCCTAAGACCACTGCAAGCCACATAAACATCTAATAGGAACCAACCTTTGCACACAATGCCTTCCTCAAATAACCCGGGCACCGCTAGTATTTCTATAAAGGACAAACATTAGATCTAAATGCATTTGTAATTGCAGATGTAAAACTGGAGGAGTTCTCTACATGTGATTCCTCCATTACCTTGCAGTTCCTAATCCTTATATTTTCAAATCTCAGTCTCCACTCACGGGTCCTCTTCATAACGCTTCATTTTTGTCATATTATTTGATTTCCTTTTTTAATATTCCTATTTTTTCTGCAGTATTTTTTTCCCCAAGGAACAGCCTCCTCATCAAACCAGCTTCCTTCTCTTCCTCTAAAGTTTAGGACCTGAAACTGTCCTTGTCACTTCCATTTAATTCTTCTCCGCTGTCTACCAATCCTTCCCATCTGCTACTAATTTAAGTATGCCTTTTCTCCCTCCAACTTTGTCTGGCTTGTATGCATAGACTTAAAGCCCTTGAGGAAGGATTGGAGCAGCTTTCGTGCCACATCCAGCACATTTAAGTAAATTATTATGCGGTAAGAAACCAAATAACTTATCTAGACAATAGTTAAAAGAAATGGGATAGAAGAAACCCCAGATGTCAAATGTAAAATGCCAGCATAATGGGCTAGTTTAGTGGTATGACAGAGAAGGACTGGCTTTGTAATAGATTAGCTGAAATCTATTGATTTGCAGTTGATTTTCCATCACTTTGCACACTTCCTCTCTGTAATTGTGTAATAGCCAGCTCGGACCTTGTCATACTCTAGCATGGATCCACTTTAAATCCAGTTTCCGCCTTCTGCTGAATTCTGGGGCTGTAGTTTAGGGAGGGGCTTTTAAACTGCTCGGCCAGACAGGTCCTGGGCCTCACTAAACTACAAACGTCAGAATTCTTCCATGGATACCCAAGTCCCTTTATACAGTGACTAAGTAAACAGGTACTCCTAATATAAAATGGAAAAGAGTAAGGTGGTGGTGTTGTTGTTGTTGTTTTAACCCTCCCCCTCTCAATATTTTGAAACTGTGGTTGGTTGACTTTGTAGATGCAGAATCTGTAGATAATGGAGGGCCAACTGTGCAATGAACACCAAGTGCTGTAGGCCAGTGTTTTTCAACCTTTTTTAGAGCTGCGGCTGCACACCACCAACCAAAATGACACAAAATGACACTCTAACTTACTATATTGTACTATACCATTATACTGTAATATTATTAGTACTGTTACAAGTAATATACAATATATAATTTCAATATTGTATTATTTTTAAATATTATAGGTACATAGAATATATCTGTATCTGTATACCTTTATAAAACGGAATGTTTGTGTGTATGTGTGTATGCGGAGGGCGGAAGGACGGATATGTGGCAGCTATTTGCATAAAGTCCTTTGATTGGACAGCCTCGCCACTCCAAAATTCTAAGGCACCAGACAGAGGGCATTGCTAGCCACTGATTAGCCAGCATCCCAGAATCCAGGCCTCTACATTCAAACAACAGGATTTCTTCCCACTGAGGGGAAAAAAGCCAGCAACCCAGAATCCAGGCCTCTACATTCAAACAACAGGATTTCTTCCCACTGAGGGGAAAAAGCCAGCATCCCAGAATCCAGGCCTCTACATTCAAACAACAGGATTTCTTCCCACTGAGGGGAAAAAAGCCAGCATCCCAGAATCCAGGCCTCTACATTCAAACAACAGGATTTCTTCCCACTGAGGGGAAAAAGCCAGCATCCCAGAATCCAGGCCTCTACATTCAAACAACAGGATTTCTTCCCACTGAGGGGAAAAAAGCCAGCATCCCAGAATCCAGGCCTCTACATTCAAACAACAGGATTTCTTCCCACTGAGGGGAAAAAGCCAGCATCCCAGAATCCAGGCCTCTACATTCAAACAACAGGATTTCTTCCCACTGAGGGAAAAAAGCCAGCATCCCAGAATCCAGGCCTCTACATTCAAACAACAGGATTTCTTCCCACTGAGGGGAAAAAGCCAGCATCCCAGAATCCAGGCCTCTACATTCAAACAACAGGATTTCTTCCCACTGAGGGGAAAAAAGCCAGCAACCCAGAATCCAGGCCTCTACATTCAAACAACAGGATTTCTTCCCACTGAGGGAAAAAAAGCCAGCAACCCAGAATCCAGGCCTCTACATTCAAACAACAGGATTTCTTCCCACTGAGGGAAAAAGCCAGCAACCCAGAATCCAGGCCTCTACATTCAAACAACATGATTTCTTCCCACTGAGGGGAAAAAGCCAGCACCCCAGAATCCAGGCCTCTACATTCAAACAACAGGATTTCTTCCCACTGAGGGGAAAAAAGCCAGCAACCCAGAATCCAGGCCTCTACATTCAAACAACATGATTTCTTCCCACTGAGGGGAAAAAAGCCAGCATCCCAGAATCCAGGCCTCTACATTCAAACAACAGGATTTCTTCCCACTGAGGGGAAAAAATGCACCATCAACATTCCCTCCCCACTTGGCTCTGTGAAAACAAAATGGATTCCTGTATTCTCCTCCCCCTCAGCTTTTAGAAAATGGCTGCCTGCCATTCGGCCTGTTAAAGTTACCAAAAGCAGGCCATAACATTACAGGCCCCAAAATAGAGTTTAGGGCGGATATGTGGCAGCCACTTTCACAGGCCAGGGCAGATATGTGGCAGCCACTTTCACAGGCCACAGCGACCAGCGCTGGTGATGGACCTGCACCAAACTTGGTACACATAACCCCCCTATGACATGACCCTCGTATTATGGGATTTGTAGTACTTTCCAAGACTTTGCTTCCCACAGACCACTGAGGCCACCAAAAAGGACCAATACAGACCACACTCAGCACACACAGCCCCCCTGACCCACTCTACGTCCTGGTGCAGTTCGGAGGAGGGTGGGCCATGGATGATGGGACTTGAAGTGCCTCTACTCACTTCCCAAGGCCGCTGCAACCCTCATCCAACTGCACCAGGACGCTCCAAATCACTGATCGAGACCAAACTTGGCAGACATAACCCCCATGACTGCCTTCACGTCCTGGTGAGGTTTGGGGGAGGACTGACAATGGATGATGGGATTTGTAGTACTTTTACACCCCTCTGTTCCCACAGACCACTGTGGCCCCCAACAAACACCGAGAAAGTCCACACTTGGCACACAGAGCCCCAGTGACCCACTCTACAGCCTACTGAAGTTTGGAGGGGGACAGAACATGGATGATGGGACTTGCAGTACCTTCCCTCACTTCCCAATCCTGCTACAAACCTAATCCAATGACTGATCAACACCAAATCTGGCACACAGAGCCCTCATGACCCACTCTACAGCCTGGTGCAGTTTACTGTGAGACGGATCACGGATGATGGGACTTGAAGTACCTTCACTCACTTCCGAAAAACAATGCATCCCTCATCCATTCACCAATACAGACCAAACTTTGTTATCATTACTCTCATAGTCAAAATGATATACAACATGACTAAGACAAATACCGATAATATAACAATATAATAGCATATACTAAAGGAAAATAATAATATGTTAATACATAGTACATAATAATAATAATATAGCCCATTGGGCTCCTTCCACGTCATGTCACAGTCTCTGAGACCCGGTAGGCCGCTCGCATACCTGCCCAGAAGCGGGCCTTGTTGTCAGACGAGGCACATCCGCTCCACTGGTGTCCCCTCAGGGAAGGCGCTTCCGGTCCCGCTGCCTTCACTGCCGGGCGGGAGTTCAAGGCCACCATGATGGGATTCGCCCGTGGGGAATAAAGGGGCGTGGCTTATTCAAGACGCAAGAGGTTCCAATTTCCCATGGCACACCTGATGATCGTTCACGGCACACTAGTGTGCCATGGCACACTGGTTGGGAAACACTGCTGTAGGCTATATTTAAGAGGAAGGAATTGGCAAAACCAACTCTGAGGATCCAGTGCCTAAGAAAATTTTGTGGAATTCATGGTGTCACCATTAGTCAACAGAGTGCTCAAAGGTACATGCACACACATATTTTCAGTAACAAATATATGAAGTAAGAGAGGGAGAGGGTGGAAATAGCAGGGAGTGATAACATGACATGGGCATTTTGATAGATTTTTTGGGGAATGGAAAAAATGTGTCCTAACTCTTAAATTGTACCTGATGTTGGCAGCCAAGGCAACTTTTTCACTTGAGTAATCACAATCAAGTGTATAGGAGTACTCCACCTGGATGTCAAATTCATTGGCAACAGTTTTCTAACAGTCTTCAAAATAGTCTAATAGGAAGTATAATTATCCAATTGTGGGATCCCAAACCATGTGAGGAACAATTACTATTTCCTATTTGTAGATATATGTGAAGAATACTAACAAAAGCTGCTGACAAGCCTGGCCTAGGTGGCCATTATATATTCTCTTACTGAAGACCTCCCCTTCTTCTCTCTCTCTTTTTTTCTTTCCTTCCTTCCTTTTCCCAGATTAAGTATTAATGTGTTTTGTTCTCATCTTGGTTATTGCTCCTCCAAGGCACTGATGCAAGACTGAAAATGCATCATTTTCGTAGCTGAAAAAGAGAAGCAGATATAGAATGTCAAAGTAGCACTGTGAGAAAATGAGATTTTTATGCTCGGATCTCCAGATCTTTAAAAGACTGTGACAGATTAACCAAACGTTTTGTAAATGTGTAGTCAGCATTGATGAACCAGTGAATTCTTTCTGCTCAAATACAGACACAACTCAGGCTCAGTTAGTAGCCTGTGAAAAAACACGCATATTTGCAGACTAATTTACAGATTAATCATATGAGTTGTTTAACTTAAAGACAACTCTACTTTGTCAAACGAAATTGACATTGAAATAATTGTCCACAGGACTGCAGCCTTAGCTCTAATTCAGATATCATTCCCTTGTCATCCTCCGTTCTACCAAGAACAACTGCCTTTCCAGGCCTAGAGCATTTGTGCTGACAGTTAATCACTGAACAATTAAAATATTCATTAGTATTCTAGAACATTGCAAGAGTTCAGCGGATGATTTTCTCTGGTCATAGTCATAACTTCAATAAACCAAAGACAGTACTACATCGAATGAGTTTTCAGTTACCACAGTCAACTCAAAAGAGTTTGGAAACTTCCAGCCCAATTCACATGAGCCTTGTTCCTGTTTTCATTGCTGTTTCCAAAGCCTGGAAAAAACAACTGGTTTCCAGCTAATCTATATGCTGTTTGCTTTGAGTAATCATTCATACCTTTCCAATCAGAGCTGATTAATATAAAAATTGAATACCATTTTTGTTTAGTTAAAAAAAATGAAGCAATTCACGTGGAACGGGGTAAAATAAATAGAACAAAATACAGCATTGCACATCTTAACACTTGAAGAAATGGATTTCTAAAATAGGCATTTCATCATACTCTGCAAAACATTTTAATTGCTGGACAATATATAAATTGGCCTGAGCAGATATTTCTAGATATATATATTTTGCTGAAATAGAAAGTTATGTTAGATACCTATTGTAGATGTCAATAGATGAAAGCCAGAAGAGAATAGATTTCTAATTACTCTTCTATAACTTTAAAGCACTGGTAGAATTGTGAGGCCCTCTAGATCAGTGTTTCCCAACCAGTGTGCCGGGGCACACTAATGTGCTGTGAGCGATCATCAGGTGTGCTGTGGGAAATTGGAACCTCCAATACCCTTACTTATTAAAGGAGTGCCGCTACGTCACAGTACAAAATGCACAATTAATCATACATAATCATATGCAAAAAAACACATTCAAAGTACCCAATCCTGCTGGAGAAAATCAAAAGTCTTACATAAGGTAGTTCGGTGTGGTCGCTACAGAGAGCGGAGGAGTTGCAAACCAGGAAGTAGCAAGTTTACGGAGCGCTCCTCTACGATATTTGATGAAATCACAGAAGTGAGTGCAAAAAACAAAGTGTATCCTCACTATGTTATCCAATGTCAGTTCCGGGATCCGCATAATAACACAGTCAGTTTGCGGACAATTTAAAGAAGCAGCACCATAATCATAGCAACAGCATAGAAAATAACATAGATAATCACATATATTCAAACCGCCAGAGGCTGAAGATAGATGTGGCGATGGAATCGAAAGCTGGCATGGGCAAACTTGGACCTTCCAGGTGTTTTGGACTCCAACTCCCACCATTCCGAGCAGCCTCAGGCCCTTGCCCCCCCCTCAGCCACTTAAGCATGAAAGGGCCTCAGGCTGTTAGGGATGGTGGGAGTTGAAGTCCAAAGCACCCAGAGGGCCAAAGTTTTCCCATTACTGACAGCTGTTGTGTCTTTCTGCCATTCCTGCCAGGATATCTATGTTGTGTTAATCAAAACAGGCCCAGGTTTCACACTGAGTGTATAAATACATTTAAAAACATATTAAATATATGTATTACTGTGTTAGAGCATCATTTTGTGTCATTTTGGTTGGTGGTGTGCTCCAGGATTTTGTAAATGTAAAAAGTGTGCCGCGGCTCAAAAAAGGTTGAAAAACACTGCTCTAGATGTAGATGAACTACAACTACTAGCAGTTCTAACCCTTGGCTGTACTTATTATGGCTGTTGTAGATTGTCGTTTAATCACAACTGGGACACAACATAATTCCCATCTCTTCTCTAAAGAGCATACAGACTTAGATAGAATGGATTATTTGGAAAAAACGGTATAGGTGGTTCTCAGTATCCATGGATTCCACCACCCGTGACTAATAAACATTGAAACAAAGATAGAATCCCCAAAAGCAAACCTAGATTTACCATTGTGTGTGTGTGTGTGTGTTTCGTGTCAGGAGTGACTTGAGAAACTGAAGTTGCTTCTGGTGTGAGAGAATTGGCCATCTACAAGGATGATGCCCAGGGAACGCCCAGATGTTTGATGTTTTATCATCCTTATGGGAGGCTTCCGTCATGTCCCTGCATGAGGAGCTGGAGCTGACAGAAGGAGCTCATGCACACTCTCCCTGGATTTGACCTGTGGGTATTCAGTCCTGCTGGCACAAGGGTTTAACCCATATTACTCTGTGATTGGATGTAGTGGGACTTGAGCATCCAAGGATTTTTATATCTATGAGAGGTCCTGCAAACAAACCCCAACAAATACTACTATAATGTAAAACAGCATACACGGAAACCAGAATCCTGTTGGGTTCTGTGCTAGCATAAAAATAGCTGCCAAGTAGTCATTGTTTTTCAGAGGATGAATAAATTTGGTCCCTAGCGCTGCCGACTTTTTTCAAAGCATAATAGCCTCTCCGTTTTGATTTGGATGGTGAGCTAATCTCTCATTGCATGTGAGCTCAGTGATGTGCTTTGTGTTACTCGATAAGTGCCGCAACTGTAGGAATCAGTGTAATTATGTGCCGCAACTGTAGGAATCAGCCTTTGTGTATCTAGGCTATATACTAAAACTGTATAGGGCCTGAACCAGAACCAGATGTTTGAGACAGGATAAACCTAGATGGTGTGAGGTGTTCTGTTATTTGCATCCTTACAGATATATTTTTGGGTGGTGAATCTTGTCCTCCATCCACTGAAGGATAAACACCCCATAAAGGAGGCCAGCTTCAGTTGGGGCCGGTTGGCATCACTGACCCCAATCTCATCGCGAAGGGTGGAACTGAACCTATTTAAGGTCGACCCACCTCTCCTGTATCTTCCTTCACTCGGTTTGGGGAACTAGGCAGACATCTGCCCCTTTTGGTGGCATGTAAATTCTTACATAGTCCTGATAGGCACCATGGCACCCACCTTTGTGAGGGAAAGGTGGACTTCCGTAACAGTCTCTCTAGGTTTTGTGTCTCAAAGGGCTGTAAATGGGTTTTACTTTTGGGCTGGAATCAGGGCTTCCACTTAATAATAAACTTTATTTATACCCCACCACCATCTTCCCCAAAGGGGACACGGAGTGGCTTACATGACGCCAAGCCTGATGATACATTAGAGCAGGGGTAGGGGACCTATGGCTCGGGAGCCAGATGTGGCTGTTTTCACGATTGCATCTGGCTCTCCAGAGCAGCCTGGGCCTCAGTTTCCCAGCATGTAGCGGAGAGGAGTGATGCAAATGCGCCACGACTGACACTTCCGCGCTGCCATCGCTACCTCTTCCTCATCCCTCGCTGCTCTCCGGGCCCTGCGCCCCCTTTGCCGGGAATGGTGGAGCCCGGCAGTGGCGCCTCGTCCTCGTCTTCCTCTTCGTCCTCCATCACGGGCCTCGGGGGAGGCAGTGGTAGGCGGGCCTGGCCCAGGTGCCACGGACCCGGCCTCGCTGCCCCCGGGCAGCTCAAGAGCCTTCTGGAGGGACTGCCTCGCCAACGTCAACACTAAGGTCCGCCTTGGCCCCGCGGCCTCCTCCCCCTTCCTTTCTCTTCCTTTCTTTTTCCCTCTCTTTTTCTTTCCTTCTTTTTCCTCCCTCTCTCCCTCCCTTCTTTCCTCCCTCCCTCCCTCTTCGTTCTTTCCTTCCTCTTCCATTCTTTCCTTCTCTCCTTCCTTTCCCTCCCTCTCTCCCCTTCCTTCTTTCCTCCATTCTCCCTCTTCCTTCCTTCCTTCCTTCCTTCCTTCCTTCCTTCCTTCCTTCCTTCCTTCCTTCCTTTTCCTTCCTTTCTTTCTCCCCTTCACCCTTTCCTTCTCTCCTTCCTTCTTTCCTCCATTCTCTCTTGGTGGTAGTACAAGGACAGTCTTTCAAGGTGGTAAACAAAGTGACACCTGGGTGAAGAACATTTCCCCCAGATGGCTGAAAATGAATGTGATATAAGTTCTATTCCCTGAAAGATTAACTCACTTTAAAGGTTCTCACAGAAGTTCTAACAAAAAATAAATAAATCAAGAAATGGCCCTTTAACTGCACGTTTTGTGTTCTAGTCTTTTTATTTCATGGTGGGAATTCAAGGATAACCCTTACTTTTCCTTGCAACCAAGATGCCATATTAGTCTGAAAGAGGCAAGTAATATTTAATGAAGTGCCTTGGATTTTGCAGTGTATGCCGTGAGATGGATGTTACAGCTTTTGAATCAAATCATTGTGTATCCAGGAGCTATGATTTTACACTTGAATGCTGAAGGACCCACATTTTGCTTAGTACTTGCTTTCTGAGCAGGCCCAGAGGCCCTTGAAACAAGGTTATCTTGCAGATATAAAATGTGTGGTTTGGTACAAGCTTTCTATGTTTCTGCAAGGAGCATATTCTGTCAATGTAAACTCTGAATGTGCCTAATGGGAGAGCTAACCTGTTATTTCACTGTAGCACTGAAAGAGTGATGCAGCATTTAGATTGTCTGCATTTAAAGGTTGCCCTCCAGTTAGACAAACCATCAAACTCCTCACTGCTCAATGCATTTACCTCCAACAGTTCTTTCCTTTCCTATAGCTTGCCGTGTCCCATAAATATTATCATTTATTGTTTGGAAATCTTTTTAAAGCAGAAATTGGTAATTGGGTATTTTGACCTGTGAACTGACACACTTTATTTTGATCTTTCTGGTTATATCAACATTGTCCAAATAATATTCTTCTGCAGTAGTGTAGAATTGTCATGTACATAATAGGTCCCTTAATTCCTGTCAGCTGCAATGCACTACATGGAGCTGCCTTTGAAGACGGCCCAGAAACTGCAATTAGTGCAAAGTTTGGGAGCCAGGCTTCCAACGGGAGCTAATTATAGGGAGTGCACGACTGGCTGCCCCAATTCAAGGTGCAGGTTATTTATTTATTTATCATATTTCTATACCGCCCCTCTCAGCCCGAAGGCGACTTGGGGCGGTTTACACAAGGCAGTCTCTGCCCTTCAATCAAAAACACAAGCAAAATAAAACCAAGCAATAACCATAACATAACAATTAGCAATTAAAACATACAAATGCATTCTCAGTGTCACATTGAAATTACTTTCCGTCACATCGTCGTTATTCCATAGATCTAATTAAACCGTTATATTTCATCAGCAAATGCCTGCTCAAACAGCCAGGTCTTGACTTACTTGCGAAATGTCAGGAGGGAGGGGGCCAATCTGATGTCACTAGGGAGGGCGTGCCAAAGCTGAGGAGCCACCACTGAAAAGGCCCTGCCTCTCGTCCCTGCCAATCGCGCCTGTGAAGAAGGCGGGATCGAGAGCAGGGCCTCTCCGGATGATCTTAAACATCTCGATGGTTCATAGGGAGAGATGCGTTTGGACAGGTACGTTGGGCCAGAACCGTGTAAGGCTTTGAATTGTGCCCAGTAGCAAACTGGCAGCCAGTGGAGCTGGCACAACAGTGGAGTTGTACGCTCTCTGAATGCCGCTCCTGTTATCAACCTGGCTGCTGTCTGTTGGACTAGTTACAGCTGCCGAACAGTCTTCGAAGGCCCACGTAGAGAGCATTGCAGTAATCTATATGGGATGTAACCAGAGCGTGGACCACCGTGGTCAAGACAGATTTTCCAAGGTACGGGCGCAGCTGGCGCACAAGTTTCAACTATGCAAATGCTCCCAACATTGTCACAAGCACGGTTGGTGGGGAAGAGGGAGAGGGCCTTCTTGGTGGTGGCCCCCTGAATTTGTAACACCCTCCCCAAGGAGATCAGGCAAGCTCCTACACTGTCCTCCTTTCATAGGGATCTGAAAACCTGGATGTTCCAAAAAGCATTTGAGAATGACTACCTGTATGTCGTAGTTCAGTAGTTATTGTGTCTGATGTCAGTGGGCAAGAGGGGTTTTCTGGATCTGTGTCTGATGTCATTGGGGATGAGGGTTTTTCTGAGCTTGAGTCAAGTCCAGGCCTTGCTGAGAGGTTCAAGGTGTGTCATGAACGGAGTGCTTCTGCAGAATCACAAGGTCAAATCCTTGAAAGAGGTCCACAGTAGTCTTTCTCTGAGAAACTGTCTTCTGAGGATGATTTGTCAGGTGCAGAATTCAATGAAGGTAAAGATAAAAAGAAGATTTTTGTAAACTGAGACAGAGTTCTAGGGATCGCTGAAGATCAATTCACCCGCTGGAAAAGAAAAATAAGAAATCCTTATAAGGTTGTAAGGGCAAGCAGAATGCTTTCCTTTCAGTTCTGGAGCCAGGAAAAGTTTTATATTGGTACAAAGGAAAGGTTTTAGCTCAGTCTCATCAACATTGGAACTTAATGCCAGTCTTGTTTCCAAGTGGATTTCTAGTTTCATGTTTCAAGTTTTGCCAGGCTCCTGTTTCATGTATTGCATTCCCATGCTGTTGTGTTCTTTGGATTTTGGATCCTTGGATCTTGTGTTTTTACCTTTGTACCTTGAAGTTCATGAACTCTGTTGTATCTTTGGATTATACTGTTTTTGGACTATACTGTTTTTACCATTTTTACTGCTTTGCTTGCATATATCCTTCAATAGACTGCTTGTTGATTATACGATACTGGTGCAGTGTTTAAAGATAGAGGTGTTCCTGCTCTGGGATACAACAGACTAGTCTCTACATATAAACACCCAGTCCCTAGCCCACCAGATAGTACTCTATTCTCTGCACTTCTTCCATTCCCCTGGCCCTATACTATTCTGTTTGTACTGTCCCATACCCAGTCCCTTTTATAGCCTGATCATGCCCATCTTAGTACTTATGGTTATTGGTTTTTTGTCTGTGTATTGTTTCAGTGAGTTTTAAGGCTGCTGTTTTAGACTCTTATGATTTATTTGGTCATGTTTTAGCTGATTGTTTTGCTTCGCTATGTTTATTTTAATTGTATTTTTTTGTTTTAAATTGACCCTTTTGTTTTGATGTTTTGTAGACACCTTGTCCCATGTATAAGCCGCCCCAGTCCCTTTCAGGAGATGGAGGCAGGGTATAAAAATAAAGTTGTTATTGTTGTTGTTATTTGATACATAACAAGATTAGTACACAGCAAATAAGATCACTATGCTGGTTTTTGTATTTGATCACACGTCGGACACTTCCCAAGTGTCTAGGATTGTGTGATGTATTGGTGAGTAATGTATGCAGATCTGAGTAGGGTGGCCTTCTGCAGCTGACAGATGGTAATTTTGTCAGCTCTAATTTTTTTTAAATGCAGGCCAAGGTCTTTAGGCAGTGCACCCAGTGTTCCAATCACCACCGGGACCACCTTGACTGGCTTGTGCCACAGTCTTTGCAGTTCTGTCTTTAAATCCTCATATTGTATCAGCTTTTCCAGTTGTTTCTCTTCAATCCTGCTGTCACCTGGGATTGCAACATTGACAATCCATACTTTGTTTTTTAACATGATCGTGAGGTCAGGAGTATTGCGCTCCAAAACTCTGTCAGCCTGAATTCGGAAGTCCCAGAGTAGCTTGATGTGTTCATTCTCTGTAACTTTTTCAGGCTTGTGATCCCACCAGTTCTTTGTCACAGGCAGATGGTATCTGTGGCACAAGTACCAATGAATCATCCGAGCAACTGTGTTATGCCTCTGCGTGCAATCCATCTGCGCCATCTTCTTGCAGCAGCTGAGGGTGTGATCCATTATTTCATCTGCTTCCTTGCAGAGTCTATACTTGGAAACTGTCGAATTCTGGCTTTGATATCATTGGTTCTAATGGCTTGTTCTTGGGCTGCAGGAATCAGGCCCCCCGTCTCATTTTTCAAAGTACCATTTGTGAGCCACGTCCATTTTTTCTTTGTCATCATCATCATCATCATTCATCTTCATCATCATGTGTTCTTGTTTCACCAGAAAAACAGTTTCCTTCAATTTACTGGGTTTTGCAACTGGGGCTGGTTCTACACTCCCTTGTAATGAAGTTTGCACCACATTATATGATCAGCATAGAACCACAAAATGAAATTCAAACGGCATTGTATTGCAGTGTAGTACCATCACGAGTTCTGTGATATTATTTGGATCAAAGGTTGAATTATCTTATTTGAAATGTGTCATTACTTGGCAGCTTAAAAGGGTTGGGGTTACGGTGGAATTAATTATATTTAGGCGGAGGTAGCAGTGAATATATATGTATATATATATATATATATATATAGTCTTTTTTATATTTTACATTAAAAAGCCTTTGTTCAATGTTCTTTAATTCGTACCTGCTTGAATACAACAATTGCTGAGTGGAGCAAGATAATGCAGTGGAAAATAAAAGCAAAATGCAATTACACTGATAAAGAAATTATATATTAGGTGAGAGAACGATACTTATTTCTTCAGCCTGAATAAATATGCATATTAAGTATCAATTATTTTGGTATGCTTTCTGCACTGCAGAGCATTTCAGGCAACACAAAAATCTTGCCCATGTAATAGCTTTTCTTGTCCTTGATCTTCTTGTGCAAATGGTATGGCATTGACTGTTAGGGATGCCGGAGGAGGATTTTTGTCATCTGTGATTATTGAATGCTAAGAAATCCATTTGCTATGTATGTAGTGGTTCAGAAATTGATGTGTTTTGACATGTGTCACTATTTTATCTTCAGATAAATTCTTATTTCTGTTAAGAAAATACTTTGAACAAAGTTTTCCCATCCAAGAAGAAAGTTTGAGTTAAATGTACCGAATAATAGAATTACCTGCCTGTCTATTGAAGCACACGATCACAATTCGCTTCATTACTGAATAGAAATACTACAGCAGTATGGTTGGCTTCATTTAACATGAAGAACAAGTATCTTTAGGGAATAGTGAGTTCTGAAAAATTGCTGCAGTCAAACAAGATGTGTATTACCTGCTCCCAACTGATATTTCTCAAGTTAAGCGATCAAACACGAAAAATAATAAATGCACACATCTGAAGTTGCACGTATTGCGTGTTTTAAAAGTATTCCTTATGCGGTGAAGTTATTCTAACTGTGCCATGATCTGTCAACTTTGTATTTGTGTTTGGGTGATTTCATGTCATGTACTAGGTACTGAGATTACCATACTTTGAACATATTATGAGACAACATGATGCGTTAGAGAATTTGGTAATTGGTGAGATTGGAAGGCAGCAGGAAAAGAAGAGGAACACACTAAAGGTCGATCGATTCAATCAAGGCATGGATTAAGCTTGAAAGATCTGATCAGGGCTCTTGATAACAAGGCCACTTGGAGGTCTATCATTCATAGGGTTACAGATGTCTTTGGGAGCCAACTTGGGTCCCATTCTGGAGAAAGGCAGCATACAGAGTAAATAAATAGGTATGCTAAATAACCAGTGAAATCTGATCTTGAAAACATTATAAAAATATGTTCCCAAACATATTTGACTTCTAAGAGCAAACATGCATTAGCTTCAATTACTTTTGTGAATAGAAACCAAAATGAGTTCTTATACCATTGCTCCCCTCATTGCTCCTGTCTTTGCAGTACACTCCCCCCGCCTTATATTTATTTATTTATTTATTATTCGGTCTTATATTCCGCTCCTCCCTGCAGGCTCGGGGCGGGTTACAACATATAACCCATACAACATGGGTTGCAACCCATGCTCTACACAAGCTTCCCATTGCAAAGAATATACTCCTGTTATCTCGCTCTAAACATTTTATTCTGTACATGTGGCCCACTGCATTGTTTGTGATTTTAGATCAGGGGTGGACAATTATTTTTTCCAAGGGGCCACACGAGAGCCAAAAAATATAATGGAGGGCCGCACCTAAAGGCTGAGCTACATTCTAATCTACAGTACTTATTTATTTATTTACTATATTTACTATATATTACACATCATTAATGTTAACATATTAATATATCAAGAAATATTCATATATTATTAGTATTAATATCATAATTTTAGATTATATATAGACATTATTATATTATTTATTATATTATTAAAATAAAATTATTATAAAATAATAATAAAAACCACTAAAATAAAATAAATAAAATACAATTCAAGAAGACAAGGTGCGAACCAAGATGAAGGGTGACATCCTGAAGAGAGGAAGGATCCCAAGATGGAATGGCCCAATGGCCCCAGCCCAGAGGATGGCAAAGCTGACCCAGCCGCCGCTGCAGCAGAGGAGAGCAGAGCAGCAGGTGATCGGAGGCTGCAGGCCTCTGCCCGCTCTTGCCCCCAGCCGTTCCCCAGCTGATTGCCCTGCTATGGAGTGCCGCTGCCGCCATCCCATTGCGGGCTCTGTATCAGCAGACAGGCCGGAGGAGCAGTGGCTTTGGAGCGCCTGCCATCCCTGGAGGCCATTCGGGCCTGCAGGGGGAGCACTCGGTGATCTGAGGCGGCTGTTCGCCCTGGCGACCTGGAAGACGATCAAGTCTTCCAGGTCGCCAGGGCGATAAGCACCCGCAGGTCGCGGAGTGCTCCCGCTGCAGGCCCGGATGGCCTCCAGGGATGGCAGGCACTCCAAAGCCTCCGCTCATCCGGCCTGTCTGCCGACATAGGCCCCACAGAGCGTGCAATGGGATGGCGGCAGTGGCACCCCTTCCTCTTGGCCTCGCCCCCGACGCCCTTCTCCCCGGGCCGGACAGAGCCGGCTGCCGGGCCACATGCGGCCTGCGGGCCAAGGGTTGCCTACCCGTTTTAGATATTACATGAGTATATTGCTATCTTATTTATATGTTTGTATTTTACTGCATTGTGGTTGATGTTTTGATTTTTGTTTTATTGTGATTCATTGTTTGGTCTTGGCCTCATGTAAGCCGCCCTGAGTCCCCATTGGGGAAGATGGTGGTGAGGTATAAATAAAGATTATTATTATTATTATTATTTTGTAAGCATTTTTTGTAAGCTTGGGGCTATCAATAACATTCATAATTTTACATCTTGGAGTCTCATGTTGCAGACAGCTGATTTGCATAAAGTTTAAAGAGTGCAAGCCATTGCTAATGCTCTTCTGCATTTCGTAATATGATTGATCCTTGCCATGTTTCAATACATCTCTTTTGCACTTGGTAATAGTGTTGACACTTTTTTTTCTACTATTGGTCTATAACAGTCATTCTTAACCTGTGGGTCCCCAGATGTTTTGGACTTCATGTCTCAGAAAGCCTAAACTAGCTGGGATTTCTGGGAGTTGTAGGCCAAAACACCTGCGGACACACAGGTTGAGAACCACTGGGGACTCTAAAACATTTCTCCATCTTAGAAGCTCTTAATAATGTGGATCATAAGTTGATTGTTCATTTTCCCTACTTGGGACAGGCTGATCCAGTATGAGAAATTAAAATCTTGGTTTTTGTGATTGGAGCATCTTTGCAGATACTTGCTCAGTAAAATGTAAAAACAGGACGAGGAAAGAGATAGTGGCCGCTATCACGGTCAGTTTCCCGATAAAGAGGAGGAATGGGCCGTTTTGATTACTTAAAACCTGTAAAACATATTTAAAATGTTGTTAGGAAAGAAAGGACTCATTTGTCCCTGGCCACCCATGCCTACATATCAAAGCACAGAAAGGAATAAGATCACCACTTCTTTCTCTCCATACCTCTCCCTAAAAGATCTCTTCCCTTGCTTCCCTTCCTGCCTGTTGTGGAGAGAAAATGGTGCAGTGGTAGGGGGTCTTTTAGCCTTGATGGTCAAATCTAGCAACTACTCCGAGGATGTATTATTTCTTTATATAATATTATATACGCACATATATTAGTGTGATGAGATTATATGAAAGGTTTAATGGCAAATGAAACTGATATATTCTGAGGGATCGTTTGAGATGTAGATTTATGGCTGAAGATCATAAGGGTGATATTTTGGGATATAACTTGGAAGTGATAAGGAGAATGAGATTTTAGGCTGTTTGAATATTAAAAATAGGTAGGATTGAGGTGAAAAAAACCAAATCAATTTAGGCATTAAATGTAGTGGTCATTTCCCCTCTGACTAGACAGAGAGGAAGGGTTTTGCTTGTGCAATGTTATAAAGGGGAAAAAAGCATAGTAATTCAATGATGGATTGAATTGTATGCAGTCAAGGAGTAAGAAGTGTCTGCCAAAGCTTTATGCCTGATCAACAGCCTGGAGAGTACTTTTCATATATGACGTGTGAGCTGGAAGGAAAGGGAAGGGTTTAACAAGAAAGATGAGAAGGTATGCTGGGCCATAATACTGTTAGTTGTTGCTTATTCGTTCAGTTGCTTCTGACTATTTGTGACCGCATGAACCAGCCCACACCAGAGTTCCCTGTCTTCCGCCCCCCCCCCCCCCAGCTCCTTCAAGGCCAAGCCAGTCACTTCAAGGATACCTACCATCCATCCATCAGCCTCTCTTCCTCTTTCCCCAGCATCATTATCTTCTCCAAGCTTTCCTGTCTTCTCGTTATGTGGCCAAAGTACTTCATCTTTGCCTCTCATATCCTTCCCTCCAATAAGCAGCCTGACATTATTTCCTGGAGTATAGACTGGTTTGATCTTCTTCTGGTACAAAGCACTCTCAGAATTTTCCTCCAGCACAACAGTTCAAAAGCGTCTATTTTCCTTTTCTCAGCCTTCCTTAAAGACACCTTATTTATTTATTTACCATATTTATATCCCACCTTTCTCACCCCAGAGGGGACTCCAGACAGCCTTACAACATGCAGTAATTTGATGCTATACACATATATATCAAATAAACAACTACAATTAAAAACCAAACAATTAAAACATGAATTATTAAAAGCAACAATTAAAATCACACCAACCAAAACATAATCCATCTTCACTTATTTCGAAGCTAAGCACAGTCAGCCATGATTAGTACTTGAATGGGAGACCACCAATGAATACTAGTTGCTATAGGCAATATGTCAGAGAAGGATACTGGAAAAACCATCTGTGATCATTCCTTACCTAAGAAAAACCTATGACATTCATGAAGTCACAATTTGCAGACAAAGGATTTGAAGACGCATTTACACACATTGTATACATGTGGAAACCTATGTGATGTTGCTCACAGCAGACCTTTAAAAATGAGCTTGGACTAATTTAATTAATATTGTCTTATCTTGAATCATATAATTATAGAATTGGAAGGAATCCCCAAGGGTCATTCAACCTCTGCTAATCCTGGAGATTCACAGCTGAAGTATTCCTGACAAATGGCTTATTTGACCTGCGTTTAAAAAGTCCAAGAGAAGATAGCCCTTGACTCCAAGAACGTTAGTTACACTGTCAAAGAGCTCTTATCTTTAGGATATTTGTCCTTAAGGTTAGCTAAAGTATTCTCTTTTGTCATTTGAATCATTAGTTCAAGTCCCGAAACAGAGAGACAACAATTTTGCTTCATCAACTGTGAAAGTCCTAATATTTGAAGATTGCTATCTCTCAGTCTTTAATTCTCCAGGCTAAAAATAAACAACTTCCCCAATTGTTTCTTTGGCAGACCCTTTCACCATCTTTGTTACTGTTCTTGGAATGATTCCAATTTGTGGATATCTTTCTTAAACTGCTTTGCCCAGAACAATTTATTTGAAGATTCATAATGTTTGTGAAACCTCCAGTTTCTTAATAAATTATCTCTATGTGTTTACATTTCATGTTGCATTCATTCTTTGTTGTAGACTGCTTTGAATCACAGCTGAGAAAGTGGTGTTAATAATACCAGAAAGATAAAAGTGCATTTATGGCTCTTCTGATAAGTTTCAGCTCGAGTGTCCCAACTCCTATTTTAATTTCCATCTGTGCCTTGAAGCCGTTACTGGATGGTTGCGAGCCAGTAGGTTGAAGGTGAATCCAGTGAAGACGGAAATCCTTTGGTTAGGCTGTCCAGGTGATAGCAATGTCCAGCTGCTGATCCTGGATGGCATGGCACTATGCCCACCATCATCAGTAAAAAGCCTGGGAGTCCTTTTGGACCCTCTGCTGTCAATGGAGGCCCAAATCTCCGCTGTCAGCAGAACAGCATTTTTCCATCTGCGACAGGCTAGGCAGCTGGCCCCCTATTTGTCTCGGAACGACCTGGCCACGGTGATCCAGGCTACACTCTCTACATTGGACTGCCTTTGACGGTGATCCGGAAACTCAAGCTAGTGCAGAATGCTGCAGCCCGGCTACTCGTGGGGGAGCCCGTGAGTTGTCATATCACCCCGGGTCTGCACTGGCTACCAATTGAGTACCGGATCACTTTCAAAGTATTAGTCTTAACTTATATGGTCTGGGGCCGGTGTACTTGTGGGATCGCCTGTCCCCATATAGTCCCTTGAGATCACTGCGATCAGAAGATCAGAATCTCTTAGATGTTCCTGGCATGAAGGCTTACCACCTGACGACAACCCGTCGAAGGGCCTTCTCTATCATCGCCCCAGTTCTGTGGAATGATCTGCCCCCTGAGACTCGGGCTTTGTGAAATTTGGTAACTTTTCACAAAGCTTGTAAGACCTTCTTGTTTAGACAAGCCTTCGAGTCTTAATGATATATTAATGTGTATGGTTTTATTGTTTTATTGTGGTGCTGAGTGGCGGTGTACAAATCAAATAAATAAAATAAATAAATAGAGTCCTTGTAGCTGAGTTTTGTCCTACCAAGAAATATGCCAGCATCTCTTTGTGGCATATTTATAACTACATTTCAGTTATCACTGTTAAAAAGTGCCCCCACTTAAGAGAACAGTTGCAATTCAAATTCCTGACAAACCCAGGGCTGAACACTTTGGATTTTCCTAGTCATTCAGTTAATGACATCAGATTTGGCCTCAAATTAATTGGGTGTTTGGATAAAATGAGATGCTATAAAAATAGCTGTTATAAATCTTTCATTGCATAAACCAAGTCCTGTGCACGGAGCATGGATAGCCTTTCCATTAAAAACCGGAGGCAATGATTAGGCTTGTGTGTGGATCCGTTTTAGCAATATTCCTTCAGCCAATATGACTCTTTCGGCTTGGTCAGATGGCCGTAACCACAAGGGTCCAGCCTACATGGTTTCCCATCCATAACTGGACCACATGGCAGATGACCACGGCTCCTCCTCTCTTTTTTGGAAGCATGCTGTGCGCAAAGAGGCTGCCACCATGTGCTCCTCCTCCTGCCATTTGGGCCAATCGGAATATAAGAGTGATGTGTCTTATACAAGCTGTGTCTGCTTCCTTAACCCTGTTGCTGAAACGCAGGCTCCCTTGAAGGGAAGAAAGGAAAAGATCCCAGGAATGGAAAGGGGAGTCTCATAAGTTCCCCATTGCAGCCAATGGGTCGGATCTAGCCATATATTTTTTTTTGGTGTGGACTGAAAAAAGGCTATCCGGCTACCCACTCATTTTTGGTAGGTGCATGAAAATGGATTTGGGGGGGGGGGGTCTACTGGAATCCAGCCAGGAGAAATGGATTGAGGTTCAGCCAAAATGCCTGACCATTACAGTCATAGATCTGCTTTAGATGCATCAAGGATTCAAGCATTTTTCTAAGATAGTCCAGGTGAAATCATATTAGTTTCCTTCTCATTCAGTTGAGGAGAAAAGAGACCTAAAGAGCTCAAGTCCAATTATGAAAAGAATATCAACTTTGAGGCTGATGCTGACAGGAGGAACCCACAAAAAACAATATTAAGGAGAAATTCAGTCATGTTTTGGAATCAGCAATATGACTCTTGCAAATATTTTGGATAGTAAATTCCATAATTTCCAGGTAGCATGGGCTACGGTTGGGGACAATGAGAATTATAGGCAAAAATGATGTGGTGGCATCCTATTATCTGCTTGTGTGATGGATGTTAGCAATGATAATCTGCAGGAGTATCATAATGTTTCTTTTGCTGGGGTTTAGCACAGCTGGTAAATCACCAGATGTCGCCTTCTGAGGCTTCTTGGCACTTGACCCCCCCCGGACAACAAACAAGGCAGCTGAGGTACAACAAGCTTTATTGATTATAAAGTAGCAAAGTGGATAATAAGTCCAGGAGGCCTTTAGTATGCAGCCTCCGGAGAGCAGCAGACACTGGAGTCAGTAGGGCTTGAGTATCCGCCACGGCAGGATCTCAAGCGGAGGAAATGCAGGAACAACTGCGGGGTGCGATAGATAGTCTCTGAGCCTCCAACCGGCGCAAGAAGGTTGGCGGCTTTAGGTACTGCAGGCAAAGTCAATGCAAAGCAATGCAGCTTCCTGCAGGAATAGACGATGAAAAGGAACAAGGCTAGATGCTGGAACGAGGCAGCCAAGGAAGGCTCGATCTTAGTAGCTGGCCGAAAGGCCCGGTTCACTTTGACATCATGGCAATAGCGGTCATTGGTATGAGATACTGCTAAGCAGGATCTCACAGCTTTTATAGGATTTCTGTCAGCAGGGCCCAGTGCGTCGAACATCAAATTGGATGATGGATGAGCCCTGAGTTGTTTTGAGAACCTCAGTCCTGAAGAATGCAGGCCCTCGTTAGTGCGGACCATCTGGACTGGGGAGTAGCGCTTACTGCTCCGAGTACCCGCTTCTGCTATCAGCTTGGTGGGCTTCGCCTGGCCTTGACATGCCTTCAGCATGGCATCTCCCTCGGACAGTGCAGGAGAGCAGTAAAGAGGCCCCTGAAAGGGACCGGGAGTTAACACAGCTGTGCTGAAAAGCTTTTCAGAATCAGGCGGGCAAAATGCAGACCCAAGGAAAGATGCCGTCACCAGAAATGATAAGCTCTACCAACTGAAAGGTTGCCAGTGTGAAGCCTCAGGCCGGCATGAGCTGCTGAGTGTTAAGGCCAGTTTACTGTTGACCTAAGCCAGGGCTGTCCAACTTCTACCGGCCCAAGGGCCGGAATTCCGGTCACTGATCACCTGGGGGTCCACTCTGCCACGCCCCCAGTTACTTCCGACGCTGGCGTGATGCTTTGAGAGAGAGGGCTGAGCCACGGGCGGCTCCCCATGGCTCCGCCCTCCCTCCCAAAGCATCACGCCAGCCTCGGAAGCGGGCGAAACCGCTGCTTCCGAGGCTGGCGTGACACTTTGGGAGAGAGGGCGGAGCCACGGGTGGCTCCCCATGGCTCTGCCCTCCCTCCAAAAGCATCACGCCAGCCTCGGAAGCGGGCGAATCCACGCACATGTGCACTTTTTTTGGATTTTTTTTCCGGATTTTTAAATTTTTTTATTTTAAAATATTTTTTTGTAGGAGGGCCGCATCCAAGGGGCTGGTGGGCCGTGTGCGGCCCACGGGCCAACTGTTCGGCAGGCCCGGCCTAAGTAGTTCAAAAACAGCTTGAGGTGTAATTAGAAAAAATAGCTACCATTAAAACAAGCGGGGGAGGTATTTTACAAAACCATAAGGAAAAAAATCAGAAAATGCTGGGTGACCAAAATAGAGCACTCCCCCGCCCCCGGCTGGATTTGAGCACAACCTTCCCAGGCTGGACATTGACATCGACACAACATACCACCTTCTGTTCTGTCTATATTGTCTATCCAAAACGGCATTAAATGTTTGCTGTGTATGTGTACTGTGATCTCCCCTTGGGGAGATAGGGCGGAATATAAATAAAGTGTTATTATTATTATTCATACCTGTTTATTGACATCAGCAAAAATAAGTGCAATTTGATTTCTTGTATTCTGAGTGCTATTGTTCTTACATGGATTTCCATTTTGAGAGAAAATATCATATTTCAGACCTTTATAATATACATTTTTGTGAACCTATTTTTATAAATGGTGTCATGTATTATCTCTAAACATTTATTTATTTATTATTTCAGTTTGTATACCATCCTTTCCAGTTGGCTCAGGACGGTTTACAGCATATCGAACAACAAACAGAGCATAAGAACAATAAAATATAAAACAATTTCTACAATATTCTGACCATAATCAAGAGTAATTAGAGGCTGAATGCCTGCCGGAACAATGCCGTTTTGCAAGCTTTCTGGAAAGCCGGGAGCTTGCTAGTTGCTCGTACTTCAGGTGGTAGACTATTCCACAAGCATGGTGCTGCAACAGTGAAGGCTCTCTGTCTAGTTGGAGACAAATGAATGGTTCGCAGAGGCGGAATCTGCAAGAGGTTGAGGTCCTCTGATCGAAGAGCTCTCTGGGGAACATATGGGAGTAGACGGTCCCTTAAGTACACCGGCCCCAGACCATGCAAGGCCTTAAAGGTCAAAACCAACACTTTGAAGATAATTTGGTGCTCGATTGGTAACCAGTGCAGTCATTGCAAAGTTGGAGTGATATGAGCCCTCCAACATTGGCACCAGCCTGTTGAAATGCCTTCCTTCTCGAGCTCTTGAAGCAATAAGAGGGAAATTTTGTATGACTGAAAAGCTGAATTAACTATATGAAAGGAACTGAGATCATAGCACAGTAAAACTCTTGGTGTCTGTAATCCTGCCTATGATTCACTCACTGAAAATATTAGTCCTTTGTTTTGTGCCTGATCTCTGGAACAAAGATGTGACAGCACACTATGTCTCAGGTACTGATCTTTCTTCCTTTTCTTTTTGTTCTTGTGTTTTTGTAAGGATGTTAATGGAATCAGTCTGTGGCATTCTGGAAGCCTGTCAGTTTTGTTTTTTTAACATCAACTGATTGAATGGAATTCCTGCATTCAGTTTTATTAAATTGAGATTTAATCCCACCATACCTTTATGAGAGCCAATGTGGAATAGTAACTTGAGTACTCTGAGAGACCAGTACTCCTTACTCAACTAGGGGGGGGGGGGATCACTTTTTGACCATGGGCAGTCTTGGACTTTTGGCCCAAAAGGAGACATTGGAGAGCTTCCTCTGTATAAGTCTTGCCTGGATTTATCGCAGGCTCTCTGTATGTCTGAACTAACTTGAAGCCACTTTTACAACTACTATAAGTTTGGTGTTAGTTAGCAATAATTTGTATGGCAGCACTGCATTGCTTATTAAAATTTGTCACAAAATGTGACTGGCAGTTACTTTATTAAAGAACTTACTGGCTAGCAGTTGAAGTGAAGTAAGAACCAACTATTTTATGTAGGTGTTTGTTTGCGTATTGGCAGAAACTTTTAGGGAAATAGTTTATTTCCTAGTGCTAATGCTTTCCTCAAACTAGCATTTGTTGACAAGCTGAAACATTTTTTTACCTGATTTCAGATAATGCTCCCTATGGATAGATGTGTCATTGAGAAATAGAAAATCGCTATGCATGGAAATGTAGTTGATACATGTACATCTGTTTTCTTTAGTCTGCCAGTACCTTCTGAAAAGAGGTCATCCAAGGATGGGATGGTACATATTTTATGTAATAGAGGTTGCTTTGCTAACTATAAATATCTGGTCTTATGACAAACAACAAGCTATGTTATTGATGTTATATGTTATATGGTGATGTATTTCATTTTATGTGTTGTATGGCAGATGGTGGTGGGGTATAAATAAAGTATTATTTTAAATGTTTTATAATTTGATATGTTATATTTATTATTGTATGTATAATGTGGCATTGATTTTTTTGCCATAATTTGTAAGCTGCTCTGAGTCCCATTCATGGTGAGAAGAGCAGAGTATAAGTATAGTAAATAAATAATAAAAATAATGATTTCACCTATCAAATGTGTGAAGAAGAAAATAACAGTTCAAAACAAGATTTTGGATTAGCCGTACGGCAAATGTTGGATACCTCTTTAATATTTGGAATTAGCACTAAAATAATACTTATCTTTCTAACTAATTCCCGTGCCAACGTCCAACTGGGCAAGGGCTTGAACATTCTGGCTAGTTGACAAAAGTACTTTGTTGCCAAAAGAGTTTGGATTAATTTAGACTATAAAGCTGGCATTGCCGTTTCAATTCTGGCTCTATTACAGATTGGAAAAAGAAACAACCAGCATTAAAAAAATGTGGCTCCTTTGCAGGGCCGTAGCCAGGATTTTGATTCGGGGGGGTGGCTGAGTTTGGTTGGGGGGGGGGCTGAGACTGGGTGGAAGAGGGTCTACCCTAGCAAACCTTTTGTATTGTTATCCCAATAACCCCATTAATGTGGGATATAATGAGCATGGTGATCAGATCATGATATGAATAAGCATAACAGTTTAAATAATGTACCAGTAAGGCCTTTTCGCGGACCACCCTGAGAATTTCGGGGGGGGGGCTGAAGCCCCCTTAGCCCCCCCCCTGGCTACATGCCTGCTCCTTTGTCATTGTCTCGTTTTGTTTTTGCTCAACTATCCTTTCAGAGGAACTTCCACCAAATCCAAAAGTTCTTTGAATATGGTAATTGGTAAGAGAACAAACATCCCAGCCAATATGATGGCAAAGTATTTACTGTGATGGGGTACCATTTACTTATTGCCATGCTAGAATAAGCCCTGCTCATAGTTTTCAGTGGTATCAGAGTATTTGTACTTGCTTCTCTCTATTAATATGGTAAATGGAGGAATGCATTTCGGAAAGTAGGGCTGTCATCTTTGGCTTGTCATCAGCATGTACCACTTTGGCAGCCTGGTCTCATTAAAATGATCAAAGCCAAGCCTTGCTGGGCTGTCTGCTATTTGGAACTCCTACTGAGGTCCTTAGTATGTCAACAAACTGAGTCATCCCAACGCTGTGTCTATGGACATGATTCCAGCAAGCAGGGTATTTAAACTACTGTAGTTTAGTATTGCCAGGAACATTCTCTTGATTATAGCTTGTTGGTTGTCAAAGATCTACAGTGCAGCTGAGTTGGTACTTTGAATCCCCGTAGGTTTCCATTACTACCTGATTTTCTGACTCTAGTTAAGTATTCTAGTCTGACAGCTTCTGTACATTTGTATAAAAATGGCTTATCAAAGGAAAAGAACAATCAAACATCACAAAAAGGCAAAACAGCCATAGAATACTCCCAAAATGTAAAGCGCTCAAAGCGGAAATAAACAGGACAGGCTTTGGGACAGTGTTTTTCAACCTGGGGGATCTGGACCCCTGGGGGGGAGGGGGTCATAAGGGGATGCCAGAGGGGTTGCCAAAGACCATCAGAAAACACAATATTTTTTGTTGATCATAGGGGTTCTGTGTGGGAATTTTGGCCCAATTCTATAATTGGTGGGGTTCAGAATGCTCTTTGATTGTAGGTGAACTATAAATCCCAGCAACTACAACTCCCAAATGTCAAGGTCTATTTTCCCCAAACTCAACCAATGTTTACAATTGAGCATATTGAGTATTTGTGCCAAGTGTAGTCCAGATCCATCATTGTTTGAATCTGTAGTGCTCTCTGGATGTAGGTGAACTACAACTCCAAAACTCAAGGTCATGCCCAACAAACCCTTCCAGTATTTTCTGTTGGTCATGGGAGTTCTGTGTGAGAAGTTCGGCCCATTTCTATCGTTGGTGGAGCTTAGCATGCTCTTTGATTGTAGGTGAACTATAAATCCCAGCAACTACAACTATCAAATGACAAAATCAATCCCCCCAACACTACTGTATTTAAATATAGGCAAATGCAGCATGTAGCCATAACCATTGTGATTATAAAATACTGACAAGGAGCTATGATGAGTATAATAATAACCATGACCTAACACTTTTCTTTCTCGCAACAAGAACAAAAGAATCAAGCTACAAGTTAGAAAAAGAAACTAATTAATCCTTCACCAAGAACTTATGCTTGACATGTGATCCGCATATCTGGAGTTAAATCAGCCAGTTGTAATTAGATCACTTTTCAGAGTGTCATCTTGAATTGAAACAGTGTATATTACCTCTAATCAAGAAGTGGAGCTTGCGGAAGTATATATTTATACTGAAATATAAAGTCACCATTTAATTTCAAAGTTATTTCGTTCTGTAAAATATGAACTGAAAAGATCCAAAATGAAGAAATCACTATATTTTTGCTATAACGTTAGTAATTGGTAATTAATATAAAGGAAAATATTATATTACAGTTTAAAAGGTAAATGATATTTAAAGTATAAGCCCAGTGTTTGTAATTGTTTTAATTGGTTTTTAGGATTTTTAGGGGCTTTTAGGGGCTATTGGGCATAAAAGTTTGCCAGCTGTGCATAAAGATGAGCATGGGTGGTACAAAAAGTTGAGCAAACCTTTTAACACTTACCTTAAAAATTCATGTATAAGTCTAGAAATTTTAGTCAAAATATCAACTAGAGAACCTTGGATGACTTATCCATGGGTCACTTGCTCACTTACTTTACTTAGGTGATACCTCATAGTCCAAGGATGATGGTCCTCCAAGTCTTGGTGGTGGGTCCATAGGTAGCTGTGGAGCCCTATTCTTGATCCACATGCTCTCCTGCAGTGAGGACATCAGTTTCTAGGTGGAAGGCCATCCCGGTTTGACACACCTTCCCTTTGTCACTTTTCTCCTTTTCGCCCTCTATTTATGCTTCTTTGAATTCTGCAGCACTGCTGGTTACAGCTGACCTCCAGCTAGAGCACTCAAGGGCCAGGGCTTCCCAGTTCTCGATGTCTATGCCACAGTTTTTAAGATTGAGTTTAAGCCCATATTTAAATCTCTTTTCCTATCCACCAACATTACATTTCCCATTCTTTAGTTGGGAGTGTAGTAACTGCTTTGTGAGATGGTGATCGGGCATTCAGACAACGTGGCCAGTACAGCAGAGTTGATGGTGTAGGAACATCACTTCAATGCTGGTGGTCTTTGCTTCTTCCAGCACACTGACATTTGTCCACCTGCCTTCCCAAGAGATTTGCAGGATTTTTTGGAGGCAGTGGTGATGGAATCATTCCAGGGATCGAGTGGGATGTCTGTAGACACAGTCCACGTTTTGCAGGCATATAGTAGGGTTGGGAGGACAATAGCTTTATAAACAAACACCTTGGTCTCCCTATAGATGTCCTGGTCCTCAAAAACTCCCTGCTTCATTCGGAAGAATGCTGCACTCGCAGAGTTTAGGTGGTGTGAGTAATGTACCTTAATTCTCATATACAAAAACGGAAGCATCCCCTACTCTGAGTAGACTAAGCAAGTGCTTAGTCAGTCCTGGGAGAACCTAAAAAGGAGCACCAATTCCTTTTACATCAGGCTTGGGCAAATTTTGGCCCTCCTGGTGTTTTGGACTTCAACTGCCACAATTCCCTGTAGGCTGTTAGGAATTGTGGGACTTGAAGTCCAAAACACCCGGAGGGCCAAAATTTGCCCATGCATATTCTACACTCTCTGCTATGGCACCTCTCCTAGACTTTTTGAATGCCTTCTTGGTTCTCCCCTCTCCATGGAATGACCCTCAACTTATCCATGGGTCATGGGAGCATGACTAAGCAATGTATGATAGAACAACAAAAGTGGGGAGACTGGATCCAATATTGCTCATCTTTGCTACACCAGTATTTTGACGGCTCGATAACAACACTAATGAAACTGGATAAGAAAGCCATTGGGGTTAAAATAATGGACGTGGATGTGATCGAGAACATGAGGGATAGTCTAAAGCAGACATTATCCACCTGGTATCCCCTATTTAAGAGTGATCAATACCGCCAAAATTACTTGCAAGAATTAACCGTGGTGACCCTCAGGAAAGTCTTTACAGCCTTGCGGTTTCAGACAATGCCTTCAGCCTGGCTGGAGGGAAGATATAGAGGGACACCTTATTCCCAAAGATTATGTATATGTGGTTCAGGAGCGATTGAGGATCTAACACTTTACTTACTACATTGCCCTCTGTATAAGGATCCCAGAAAGAAGATTCTAGGAGGGCTTCTGGAGGATAGGGTGGCTTGGCAGCAGACAGCAGCGATTAAGGATTTGCTAGCAGACTAATCTAAAGATATAACAATAAAGGTTGCCACTTTTGCAGTGGCAGCTCAAAATACCCGTGTGAAACTTGTAAAATCCTTAGTGAAGGATGGGAAATAGCACAAGATGATACAGTGCGTTGTAGACATGACTGGAATTTAAGAAGTCAGTTTTAATGAGTTTTAATATTTGTACTGAAGTTTTATATTGTGATGTGTACTTTCGATGTCACTAATATGTTTGCTTAATTTGTCATGGCCTATGGCTAGAACAATAAAATTCATTCATTCATTCATTCAGATCCATTATTTTGGCCCCAAAAACTGCTCTCGACTCATACATGACGTCAATTTATACGTAATTATTAGGCCTGGTCAAGTTTGTTGGAATGATTCTAAAATTGGAATAAATTCAGAATAAATTCACTTTTGAACCGGTTTTGAAGTGATGTAAGCAACCCGGAAATGATTTTGCCATTTTGAAGCCACCGCTGCCTTTTCGGAAAGGAATCAGCGGATTTTCTCTTCCCTGGCCTTCCCTTCCATGTGCGCCTGTCTTTCCCTCTGCATTAGACCTAACGCGGAGGGGAAGACATTGGTGTCCAGATGTTTCAGATGTGCTTCCCTTCCTCCGTGTTAGACCTAACGCAGAGGGAGGGAAAGACATTGGCGTCCAAATTGGGTCTTTAATCCAGTTTGGACGCAGATGTCTTTCCCTCCCTCCACGTTAGACCTTCCTCCATGTTAGACCTAACACAGAGGGAGGGAAAGACATTGGCGTCCAAACTGGGTCTTTAATCCAGTTTGGACGTAGATGTCTTTCCCTCCCTCCATAATAGTTACCCTAACGCAGAGGGAGGGAAAGAAATTGGCATCCAAACTGGGACTTTACCCCAGTTTGGACGCAGATGTCTTTCCCTCCCTCCGCGTTTGGCGTCCAAACTGGATGTCTTTATTACTGCGCATGCATGTCTGCCATTAACAAAGCCATTCCGAAATTTTGGAATTAATCCGAAACAATTTCGATTTTTTTTCTAAATTTTTTGGAAGGCATTCAGATTTGAAGCGCCAGCGCCCCCTACATCCGGAACGAGTTTTGAACCTTTTTTAAATCAACCAGGCCTCGTAATTATATACAGTAACAACCATAACAGCAGGAGGATCTTAAAAGGGGCTCTTCTTCTAGAGGGGTTGAGTTCCTCTGTCCACTTGCAGATGAGCAGGTGGAAGAGAGCAGCTTTCATATGAAACACCCCCGGTTAGTTGTTACTGTAAAATTAATATGTAAAATCAGTAGAAATCATTTGTGGGTTTTCCTGCCTTCCATCTCCCTCTGCCCCCAACATGCCCACACATTCTCTCTCTCCTCCCTTTTATACTTTGCTACCCAATATTTCACTTCCTTTAGGCTTTTGAATTTAAAAAAATGAGTGAAGGCAAGAATGCTTTGAGATAGCTTCTGATGCAAAATACCAGACTTTCATGCTAATCTTTTGGGGGAGAAAAATATTGTAATAATAATAAGAAAGATGTTGTGAGAAAGCAGATGCTCTTCAAAGCTGGCGCTCATAGAACTCACTAGGCAGAATTTAGTGATAGGCTTTATTTTAAGGACGTTGTTTGAATAAAACATCCTTTGGAAGTTTGGAAGATTTTAGAATGTCTGTTTACGACGTTTAATTATTAATACCATTCTTGCAAATGTATGGGAGAAGAACCTGCCCTATATTTAACACAGAATGAAAGCCTCTGTCACTGCTTCTGAATGAATACATAGTAGACAGTTGTGAAATGATTTGTTTTTATTGCTTTACTGGTCCTGGTGTATATTAATACTGACTGTACAGAAATAAAATGAAGTGTTCTGAGGAGTTTACCATTGAGTTGGAAGTTTGAAAAAATCTGCTTTCATTTATACACCTGGAATAATTGTGCCCCATTCTGGGCACTGCAATTGAAGGGAGATGTTGACAAGCTGGAATGTCTCCAGAGGAGGGCGACGAAAGTCATCAAGGGTCTGGAGAACAAGCCCTATGAGGAGCGGCTTAAAGAGCTGGACATGTTTAGCATATAGAAGAGAAGGCTGAGAGGAGACATGATGAGGGCCATGTATAAATATGTGAAGAGAAGTCATATGGAGGAGGGAGCAAGCTTGTTTTCTGCTGCCCTGGAAACTAGGACGTGGAACATTAGCTTCAAAGTACAGGAAAGGAGATTCCACCTGAACATTAGGAAGGACTTTCTAACTATATGAGCTGTTCAGCAGTGGAACTCTCTTCCCCAGAGTGTGGTGGAGGCTCCTTCTTTGGAGGCTTTTAAACAGAGGCTGGATGGCCATCTGTCAGGGGTGCTTTGAATGTGATTTTCCTGCTTCTTGGCAGGGGTTGGACTGGATGGCCCACAAGGTCTCTTCCAACTCTATGATTCTTTGATTGTAAATATATAATTATTACTGCTTTGATGTGGAAGTCTAGAAATGATGTAGCTAACTGTGGAAGACAGTAGGTCCTTGGTATCCACTGTGGTTTGGTTTTAGGATCTCTGTGGATACCAAAATGTGTGGATGCTCAAGTTGTATTACTTTATACGTAAAATGGGATAATAAAGTGGTGAACCATTCAAATGAATGCTGGAGAGAGTGTGATGATGAAATGGCAGGAGGCTACCACAAGGTGTGCTTACACATTAGTATAGAGCAGTGTTTCTCAACCTTCCTAATGCCGCGACCCCTTAATGCAGTTCCTCATGTCGTGGTGACCCCCAAACCATAACATTATTTTCATTGCTACTTCATAAGTGTAGTTTTGCTCCTGTTATGAATTGTCATGTAAATATCTGAGATGCAAGACGTATTTTCATTCATTGGACCAAATTTGGCACAAATACCCAATACGCCCAAATTTTAATACTAGTGGGATTTGGGAGGGGGGATATTGATTTTGTCATTTGGGAGTTGTAGTTGCTGGGATTTGTAGTTCACCTACACTCAAAGAACATTCTGAACTCCACCAACGATGGAATTGAACCAAACTAGGTACACAGAACTCCCATGACCAACAGAAAATACTGGAAGGGTTTGGTGGGCATTGTCCTTGAGTTTTTGATTAACATCCAAAGAGCACTGTGAACCCGAACAATGATGGATATGGACCAAACTTGGCACAATACCTAATATGTCCAAATGTGAACACTGGTGAAGTTTGGGGAAGTTTGGGGAAAATAGACCTTGACATTTGGGAGTTGTAGTTACTGGGATTTATAGTTTGCTATAAGCAAAGAACATTCTGAACCTCACCAATGATATATTTGCGCCGGGCTTCCCACACTGAACCCCCATGACTAACAGAAAAAACTGTGCTTTTTGATGGTCTTTGGCAACATCTCATGGCCCCTCCAGGGGTCCTGACCCCCAGGTTGAGAAACGCTGGTATAGAGCCACGGTGGTGCAATGGGTTAAACCCTTGTGCCAGCTGAACTGCTGACCTGATGATTCGCAGGTCAAACCCACAAGAAGGGGAGAGCTCCCATCTGTCTGCTCCAGCTTCCCATGCAGGAAGATGAGAGAAGCCTTCCACGGGATGGTAAAACATCCGGGCATCCCGTGGGCAACATCCCTGCAGATGGCCAATTCTCTCACACCTGAAGTGACTTTCAGTTTTTCAAGTCACTTCTGACTTGATAAAAAAGTATAGTGCTTGATGTGTGGCAAAACCAAGATTTGCTTTTTTTTTATTATTCCTGAATATTTTTAAGTTATCGTTAGTTGAATCCATGGATGCAGTACCCATGGATGCAGAGGGCTGGTTGCAATTCTGAATGAAGGCGGAATTGTATCTTCTTCTTAAATTTTACAGAATTATGCATGGCTTGTTATCACCATTGATACAATCAGACATGTGCAATATGTGATAGGGGCATAATTACCTTCACTTAGAAACTACATACATAGTTATCTTTTAATTGACTCCCTTTTGTATTTCTGTGTTCCGAATATTAAATTGCAGGTGCGCTGAACTGAAAGGTACTGGGAACTGTTTTTGGAGTCAAAGCCAACCATGTTCTGACCAATAAGCTTTAATTCAAACAGCTTAGCCATTTGTTTCCAGTTTGAGGTGTTGATTTTCCCTCACTTTATATTATACACAATCTGACACATTCTTGTTTATTTTGTGTTTGTCTACAACTTCTAGAGATAAAGATAAACATTCACAAATATTAAGTGGTCCTTCTTTGGTACCACAACTCATATGTTCACGGTTTTGCAGTGGTGTTGTAAATTCACCTTGGCCATGGTGGTCCACACTCTTGTTGCATCCTGTATAGATTACTGCAATGTGCTCTATGTGGGGCTGCCTTTGAAGACTGTTTGGAAGCTCCAACTGGTCCAATGGGTGGCAGCCAGGTTGCTCACTGGAGTGGCATACAGGGAGCACACAACTCCTTGTTGTACCAGCTCCACTGGCTGCCAGTCTGCTTCCATGCACAATTCAAAGTACTGGCTTTAGCCCACAAAGCCCTAAATGGTTCTGGCCCAGCTTACCTGTCCGAATGTATCCTCTCCTATGAACCGCCTCAGAGATTAAGATTGTTTGGGGAGGCCCTGCTCTCGGTCCTGTCTTCTTCGCAAGTGGTTGCCCCTTGGCTGTGGAACTCAATCCCTAGTGACATCAGATCAGCCCCCTCCTTCCTCGTCTTCAGAAGGAAAGTAAAAACCTGGCTCTGGGACCAGGCTTTTGGAAACTAATGTAGTGCAATATACACTGGATTACAGTGGTCCCTCACTACTTTGCGGTTTGCTTTTCACAGACTCGCTGTTTCGTGGGTTTTCAATAATTATTAATGGCCTGGCCTGGCCCATCCGCCAAAGTCACCCAGATGGGAAAAAGTGTCCTCTTGCCTGCCCTGAGGGGAAGGGAGGGAAGGGAGGCCTGGACAGGTGCTCGGAGGCAGCGAAGGGAGGGAGGCAGCACCACCAGTGTTTTCTGGCCGCCTTCAAACAGCTTCAGTGGCTTCTGAGGCATCATTGGTATCTCCGCCGACCCTGCCCCCTCCTCCTGTGGCCGATTCAAACTAGACATAGTCAAGCACCGTCCTGGGGAGAGGATGAGGGGGTCATAATATCAAAAAAAAATGTTTTTACAGAATATTAAGTTATCTCTCCATTTAAAAAATACTATTCTACAGTATATTTGATTACTGTATAGGGTTTATAAAGACTTAAAATAGTGTATAACTACTAAAATGTATAAATATTAAAATAAATATAGCATCCGTACTTTGCGGATTTTCACTTTTCGTGGGTGGTTTTCAAAGGTAACACCCACGATAAGTGAGGGAACACTGTATATGCAATGATTATAGAATCGGCCTTGGACCACGTGGTTTTAATACTGAACGTAATTTTTGTAATGCTTAACTTGTATGAGTTTTAACTCTAATGTCTGTATGCGTCGCAAGGCATTGTATAAATGTCACATAGAAGCCGCCTTGAGTCCCCTTTGGGGTAGAGAAAGATGGGTATGAATAGGGTAAGCAAATACATGAATAAATATTCCTTACTTATTACTATCACTCTGTTAGTTTTCCTTTTTGCTATTTTATCAAACATTCGAGTTTTAAAACATTGACCTGAAAATACCTTCCCAATTGGCTTCAGGCAAGAGATTTGAAATACGTCTTATTTTGGATTGCCTCAATCAAATTATTAAAATTTAGTGATAGTTTGCTCTAATGTTAATGTTTACTCTAAAGGAAATGTTAGAGAAATAAAGTTTCATTTTGTGAAATGTTACTAAGATTTTTAGTTTAATCCTGATGGTCGAAAGAAATGCCTGTTGATGCACATAGGAATTATATGATTTTAGCGGAGCAGTAGGTTGAAGGGTTAGCTTGCTTGGCTGAGCTGAAGGGCTATGGCAGGATGTGAACAAACACTGAAGAGCCAGAAGCAAATCTCACCCAGTGGAATGTTGCAGCTTAGCGTGAAATTAATACTTTAACAAACAGCCATGATTATTGGTTAAAACTGGCCACAGGCAAACGCTTGCTTTCAGGAGGCAACACAGAAGATAAATTTTATGTAAATGCTGGAGCCTTCCAGGGACCTAAAGACGTGGGACCAAAACTCTAGCTTGGAGTATCCTTTGCTGAAGAAAAAACAGATGAAGTGATAAAAAGTGAAGGTAATTTGGGTTTGAAAGTAAATCCTATACAGGCATGCTTCGTTTTACAAACTTCCTGAGAAAGAAGCTCCTTTTTATAAATTTTATTTATTCATTTATTAATTTGGACTTGTACACCGCCACTCCCAGCGGCTCGGGGTGGTTTACAACACAATTCAATAAAACAAACAATGGGCAAAACATACCTATAACAGTAAGTAAAACAACAAAATAAAAACGCAGCTAAAATCACAAGCTAAAATTACAAGCTTTCGAAGGCCTGTCTGAACAAGTGTGTCTTGCAGGCCCTCCGAAAGGTGACCACATTTCGGAGAGCCCGCGTTTCTTGTGGCAACATATTCCAAAGAGCCAGGGCAATGATTGAAAATGCCCTGCGCCTTGTCGAAGACTTCACACTAGGGATGTCTAGAAGATTCTGGTCTTCTGAACGAAGTGATCTCAAAGGGTTATATGGAATCAGGCGATCCCATAGGTACACTGGCCCCAGACCATACAAGGCCTTAAAAGTAAGAACTAACACCTTGAAAGTGATCCGGTATTCAATTGGTAGCCAGTGCAGGTTCTGTAGTATAGGTGTTATACGGCGGCTCGTGGGTTCCCCCGCAAGCAGCCAGCCTGCAGCATTCTGCACTAGCTTGAGTTTCACATTCAAGGGAAGGCCAATGTAAAGAGCGTTACAGTAGTCAAGTCTTGAGATGACCATGGCTTGGATTACCGTGGCCAGATCATTCCGTGAGAGATAGGGAGCCAGACGCCCTATCTTATAGAAGCCCAGGTCAACTGGTCCTTTTATTCTTTTCTCTATACTTACTGTACTTAGGTGATCCCTCGTAGCCCAAGGATGATGGCTCTCCAAGTGCAGTGTCTTGGCGTTGGGTCTGTAGGTGGCTGTGGAGTCCTGTTCTTGATCTTCATGTTCTACAAGTGGAAAGCAGTCCCAATCGAATTGGCTTGATGCGCCTTTCTCTTGGCACGGTTCTCCCTTTTGCCCTCTATTCGTGTCTTTTTGAATTCTGCAGCACTGCTGGTCACAGCTGACCTCCAGTTAGAGCACTCAAGGGCAAGGGCTTCACACTTTTCAGTGTCTATGCCCATCTTTAAGCTCATCTTTAAATCTCTTTTCCTGTCCACCAACATTACATTTCCCATACTTGAGTTGGGAGTATAGTAATTGCTTTGGGAAACGGTGATTGGGCATTCGGACAATGTGCCCAGTCCAGTGGAGATGATGATGTAGGAGCATCACTTCAATGCTGGTGGTCTTTGCTTTTTCCAGCACACTGACATTTGTCCACCTGTCTTCCCAAGAGTGTTGCAGGATTTTTCGGAGACAATGCTGATGGAATCGTTCCAGGCATTGAGTGTGACGTCTATAGACAGTCCATGTTTCTCAGGCATATAGCAGGGTTGAGAGGACAATAGCTTTATAAGCAAGCACCTTGGTATCTCTACAGATGTCCCAAAACACTAAAACACTATAGCGCAGCAGGTTAAACTGCTGAGCTGCTGAACTTGCTGACCGAAAGGTCAGCAATTCGAACCTGAGGAGTGGAGTGAGCTCCCCTTGTTAGCACAGTTTTTGCCAACCTAGCAGTTCGAAAATATGCAAATGTGAGTAGATCAACAGGTACGGTTTTGGTGGGTAGGTATTGGCACTCCATGCAGTCATACCGGCCACATGACCATAGAGGTGTCTACAAACAACACCAGCCCTTTTGCTTAGAAATGGAGAAGAGCACCAAACCCCAGAGTCGGACACAACTAGACTTAATGTCAGAGGAAAACCTTTACATTTTATATAGCTGGGATTTTTTGTTGAAATATTGTCATTGAGAGAATGTTTAAGGGAGGCTGGAGAAATATAGCTTTTCACTGTTGGGCCATAGCAACATGTCAATAGTAAACAATGCAATCAAGCTTGACCTGGGAAAGGATGAGATACTAATTTCTCTGGATGTGATTGGATAAAAACTGCTGTCTACTGAGCTATTGCTAAGAGCAAAACAGAAAGAGAAGCAGATTGACCTGGCCCACCTGCAATCCTTTGCCTCATGCAACTGTTTTAGGTCAAAACTTAACATTTCAATGCTAATAATATATTTTAACAGATGGTCTTCTTTATAAATATTACTCAGTCTATTATGCTGAATATCATAGATCTATCAGCTTCAAAAGTAATAAAACTGAAGTTTATTGAAAGAAAGAAAAAAGATCCCAGGATGCATTTTGGAACAAGCTTTCAACTGGTTTTTCCGTGAGTTTTCCGGACTGTATGGCCATGTTCCAGAAACATTCTCTCCTGACATTCCATCCACATCTATGGCAGGCACTCTCAGAGATTGTGAGGTCTGTTGGAAACTAGGAAATGGGGTTTGTATATCTGTGGAATAATGTCCAGGGTGGGAGAAAGAACTCTTGTCTGCTTGAGACAAGTGTGAATGTTGTAATTTGCCACCTTGATTAGCATTTAATGGCCTTGCATCTTCAAAGACTGGCTGATTCCTGCCTGGGGCAAGGCCAAAATGAGGAGAAATTGAATGCTGGCAACAATTCTTTCCATTAAGATGTTTGTGCCTGGCATGTGGATGTCAGATTAAATTGGAATTGAAATATGTAGCATTTTTTTTCCTTGCTCTTAAAATCAGGAACGCATTTATAAAGGATTCCCCCTGGCAGGAATCAGAGGGGCCTTGAAACTGAAAAGCTTTGCAATGCTAAGCAATGTGATTACCGGGAATTTGGCGCAGCTGGCTGGGAGTCAGCTGCATAACATCTCTACTGACCAGAAGGTCATGAGTTCAAGGTGAGCTCTCGACCAATTGTGCAGCTCGTTGTCTGTCTATATATGTTGTATGTCTATGGCAGTGTGTTCCAACCTTTTTTGAGCCGCGGCACATTTTTTCATTTACAAAATCCTGGGGCACACCACCAACCAAAATGACACAAAATGACACTCTAACACAGTAATACATATAGTTAATACGTTTTAAAATGTATTTATATACTCATTGTGAAACCTGGGCCTGTTTCAATGAACAATACATAGATATCCTGGCAGTTCACTTTTAATCCGTCTTATTTATTTATTTATTTATTTGTTTGTTTGTTTGTTTGTTTGTTTGTTTGTTCCATCTTGTATTCCGCTCTTCCCTGCAGGCTCGGGGCGGATAACAATATAAAATTCGGCTAGCATGTTACATACATGTCGCCGTACAATAAAAACAGACATAAAACAACATAAAACAGCAACATAGGTCCCGAGCGTGGTAGTGTTACACATTATAGCAATCCCTGGACTAGGTACTGCTCATACAAATGAGTACGTTCAATGTTCGCCTAGCCAAAGGCCAGTCTAAACAAAGCAGTCTTACACACCCTGCGAAACGGGATAAGCTCCGTGGCGGCTCGGGCGTCATCCGGGAGAGAGTTCCAGAGTACCGGCGCCGCCACAGAGAAGGCCCTCTTCCCTAGCAGATAAGGCAAATTCATGCACCTGAATTGGTGAATGCTGCTTTTTGTATTCAACAGGATTTCTTTTCTTCTCATCAATCCATAAAAACAAACAACTCACCTTTATCATCAAGCAAAGTGACAGCAGAAACATCTGTCTTTATTTGATGAGGCTGAAGAACTAGGTGATTTCCGATAATAACTAGTATGTAGCACCGCCGCCCTAGAATTGCATTGCTGCGGCGCCGACATACTCCGAGGGAATTATTTTTCGGGAACACAAGCCACATCCGGAAGTCGTCATTTGATGCGGAACAAGCTTCGCGACGCCCGAGCTTCCCCATAGGGGCTCTTATATGAGTTAGGAGGACGTTCACGGCAACGGGGGACCATTATTCATTACCCTGCATTTTAAGGGACTGGTGTGTATTTCTGCTAGTGTGGAGATCTCATTCCCCCACATAGGAGAAGGGAGCCCGAGTGGAGAAGAAAAAGTTTTCAGCAGAAGGGGGAAGAAAGGGTATTTTCCCACGGCACACCTGATGATCGCTCAAGGCACACTGGTTGGGAAACACTGGTCTATCTATGGCATTGAATGTTTGCCTGTATATGTGCGTTGTGATCCGCCCTGAGTCCCCTGCGGGGTGAGACGGGCGGAATATAAATGAAGCAAATAAATAAATACAGCATTCATACTTACCTCTAACAGACAAGAGTTCTCTTTCCCACCCTGAACCTTCCACAGATATATAAACCTCCCTTGTCTGGTTTCCAATGTACCTCACAACCTCTGAAGATGTCTGCCATAGATGTGGGTGAAATATCAGGAGAGAATGCTTCTGGAACATGACCATACAGCCCGGAAAACCCAGTGATTCTGGCCATGAAAGCCTTCGGCAACACATTTATAGAACATTGCAAGCATTTTAAAAGTGATACCTAAAATAGCTATTACTTCTTAGCAGTTATTTATTTATTTATTTTTATTTACCGTATTTATACCCCGTCAACTTCTCAACCCCCGAAGAGGGACTCAGTTCTTCAGAGAAGGCGATGGGTTTCTTTATCAGATACTGATAATTGTGAGAGGGTAGTAATTTCTATCCAGGCATATTATGATAACCTTTTGTGTCTCAGTATAATGTGCTGCTTGAACTGTGGTGCTGTTTACAGATTTGCACAGATGGCAATGAATTATTGGATCTATTTGGTGCTTTTGTCCGGGGAATAAGGTCACAGACTATTTAAACTGGGCCATTTTTTATCCCGATGGCTTTTAATCTGGTATTAAAGTATCATGGCAATTGACTCAGGGTATTTCGAATGGCAGGTTATTCACTCATTACTGACAACCCGCATAATCTGATCCATACATAAACAGCATTTCCCCCTTTAAATATTACTTAAGTTCCAGGCCTTGTGCTTTAAATGTTAAAGAGCTTTATTCTGCCACATTCTTCTCTAATACTGTCTCATTCCAGAAAGAGTGAGGAAATTTGGTGAGGGGAAATAACCCAAACATTTTCATATGAGCTTCTCCAACCGGTTCTTTCTTGAAAGATCTGTTTTTCATGCTGTGTAGGATGTATTGCTTCCTTCTCTCTTCCATGACGATTGATGAAATTCTGCTTTAACATCACTGGATGTTCGCCACATGTGGGTGTTCTTCAAAATGCTTACCTTCAGGGAACTTTTTCTCCAACTCCTTTCGTCTGTTGAACAGAAGAAGGCTCACGCTGAATCTTCTCAAAAGAATAGGTAGCAGAACATCGTTTCTCTAGCAGGCTTGCCAAATGCCTCTGGGAAGCTATGAGCACTATATGAAGACAATAGCCCTCTCTTTCTGTTCTCCAGCAGCTAGTATTTCCACACATGGTGGCTCTGATCATGGAAAAACATAGAGACATAACAATAGCCCTGTCTGGAATACATGTGGTCACATTTCCCAAGGAATCAATTCCTCTGTTGCTTTCTTCTGATCGTGGTGCATTGCAAAGATGAGGATACTGGGGGAATTCTATTTGTATTATATTTGGGGATTTGTCCCTGTCCTACTGGGCTGCACCTCAGGCTGGATCTATAATGCTGTATAATGTAGTTTGAATGCAGTTCAGTGCAGTCAAACTGTGCGCTAAAAGAGGGACTGTCCAAACAACGTTCTGGACAGTCCCACATTAATTCGCTACAAACCAGGAAAACCCAAGTTTGTAGTGAATTAATTTGATAGTGCATTTATTCTGCACCTTCTTGGAAGCACAGAATAAATGCACAGTTTACCAGGCTAAATAAGAGGTGACCTTTGGGTCACCTCTTTCCCTGTTGGAAGAAAGTTATGCTTTTGGAAATACTCCATATGATGTATTGGACGTCTCAATGTGATTATATTGTGCCCTGAAGAAACCTTTGGGGAACGGTTTTTTGGCCGCTATTGCAGCGACCGCATGCCGTCGGCCCATTTATAATCCACATTTGCACTGGAGATGCTACATTCGCGATGCCCACGTCCCAGGAATTCTCCTCATACAGATTTTTTCATTTGGATTATAACTTCCAGCGACTTGGTAGACTGTGACTTTCGATATACTTACCGCTTTTTTGGGTTTATCATTGACCACACTTTTGGAGCCTATGGACTTAACATATCTATGGATTTAAGGACTTCCTGGATTATATCTTGAATCTATCTATGGCAGGGTGGTCTACTATCAAACGTATGTATGTAAGCAGTGCCACATTGAATATATTTGATATTTTGTCATTGTTATTTTGTCTACTGTTTTCTTCCTAACACCTGTGTGTTTCTCAAACTGTGGGAATACCCACCCCCAAGCCCCCAAACCACGTCCCCCCCCCCCTGGTTTCCTGGCGCATCATTTGTATTCACCAGGAGAGCTGCTCCTGGGGAAACTGCACTCCTGGTAAGCTTTTTGTTTACTTTTCTAAAGGGTCTGGGGGCTTGGGGGAGAAAGAGGGCTAGGGCCTCCACATGTTCTCTCGGGCTGGTCTCGAGAGAACGTGTGGACAACCCGCCCCAGAAAGCATGTGGATGTGGACAGCCCTCCAAAAACATCCACTTTTTTTTAACGCAGATCCTTTTAGGATAAAGGGCTGTCTGGAACCACTCTGTGTTGCATGCGTCTACATTGACCATAAAAAACCCACTATCCAATAATTGCAGTGATGAAAAACCATGTGGGGACATGAGAGAAGCCCCCCACAAGGATCATAAAACATCAAAACATCTGGGCGTCCCCTGGGCAACGTCCTTAAAGACAGCCAGTTCTCTCTCACCAGAAGTGATTTGCAGTTACTCAAGTCACTCCTGAAACAAAGAAAAAAAAGTGATGGAAAAGTATCTGAACACATAGAAGTTCAATGTATACATACAAATGTCAGCAAAATATAGGATTGTTACATTCACATTAATCAGAAATAATTTGTTCTTTTCTCAAAAAAAATTTAAAAAATCCTCTTCACATGTGTGGAAATAGTTCTCGTGTCTTTACTACAGATGAGTAGACACCAAATCCTTGTACTGCAAATGTCCTATTTTTTAATTACACAAGAGTGGACTCCAACATTCACTCACAACCGGTTTTGACTCTCAGGAGTCTTCATCAGGTAGTTGGGTCTATAAACAATACACGTCATTAATACATACAGTTTGTCAACTGGATATATATATATATACACACACACACACACACACACAACTTATCAAATGTTGATGCTTGATGTTTCCAGTTGACAAACTGTATATGTGTATCAATACAATGTATTGTTTATAGACCCAACTACCCGATGAAGACTCCTGAGAGTCGAAACTGGTTGTGAGTGTACTCATATGTAGTAAAGAGGATTTTTTTCATCTTTTGAGAAAATAACAAATTATTTCTGTTTAATGTGAGTATAACAATCTTATGTTTTACTGACATTTGTATTTGCATGTATACATTGAACTTCTATGTGTTTAGATACTTTTGCATCACTTCAATTAGTCTTTCTAGTTCCAAGGAAACCCATTTTCCTTTTCAGTTCTACACTAACCATACAATGCAGATTCAAACTGCTTATATAGCAGTGTAGATCCACCCTCAGACTTTACTCCAGCTCTGTCTCCAAGATCAGTATCAGCATCTCACATTAAGACCTCGAAGAGTCTCCAAAACACTCTTGCTTTGGCTCTTGGATTGACGTCTTCCACGCTAGAATTAATAAATTCTAATGTTGCTATTCTTATGGGGAGGGGGGTTGTCCCTGCGCAGCATGCCCTCCTGTATATCCCATCTGCTTGCAGTATGCATTTTGCTGATCAGTTTGCCTGCCTGTATTAATTTGGCTTTGACGGCAGGATTAGCCTCACTGTAGTGAAATCTGCTGCTGTTGTCCTGCAGATTCTGCCAGCTGGACCCTCATTATACTAAAGTTGTCCTCCATTTCTTGTGGTCAGCATATTTTCCATTGTACTCGAAGCTGAGAGCTTAGCAACTTTTAAAATAGAAATTATTTCAGAAAACATAGTTACAGTCTAGACTGTATCTCTAGAATGAAGTGATGCTGCTGTGATTCTACCACTTGAGTAAAAAAGCAGAAAATAAAATCTGACAAAAAATTAGAGTGTGTGCATTTATTTCAGTCCGCATGCAGGCGAATTATGCTAGCTTCTAATTCCTGATGACAGTATTGTATTTCCTTTATAAAGTTTAGAAGAATTGACACAAACCTGCACTTGTTACCTGGATCCATCAGTCCTCCTGGCCCTGTTACGGAATTATACAACTGTATGTTGCCTGTAGTTATAGCATATTTCAGCAGATGCACAGAAAATGGGAAAGTGTTAGGTGAAAGTGACTGCTTTTAAACTGCGCCTGGGTTCAGTGACAAAATTATTTTGGTATTCCATATACACTATGTTTGTTTTTCTTTCTGCATTTGGATGGTACTTCGAAAACATAATTGAGAAAATTTCAATTTTCAGTTTCACCGTACTGGCTAGCCATTGACAGTCCTCAAACACATGGGGTTAGAGCAGATTTTTTTACACTAGTTTTTCAGCTGATTCTTTATTTCTATCTAAATCAGTGGTTCTCAACCTTCCTAATGCTGCGACCTCTTAATACAGTTTATTACTTATTTATTTAAAACTTTTATATCCTGATCTTCTCACCTCCTCAGAGGGACTCAGACCGGCCTTGCAGCAAGAATTCAATGCAGTTGATACAAATTAAAACATTGAATAACCATACAAAGTTAAAATACATATAAATAAAATACATTAAAGCCAAATTGCCAGATAAAATCAACTTCAACTCAGTCCAATATATGTGGTCATTAACTTTTATCCAAAAACAGTTCCTCATGTTGTGGTGACCCCCAACCATAAAATTATTTTTGTTGCTACTTCATAACTCTAATTTTGCTACTGTTATGAATCGTTATGTAAATATCTGATATGCAGGATGTATTTTCATTCACTGGACCAAATTTGGCAGAAAAACCCGATACGCCCAAATGTGAATACTGGTGGGGTTAGCGGCGTGGGGAGGGGGATGATTTGGTCCTTTGGGAGTTGTGGTTGCTGAGACTTATAGTTCACTTACAATCAAAGAGCATTCTGAATTCCACCAATTATGGAATTTAACCAAACTTGGCATACAGAACTCCCATGACCAACAGAAAATACTAGAAGGGTCTGGTGGGCATTGACCTTGAGTTTTGGAGTTGTGTTCTGTTGTATTGTATTGTGGGCTTGGCCTCATGTAACCTACCCCAAGTCCCCTTGGGGAGATGGTGGCAGGGTATAAATAGATTATTACTACTACTACTACTACTACTACTACTACTACTTCCATAAATCACTGTGGACTCAAACAGTGATAGATGTGTACCAAACATTCAATATGCCCAAATGTGAACACCAGTGGAGTTTGGGGAATATAGACCTTGACATTTGGGAGTTGTAGTTTAAAAAAAGTTGCTGGGATTTATAGTTCACCTACAATCAAAGAGCATTTTGAACCCCACCAATAATAAAATGGGGCCAAACTTCCTAGGCAGAATCCCCATGTCTAACAGAAAATACCTTTTTCTGATGGTCTTTGGCAACCCCTCTGACACCTCCTCACAACCCTCCCAGGGGTCCCGACTCCCATGTTGAGAAACGCTGGTCTAAATCCACTTTTATTTCAAGAATAGCATTCTGTTATACCCTTTCAAGGGAAAGGTTGATTTGAATTAGCTTGCTTGCTGGTATCTGACAGTGGATGAGCCAGATATGTCAATGCCTTGGTCCTTTCATTGCAAGCTGCAACTTCCTGATGGATGTCAGATGGTGCACTACCAGCTAAACAGTATAACTTCTCCAGCAGTTGATATGTCTGGCCCATCCTCTGTTTGGATATCAGCCAGCAACCCAATGCCTTAAATTAAGAAATAACTTCCTAAGATCTACAGAGATACTGGTAGGAACGCCTCAACAAGTGGGAGTCCAAAAGTGGCAGCCTAAAACCCGGAACCTCAATTAGTGGCTGATACAAGACGAGAGACACCATCCTGGGAACACAGAAGACTGGGCGACCTGAAAGGCACTGAACTCTGACTGCACTCTGGCACCACAAGATGCAGAGTGAGCCTTAATAAATGGAGCTACAAAGTTGAGTTCATGACATGTGAGTGCAGGGACGAGAAAACGGCAGACTACAATGCAGCCTGAGCCATGCATCATACACAATGGAGGACCTTCCTACAGCAACACCAGAGGCACTCCAAGTAGCCAGTTTCTGTTCAAAGGACATTTAGCATAATGCCAAGTTTTAAACTTTGTTTGTGCTTAAAAAACATTATAACTGTACCCTGAATTCGCTTCTGACATGATAAATACATAAAGGGAAATGTTCATTTAAAAAGTGAGGTGTATTTCATTAGAATGGAAATCTGCTTTCTGGAGGTTAAAAGATGGATTGAAAAGCATAATAATAATATATGTGAACTATGGAGTGGTACTCTGTTTTAATTGTTGCTATGGTAATGGTAGCAATGTTTTTTGTGGCTCATACAAAGAACTGTAGACTTAGATTAAAGAATGAAGGATATTTATGTACTAGATAAATCTGTATACCTTTATAAAGCAGAATGTGTGTGCGGAGGGCGGGAGGGCGGATATGTGGCAGCCACTTTCACAGGCCACAGCGACCAGCGCTGGTGATGGACCTGCACCAAACTTGGTACACATAACCCCCCTAACCCCCTTTATGTCCTGGCGTGGTTCGGGGGACATGACCCACGGATTATGGGATTTGTAGTACTTTCCAACACTTTGGTTCCCACAGACCAATGAGGCCACCAAAAAGGACCAATACAGACCACACTTAGCACACACAGCCCCCATGACCCACTCTACGTCCTGGTGAAGTTTGGAGGAGGGTGGACCATGGATGATGGGACTTGAAGTACCTCTACTCACTTCCCAAGTCCGCTGCAACCCTCATCCAATCACTGATCGAGACCAAACTTGGCATACATAACCCCTATGACTGCCTTCATGTCCTGGTGAGGTTTGGGGCAGGACTGACAATGGATGATGGGATTTGTAGTACTTTCACACCCCTCTGTTCCCACAGACCACTGTGGCCCCCAACAAACACTGATAAAGACCACACTTGGCACACAGAGCCCCAGTGACCCACTCTACATCCTACTGAAGTTTGGAGGGGCCGGAACATGGATGATGGGACTTGCAGTACCTTCCCTCACTTTCCAAGACTGCTACAAACCTAATCCTATGACTGATCAACACGAAACCTGCCACACAGAGCCCTCATGACCCACTCTACATCCTGGTGCAGATCGGAGGAGGGTGGACCATGGATGATGGGACTTGAAGTACCTCTACTCACTTCCCAAGTCCGCTGCAACCCTCATCCAATTACTGATCGAGACCACACTTGGCACACACAACCCCCATGACTGCCTTCACGTCCTGGTGAGGTTCGGGGGAGGACTGACAATGGATGATGGGATTTGTAGTACTTTCACATCCCTCTGTTCCCACAGACAACTGCGGCCCCCAACAAACACCGAGAAAGACCACACTTGGCACACAGAGCCCCAGTGACCCACTCTACATCCTACTGAACTTTGGAGGGGGGCAGAACATGGATGATGGGACTTGCAGTACCTTCCCTCACTTTCCAAGCCTGCTACAAACCTAATCCAATGACTGATCAACACCAAACCTGGCACACAGAGCCCTCATGACCCACTCTACATCCTGGTACTGTTTTGTGTGAGACGGACCACGGATGATGGGACTTGAAGTACCTTCACTCACTTCCTAAAAACAATGCAACCCTCATCCATTCACCAATACAGACCAAACTTGGCACACAGAGCCCCCATGGCCCAATCTACATCCTACTACACTTTGGGGGAGGGTGGACCAGAGATGATGGGACTTCCACTACCTTCAGTAATTTCATGATACTACTGCAACTCCCAATAATGATGGATCAATACTGTGGTCCACATACATATTCGTACATATATGGTCCGCCAGTCGTAGTTAAATACGTCTTGGCACATCCCTGTAACCTTTGCTAAGTGGTTACAGAATTTTTGCAGGCCTGTCGCTGGGCCCAAAAACAAAAAAAACATACAAAACAAAACAAAACAAAAAAGACCAAACTTGGCACACAGAGCCCCCATGACCCACTCTACATCCTGCTGCACTTCTCAAATGACCCAGGCACCGCCGGGTCCCCAAGCTAGTAGAATATAAATGTCAGCCATCTTGGAGGGAGGAATATGTAAATGTTATGATCCTTCCTAGATTGGTTTATGGGGAAATTTGGAATAATTTATATGAAGCATTTTATATGAGTGGACCAAGCCAGAGCTGTTTTTTACCTTGCTTAGCTGCATAATAAAAAAGCAAAGAAATCCCCTTTACCAAGCTTGAATGGGATGAGTTGTAAACTGAAGAGGATTGTGTTCAGTCTTCAATTGTTAGTTGCATGGGCATCTAAAATATGTTGTTGAAGCTGTGGAAATGGTTCCTAGGCCTAATAAATGTTTGGGAATGGAAAACATTCCAATTTGTACCAAGGCCTGACCTTTTCAAGATAGAAAACGATAAATGGAAAAGTGAGTCAAGATTGATCAGATCAATCCAACCAGTGGTTACTCTTCCAAATGTAAACATCCAAATAAATAAGGGCTGTAATCTGTAGATACAACTGACTGGAGACATAACTATGGGCAGACAAAAGAAGTACTTTATTATGCTAGCAACTTATACTTCAGTGTAAAATTAAAAGTATAAAACTTCCATTCTTTTCTCTTATGACTATATACACCCATGTTTTTGTACCAAGATTGAGGTGTAGAGTGCTCCTGGTGCACAACCTAGCATTACGGGTGAGCTGTGAGATGGTCATGTTGTCAACACTGAATCATGAGAATCGAAACTGAATTGAGTAGCATTTCAAAACAGTCTCATTCCATAGTAAAGGTTGAAAGTTTATTTATTTATTTACATCATTTTTATCCCACCCTTCTCACACACACCCCGGGGGGGGGGGGGGTACTCAGAGCGGCTTCAGAGTTCTGTATAAACACATGCAAATTATGTACACGAGCAAGAAAGATTCCAACTTTTGGTATATGTCGATGGCATGTGAGCCAACTTTTGGTATATGTGGATGGCATCAGCGGAGGTCCAGTGGCGTAATGGGTTAAACTCTTGTGCTGGCAGGATTGCTGACCAAAAGGTTGACGGTTCAAATCTGGGGAGTGGGGTGAACTCCCATCTGTCAGCTCCAGCTTCTCATTTGGTTGACATAATAGGAGCTTCCCACAAGATGGTGAAACATCATCTGTCCAAACATATCTCCCTCTATGAACCATCTCGGAGAGTAAGACAAATTGGGGAGGCCCTGCTCTCAGTCCCGCCTCCCTCGCAGGCGTGATTGGCGGAGATGAGAGACAGGGCAAAGGGTGAGCATCTTCTTTTAGTTTGCTTCCTTTTCCCTGTATTGACACAGAAAGATTTGGTAAATGCTGTGGCAGTGATCCAACACCGCCTCCTCCACTGTCTGGTATTTCCAAAGCTCTGATTTCTATGAGTGTTTTTCTGGCAAAGATGCTAGTAGAGAAAAATGGCTTTTGCCCAATAGGACTAGTTACATACAGAGCTCTAAATTAATGAGGATTTCATTGTAAAACCAAGTCCCTCCATAAACTAGGAAAAACAGAAAAATAACACCATATTTCTACCTTCTGTTATTCGAGTTTCCCCTATCAAACGTATTAGACCAATTGTGCTATGACAGCAATGGCTTCCCTACAGCTCCATTAAAGCCATTAAGTGGACAGCTCCAGATTTTTAGATTAATGTTAACCCTCAATTTTTCAATGTTTGACATCTGCTTCTTACGCTTCATATTCTAATTTCGAGCAGCAGCAGCAGTTCCACAGTGCTAATGGAGGACCTTTCTGCTCCGTCTTGCTTGCCTTCTCCTGAAAATGGGGCTTGTAAATTACGGCCATAATTTGGGGCCATAGTTAGGGATGTCAGTTTAAATCTATACTTAGTTCTGCAAGTGAAATTCAAAACAAAAAACTTCAAATGTTACTGTTTGATGATAAGCACAACATAACATTTAAAATAAACATGTCCACCTTGATGTATAAAAGACAATAATGGCAACAGCTTTGCTCTGACATCTTCAAAACTGTTGAGTGCTTCCAGATGTGTTTTTTATTGTACAATTAAGAACATAAGGAGGGCCACATTGTAAATGTGTTCCCACATTCTTTCACACTGCAGTAGCCCGTTGCCTTTGTATATATGTAGAGTCCATGGTCTGGGGCCGCTGTATCTGAGGGACCGTCTTTCCCCCTACCAACCCCAGAGGTCACTTCGTTCCGAACAAATGAACCTCCTTGAAGTACCGACCTTCAAAGCAATCCGTCTCACATCGACCCGGCGCAGAGCCTTTTCTGTAGTGGCGCCGTCAATATGGAACACTCTTCCAAGCGATGTACGGGCCATGGAGGACCTACTCTTCTTCCGCAAGGCCTGCAAGATTCACCTTTTCTGGCTAGCCTTTGATTGTTAGGCTGGAAATCTTTCTTTAAGCTAGTTTAATATGTTTGCTTTTACCTCTGTATGTTTTTACTTGACTGTAAGCTGCTCCGAGCCCACGGGGAGGGGCGGCGTACAAGTCCAAATAATAAATAAATACATAAATAATATTAATAATATTTCTTAATAATTGGGATTATGCACTGACCACTCTATTACTTGAGATGGCATTTTATTTATTTTGTATCAAAAGCAATGCAAAAATTAGTATAAAACTGATAAAAATAGAAGGAGTGCAAGCAGCTAAATATCTTTTCACCAAAAACGAGTAACAGCATTGTCTCTGTAGCCTCCAACAATTCTTCCTCCGTACATGAGGTGGGCATAGTGGACAAGCATACAGATGCGGAGTTGTCTGTTCTGCTCCACAGCCACACAAAGTGTGAGATTCCTTTAGGTCGTGCCATTTTGCCAGGTTGTCTTTTGATCTGCCCACTCCACTTCTGAATCTGTTTAGGGACTTCCTAGTTGTCCATTCTTGTTTTGCCTCTTTAGGAAGACCCTCGTGGGGGGCCATCCATTTGGGATTTCCTGGTTTAGCTGCCCAGAGGGATACCCTTGCTGTTGCTGGGGGGACAGGACACCAAGAGGGGTGGTAGTTCTCAGAAAGCTTTCCCTTGATTTGAGTCTACTGGGAGGAGGCTGGTAGCCATGTAGTGGGTGGCTTTCACAGTATTCAACCTTATTTCTCTTATATTTAGCAGCAACTTCCCGGCGCACATCAGGGGGTGGGGGGGGGGAATGCCAGCTAGCTTGTAGAGTTTATCAAGAGGTGTAGGTTTAAAACATCCTGTGATTATTTTGCATGTTTCCTTTAATGGTATTTGGTAGCCATTGATAGACTTGTCCCTCATGACATCTATTGCTGCATCTCGTAATAAGCAAATTACACAGTTAACTGTGCTATCTGTGGAGACATCCTTCCAAACAGGGTATAGGGTTACAGCCTGTGCTGGATGGGGTTTCACTTCCCCTGAAGGCGTGGGTTCACAATTTGGGAGTGATCCTAGACTCATTGCTGAGTCTGGAAGCCCAGGTCTCAGCGTTGGAGAGGGGAGCTTTTGCACAATTAAAACTTGTGTGCTAGATGTGCCTGTATCTTTCGAAGTCTGACTTGGCTATGGTGGTCCATGCTCTGGTTACATCCCGTATAGATTACTGCAACGTGCTCTGTGTGGAGTTGCCTTTGAAGACTGTGCAAAAGCTACAATTGGTCCAACAGGTGGCAGCCAGGCTGCTCACCAGAGCAGCTAGTGGAGCATACCCCACCCCCTTGCGTCAGCTCCACTAGCTGCCAATTTGTCATTTTAGTGTAATTAAACCAACATTAGACATTAAACCAACTGGATTATTTCTCCAGGTTGAAGAGATCCTTGTAGAGGTCTTCACATTCCATCAGGAAGCTAGACCATCTCATTACTTACTCCTACACCCAGATTGTCTATGAAACATAAAAAGCCCATCCCAATACAGGTCCTTGGGGGAATACCTTACACATTCCTAGGATACACCCCTATTGAGAGGAATTATTAACTCTTTCTATTATTTCTTTCTTGTTTTTCATTAGTTACTGATAATAACCTCTTTTTTTCTATGATTGCTGAATTGGTTTTATTTTTTTTGGTCAAAAGCCATTTAGAGGTCTATGTAACCAGTGCAAACTGGCCACTCCTGTCATTGTGCTTCTTGGGATTCCCAAAGAACACCGTAAGATTAATGAGATAGGTGTTCACTTTGCAGAAGCTATCTTGATTTTTTTCAGTGGGTTCATCTTCATGTATGCTTGGCTCTTTAGTAATGTTGTCCACCCGTTTGCATGGAATAGGCCAGGGCTGTCCAACTTCTACCGGACCTGTGGCCGGAATTCCAGTTACTGATGACCTGGGGGGCCGAAGGGTCTGCCTCCGCCCCCGGCTCCGCCCCTCCCGGCTCCACCCCAGCTCCGCCCCTCTCCCCCCGGCTCTGCCCAGGCTCCGCCCCTCCCTGGCTCCACCCCTGCCCCGCCCCTCCCGGCTCCGCCCTCTCCCGCCTTGGAGGTGTCTGTGGAGGACACCGGGGCTTTGACTTGGAGATAGAGATGAACACCAAAATCCCAGTCTCAAGTCCCAGTCCCTGCTTTGAACTGGATTATATTGCAGTGTGGACTCCGGGCTCTTCACACAGCCATATAACTCAGAATATCCAGGCAGGAAACCCCACAAAACCTGCTTTGAACTGGATTATATTGCAGTGTGGATTCAGGGCCCTTCCACACAGCCATACAACCCAGAATACCTGCTTTGAACTGGATTATCGGAGTCCACACTCATATAATCTGGTTTAAAGCAAATAACATGGGATTTTATTCAGATGTGTGGAAAGAAAGTCAAATAAGAAGCCAGGGCCCTTTCACACAGGCCTATAACCCTGAATGATAAGGCATAATATTCATTCTGCCTCTGCTAATAATAATAATAATAATAATAATAATAATAACAACAACAACAGGTTCCTGGAGTAGGAGACCTCCAAGGGCCATCCAGGGCCATCCAGTCCAATCTCCTTCTGCCATAAGGGGAAAACACAATCAAAGCATTCCTCACAGATGACCATTCAGCCTCTGATGATAATAATAATAATAATAATAATAATAATTACAATGGGTTTCTAGAATAGGAGACCTCCAAGGGCCATCCAGTCCAATCTCCTTCTGCCATAAGGGGAAAACACAATCAAAGCATTCCTCAGCCATGTTGAATCAAACCTAAACTCTCATGAGAGCAACAGAAAGTACTGAACCTTGAGTTTGGGAGTTGTAGTTCTCCTCCATCCAGAGAGCACTGTGGACTCAAATAATGATGGATCAGGACCAAACTTGGCACGAAGCCTCAGGAGAGGAGGAAGCCGGAAAGGGAATGGGTGAGCCCCCCAGTGCTCCGAACTCGGCCCCGCCCCTTTTTTGCTCTGGCCACGCCCCCTCTCACTCGTGCACTCTCTCTCTCTCCTTCCCTCTTTCCTTCAGGTGGTGGAAGGGGGAAGGAATGAAAGGGGGAAAGAGAGAGAGAAGGAGGGAGTGAGAGAGGGGGGAGGGAGGGTAGGAGGATGAGGAAGAGAGCCTGCTCCTCCTCCCTGCCCCGCCCCTCACCCCCCCCCCGCGAAAAAAAATAAATAAAAAATATCCCGAAAAATATTCCAAAAAATATTCCAAAAAAATATTTAATTTTTTTTAAAAAATCTTAAAAGGCAGATATCTTGCAGGAGGGTAGGGGGCCATGGGGAAGGGGCTGGGGGGCTGTATACGGCCCGGGGGCCGCCAGTTGGACAGCCCTGGAATAGGCAGTAAACGGACTGACCTATATGTTATTGAAAATCTTGTTTCACCATGTAAGCAGAGTATTTTTCTGGTTACAAGTAGGCTTTCCAGTTTGATTCACCAGGCAGTAGGTTCAGATGCTTCCCTTTTAGCATAATTTAGTGGGGAAGAGTTTCTGGCTGGTAATTAAACATGGCTTCTAATCTTCTGGATCAAAGACCAAAACAGATCCTGTAACCTGCTGTTCCAACCAGAGAATGTAGTGGACAGTGCTTTTGATATACATTCTGACATTTTGAGGCAAGTTACAGGCATTGAGTAATTAGTAGCTCTAATGAGATGTTGTGCTCTCTACTACAAATGTTAGAAATTGAGACTTCATTAGGGTCTCAATTGCACTGGATAAGGCTCTTAGTGCCCTGACTTTCCTGTGGCAAATCTGTGTGCAAAATTGGTGTAACTTTTTTTCAGGGTTGTAGACAAATAGAGGAATCCTAATGCATTTGATATTTTTCATAAATGTATATGTGTCTTTAATACATTAGTTTAATTTTGTTTATTGTGAGGAGGAAAGTCATGTTATTGCTTTAATATTTTTGGTGGTAGTGTGGATTTTTTAAAATGGTGCTTATAGTTATAGAATCATAGAGTTGGAAGAGACCTCATGGGGCCATCCAGTCCAATCCCTGGATCAGAAGTGGGGAAATTGCATTCAAAGCACCCCTGACAGATGGCCACCCAGCCTCTGTTTAAAAGCCTCCATAGAAGGAGCCTCCACCTGACTCTGGGGCAGAGAGTTCCTCTGCTGAACAGCTCTCACAGTTAGGAAGTTCTTTCTCATGTTCAGGTGGAATCCCCTTTCCTGTAATTTGAAGCCATTGTTCCTCATCCTAGTCTCCAGGGCAGCAGAAAACAAGCCTGCTCCCTCCTCCCTATGACTTCCCCTCAAATCTTGATTCATGGCCCTCATCATGTCTCCTCTCAGCCTTCTCTTCTACAGGCTAAACAGGTCCACCTCTTTAAGCTGCTTCCCATAGGGCTTGTTCTCTAGACCCTTGATCATTTTAGTCGCCCTCCTCTGGACACATTCCAGATTGTCAACATTTCCCTTCAATTGTGGTGCCCAGAATTGGACACAGTATGATTCCAGGTGTGGTGTGACCAAGGCAGAATAGAAAGATAGCATGATTTCCCTGGATCTAGACACTAGAGTCCTATTTATGCAGGCCAAAATCCCATTGGCTTTTCCCACCCGCCAAATGACATTATTGGCTCATGTTTAACGTTTTTTCATCCTCCTCCTCCTCCTCATCATCATAGCCACCCTGAGTCCCCCTTAGTTACAAATATTTGAAATAATTGAAATAATAATAACATCCCCCCCCCCCGTCCTGAAGCTGATCTTAAGGCAATTTGCAAAATAAGATAGCTATAATATAATAATGTTCAGACAAGAGATAATTCTCTTAACATAGATGATTCGGATCAGTGCATCACATTTTGCCTCTCTCCTACTTGTTAGAAAAATACATAAAAATAAAAATAATACGCTCAAACGTATTTCCTCTTCAGCCACCCACAGTTCCTAATTAATGAGGTTTTTTACTACCCTGAAGGGTACATGTTTATTGAAAATCTATTATTTAATTCCAAACTTTAGTTTTCATCAAAACACTTACCTTTTTAAATGGCAGCACAGTATAGATCAGTGGTTCTCAAACTTATTTGGCCTACCGCCCCCTTTCCAGAAAAAAAATTACTCACCGCCCCCCCTAGAAATTATTATTTTTAAATTTAATAGCAATTAAACAGAAAGATATATGTAATAATGCAGTGGTTCTCAACCTTTCTAATGCCATGACCCCCAACCATATTTTTGTTGCTACTTCATAAATAATTTTGCTACTCTTATGAATTCTATTCCACATATCTAATCTGCAGGTCAAAGCGAAGTGGGCTGGGCCAAAGAAAAGGGCCGCACGACCCCTCCTAAATGGCCAATTGTTCACCGCCCCCTTAAAGGGGTTCACCGCCCCCCAAATTCCCCTGAGTCTCCCACTGCCCCCTTGGGTCGCCTCACTGCCCACCAGGGGGCGGTACTACCCACTTTGAGAATCAGTGGTGTAGATCTCCCAACATCTGAATATTATCAATATGTGATGGGAGACTACATGCATGAAGAACATGATACACCTAAGTAGAATGGAATAGTTAAATTGTTTGAAAATATAGAAATGTGAGAACTGCAGTAGATTTTAGGATTTGCCAGTCACTTAGATGTTTAGGCAAAATGTTAGCATTCTTCGCTGTCTTTTCTCTGTCCAATATGAGGTTGCCAAGCATAAAATGGTGAAATCTATGTTTGTTCTAGAATTGATATGGTCCTTCCCTTTAACATGACAACATAACAAATGTATGTTGTCATGTTAAAGGGCAGGACCATATCAATTCTAGAACAAACATAGTTTTCACCATGGAAAAAGAAAATGAAGGAAAACTGCATTTTCTAAATGTCCTAGTCATCTGCAAACCAGATCGGCAATTGGGTCACACAGTTTACAGAAAACCTATACACACACAGATAGATACCTACATAAAAACTCCAACCATCACCTATGTCAAAAAAGAAGCACAATTAAACTCCTGGCAGACCGTGCAAAAAGTAATTGCGAACCCCACCTCCTCCAAGATGAACTGAACCACCTAAACTGGGTGTTACAGGCCAATGGATACTCCACCTCAGACATCAGAAGAGATGCAAGACCGAGAAGAAGTAACGAGAGTGAAGACAAAGATCCATCCAGATGAAAAGGGTTCTTGCCAAACATCAAGGGAACCACTGACTGCATAGGTTATACTCCCCCTGAAGGCGCAGGTTCGCAGTCTGGGAGTGATCCTGGACTCATTGCTGAGCCTGGAACCCCAGGTCTCGGTGGTGGCCAGGGGAGCTATTGCACAGCTCAGGCTTGTGCACCAGTTGCGCCTGTATCTTGGGAAGTCAGACTTGACCACAGTGGTTCACGCTCTGGTTTCATCCTGTATAGACTACTGCAACACTCTCTACATGGGGTTGCCTATGAAGCCTGTCCGGAAGCTGCAATTAGTCCAGTGCGCAGCAGCCAGACTACTAACAGGAGTGGGGTACAGGGAGCGCACAACTCCCCTGTTGCGCCAGCTCCACTGGCTGCCAATTAGCTTCCGAGCACAATTCAAAGTGCTGGTTTTGACCTACAAAACCCTATACGGTCCCGGCCCAGTTTACCTGTCCGAACGTAATCTCCCCTATGAACCGTCAAGTGTGCTAAGATCATCTGGAGAGGCCCTGCTCTCGGTCCCACCACCTTCGCAGGCGCGTCTGATGGGGACGAGGGACAGGGCCTTTTCTGTGGTGGCCCCCCGGCTGTGGAATTCCCTCCCAAATGAAATTAGATCCGCCCCCTCCCTCCTGACTTTTAGGAAGCAGGTGAAAACGTGGCTATGCAATGAGGCCTTCGTAGAATGGAGGAAATCGCGAAGTGACTAAAGTTGCTAACCACTTGATGCGGACCGAATATATAGATTAAGTTGGACTTGATTTTACTTTTGTGAAAGTCTTTTAAAATGTATTTATTGTATTGTATGTGATAATTTTATTGTAAATTTATGATGTTTTTAGATTTTAAATGTTAGCATTGAATACTTGCTGTTTGCCAGTCTGAGTCCCTCTTCAGAGGTGAGAAGGCTGGGGTATAAAAGTTTTAAATAAATAAATAAATAATATGTGAGGAAACACAACATGCAAACTATCTACAGACCCGCTAAGAAAATTCAAGAAGTGCTATGTTCGGCAAAGGACAAGAGGGAACCTTTCACTTCTGCAGGAGTCTACCGTATACCATGCAGCTGTGGACAAGTCTACATAGGGACCACCAAATGCGGCATTGCCCAGGCACAAATCAAGGAACAGGAAAGGCACTGCAGACTACTTCAACCAGCGAAGTCAGCCATAGCAGACCACCTGATGAACCAACCTGGACATAGCATTTGAGAACACAGAAATGCTGGGACCACTCCAACAACCACCATGTCAGACTACACAGAGAAGCCATTGAAATCTATAAGCATGTGAACAATTTCAACCGAAAGGAGGAAACCATGAAAATGAACAAAATCTGCCTACCAATATTTAAAAAGTCCAGCAGAATGCTGCAAATTTAATGGTTGCTGAATGCTTCAAAATGAGATGCCAGGTAATTCACTTGAAGCAGAACGTAGGTGAAAGATCACCTCGTATCTGATTTGATTCCTTGACATACATTGTGAATTCTCTTCTAACATTTGGCTGTGTCACCATGAGGAAGTAAAGACAATTATATAACCGAAACTGGCTCTCTTTTTTTTTACCCAAACCTTTGCTTCAATCACTTAGAGCCTTTTAAATTTTAGCAGCCATTGAAGTTAAGCCATAGATTAACATATGCTGCATAATCTTAAAAATGGATAGATGAGTTTCAGTGTAATGTTAAGGAAATAATTCAGCATTTCCTTTTGATAGCACAAGGCGTGAATGAAATCCGAAGTATGGCTGTTTTGCAATTAAATAACTTTTACATAAATTTCAGCTGCTTCGATCACTGTTCTTTTCCAAAGCCATCTATATATTTCTAAAAATAACACACGTTTTGTAAATGTGGGCTCTTAAAGCACTGGGCTTTCACCTTCCTTCCCAACTGATAGTTGCATTAAATATGCTGCTGCTTTTCTTGCTTTTGAAGAGAACATTTCCAGATCAAATGTTCCCCAAATAAACCATTATTTAGAGTTTTCTTGACAATTTCTTACCCCATATTTGTAAATTAGTGGAACTGCTAAAGGTGTTTTCTAGGGCTGTATCTCCCTAATTTACAAGAGTAATTAAGAAAAATTGTATATAATATGCTCCTCTTAACAGGGAGGAAATTGCCATGAATTGTTATGATTCTAGCACTATTATTCCCTGTTGTATCACATTAATATGTTGAGTGCTGACAGAAAAGTAAGTTAAGAGCTGTTTGATACATAAAGAAGATACTGGTGTGCTCAAGAAAAGCCTGAAAGAACAATATAAGCATGGCTCAATTGAACTCTCAAAACAACTCCTGGAAAACTAAACTACCGTAGCTCAAAAGTTACAGAATTGTTTTCTTACCCATTGGAAAGGAAGAATAGAAAGCTAGGAAAATGCATGATATATATTCTGCAGTAAGGCTTTGCTGTTTAGGTGGCTGGAGGCTTGAAATCACAAATTTCTTTATTTCTGCTCCCGAGGATCCATCCCAAATCTCTTCTACCAATTGCGCGGTAAATCTCTGGAAACTGGGGAGTTACAACTCAACAGAAGGCGGTTCTAGATGTTACTTACATCTACCCCTGAAAAGTATGAGATTTCCTTGTCCTTTAGGGCCTTTTTCACAGAATTATAATACACAATAAGAACATAAGAACATAAGAAGAGCCATGCTGAATCGGGCCTCAGCCCATCTAGTCCAGCATTCTGTGTCACACAGTGGCCCACTAGTTGTACACAGGGATCTCTAGCAGAAAGGAGGGCAAAACCCTCACCTGCTCCCGACCCCCCCACAACCAGTACCCGGGGAAATCCTGCCTGCCTCCATCAACACAGAGGTGGCACTTGGATGTCCATTTCAGTAGCTACTGATTCCCTTGGTATCCATGAATCTGTCTAATCCTGCCTTGAAGCTGTCCAGGCTGACCGCTGTCACAACCTCCTCTGGAAGTGAGTTCCATAACCCAATGACCCTCTGGGTGAAGAAATATTTCCTTTATTAGTCCTAACTTTCCTACCTTGGAGCTTTAGGAGTGCCCCCTAGTCCTAGTGTTGTGTGACAGAGAAAATATTTTTTCTCTATTCACCCTTTCTATCCCATGCATGATTTTATACACTTCGATCAAGTCACCTCTTAAACGCCGTCTTTCAAGGCTGAAAAGACCAAGGCGTTGCAACCTGATTTCGTAAGGGAGCTGCTCCATCCCTTGGATCATTCTTGTTGCCCTTTTCTGTACCTTTTCCAGTTCCGTTATATCCTTCTTGAGGTGCGGTGACCAGAATTGTACACAGTACTCCAGATGTGGCCTCACCATAGATTTGTAGAGAGGCAATACAACATTTGACGACCTATTTTCGATTCCCTTCCTGATCATGCCAAGATAGAATTTGCTTTTTTCACTGCTGCTGCGCACTGGGTTGACATCTTCATTGAGCTGTCCACCAAAACCCCAAGATCCCTTTCCTGGTTTGTCTCGGAAAGCTTTGACCCCATCAATTTGTAGGTGTAGTTGGGGTTTCTTTGCCCCGATGTGCATGACTTTACACTTGTTTAGGTTAAAATGCATTTGCCACTTTGTTGCCCATTCACTCAATTTCGAGAGATCTTTCTGGAGCTCTTTACAATCAGTTTCATTTTTAACTACCCTGAACAGTTTAGTGTCGTCTGCAAACTTTGCTACCTCAGAATTTACTCCTACATCCAGGTCATTAATGAATAAATTAAAAAGTAACGGACCCAAAACTGAACCTTGGGGTACGCCACTTCTCACCTCTTTCCACCCAGAGAAATGTCCATTTATTACCACCCTTTGTTTCCTACAGTTTAGCCAGGTTCCAATCCAGGACAAGACCTGTCCTCTGATTCCATGGCTGAAGAGCTTATTTAGGAGCCTTTGGTGAGGGACTTTGTCAAAAGCCTTTTGAAAGTCAAGGTAAACAATATCGACTGGGTCCCCTTTATCTATGTGTTTATTTACACCCTCAAAGAATTCTAACAAGTTAGTAAGACATGATTTGCCTTTGCAGAAACCATGTTGATTTTCCTTCAGCAATGCCTGTTCTTCTATGTGCTTAGTAATTTTTTCTTTAATAATGGTTTCCATCACTTTGCCTGGAACTGAGGTTAGACTAACTGGCCTATAATTTCCTGGATCACCCCTGGATCCTTTCTTGAAGATCGGAGTTACATTTGCCTCCCTCCAGTCCTCAGGTACAGTGCCTGATCTTAGAGAAAGGTTATATATTTTGGCTAGAATTTCAGCAATTTCACACTTGAGTTCCTTAAGAACTCTGGGGTGGATGCCATCTGGCCCTGGTGATTTGTTGACATTTAGTTTAGTAAGGCATGTGAGAACATCTTCCTTGTTTATCTCTATCTGGTTTAATTCATTTAATTCCCTCCCTGAAAAAACTGACTCAGCTGCAGGCATATGTTGTCTGTCCTCCTGTGTGAAAACGGAGGCAAAGAAGTCGTTTAGCCGCTCGGCAATCTCCTTGTCTTCACTTATTGTCCCTTTCTTACCATTTTCGTCAAGAGGCCCAACTGCTTTTCTAGTTGGGTTTCTACTTCTGATGTACTTAAATAAGTTTTTTTTAATGTTCATCGATATATGTGCCTCAAAATCTCTCTTGGCTTTCCTGACGGTTGCTTTGCATTTAGTTTGCCAGAGCTTGTGTTCCTTTCTGTTCTCCTCAGTAGGAAGAGCCTTCCATTTCTTAAATGAGTTTTTCTTCTTTCCAATCACATCTTTTACTTCATTTGTAAGCCATGCCGATGTCCTCTTGGACTTTCCGGCCTCTTTCTTATTTTAGGAATGCATTTTAGTTCGGCTTGTTTTAAAGTATTTTTAAACAGTTTCCAAGCATTTTGGAGGGATTTGATTTTTGTTACTGTTCCTTTTAGTTTGTTCTTTACTATTTTTCTCATTTTGGTGAAATTCCCTTTTTGAAAATTTAAGGTCTCTGTGTTAGTTTTCACTGACATTTTGCTATCCAAACTTAAGTTGAAGGTTATTGTGTTGTGGTCACTGGTACCTATGGGCTCAGTTACAAGGACATCTTGAACGAGATCTTGTTCATTAGTTAGCACCAAGTCCAGGATCCCTTTCCCTGGTTGGTTCCATGACCATCTGCTCAAGGGAATAATCAGCTAGCATGTCGAGGAACCTTGTCTCTCTTTCATGCGTAGAACAAGAATTTAGCCAATCTATTCGGGGATAGTTGAAGTCCCCCATTATGACTAATTTATTGCTTTTGAGGCCTGTTTAATTTCATTTTCCAGATAGCAGTCTGCCTCTGGAGTTTGGTTGGGAGGGCGATAGCAGATCCCTAATGCTAGATTAGTTTTTTGTCCTGGGATTTTTACCCACAATGTTTCTGTAGGTGAGTTTGAATTTTCTTGAAGTTCTAATTCATGAGATTCTAGCTCTTCATTTATGTACAAGGCCACACCGCCACCGTTTTTCCCTCTCCTGTCTTTCCTGTACAGTTTATAACCTGGAATTTTTGTGTCCCAATTGTTTTCCTCTGTCCACCAGGTTTCTGTTATGCCAATAATATCAATATTTTTTTTTGCCAAACATTCCAACTCTCCTATTTTTGTTCGAAGGCTTCTAGCGTTTGCGTACAGACATTTATATTTATTGCTCTGATGCCCTTTCAACTTTGGCTGTTTATGAGAATTTGTAGAAGGCCTACCATGTCCTACCTCTTGACTACTTTCTATCTTTTCTGTTGACTCGGCCATTTGTGCGTAAATTTCATCCTCCATACTTGGCGTTTCACCCTCTCGAACCGGAAGCTGCCCAGCTCCTGTCGACTTTCCCCTAGGAATCAGTTTAAAAGCTGCTCTGAAGCCTTTTTAATATTAATTGCCAGCAGTCTGGTTCCATTTTCGTTCAGGTGTAACCCGTCCCTTTTGTAAAGGTTTGGCTTTCCCGAAAATGTTCCCCAGTTCCTAACAAATCTAAAGCCTTCCTCTCGACACCACTGCCTCATCCACGCATTGAAGCATTGAAGCTCCGGAGCTCTGCTTGTCTGGCTGTCCCTGCGCGTGGAGCCGGTAGAATTTCTGAGAATGCTACCTTTGAGGTCCTGGACCTTAATCTTCTACCTAGCAACCTAAATTTGGCTTCCAGGACCATCCGTTTGGCCTTCCCAATGTCATTGGTACCGACGTGTACCCGACTGCTGGCTCCACCCGGCACTATCTACCAGCCTATCTAGATGCCTCGTGATGTCCGCAACCTTTGCACCTGGCAGGCAATTTACCATGCGGTCATCACATCCATCACAAACCCAGCTTTCTATGTTCCTGACAATCGAATCGCCCACTACAAGAAGCCCCCCTCCTACCACCCGATGAGAAGTATCCTCGGTGCAAGAGGATATGGGCACATCCTCCGAGGAAGGGGTCCCAACTAAGGGAGCCGGTCCCTCTTCCTCAGACTGATGTCCTGCCTGCCCAAGACCCCCATTTTCCAAAGCAGCTGGAGGGCTGCTCAGAACGGAGTGGGATGCTCCTATTTCATCCCTGGAGATCTCTTCCTCCTGCCTCACTTCCTCTCTGTGCTTCTCCAGGTCTGCTACCTTGGCTTCAAGGGAAAGAACACGTTCCCTGAGAGCCAGGAGCTCACTGCAGCGAATGCACACCCAAGACTTCTGCCCAGCAGGCAGATAGTCATACATGTGACACTCAATGCAAAACACTGGAAAGCCCCCCTCCCACTGCTGGCTGACTACAATGATAAAAATAATCCCTGTAAGGTAAATTATTTTTATTATTTACTAGCTTGGGGACCCAGCGGTGCCCGGGTAATTTCAGAAAGGTATTAGTTGGTCTTTAGCAGTTATTTATGTGGCTCGGAGTGGTGTCAGGAAGTTAGTGAAGGCACTGCGAGTCCCATCGTCCATAGTCCACTCTCCTCCAAACAGCACCAGGATGTAGAGTGGGTCATGGAGGCTCTGTCTGCCAAGTTTGGCTGTGATCCATCATTATTGGGAGTTGCAGTGGTATCATGAAATTACTGGAGGTACTGCAAGTCCCATCATCCATGGTCCATCCCCCTTAGAACTGCAACAGGCTGTAGAGTGTGTCATAAGTACTCTATGTAGCAAGTTTGGGCCTGGTCTGTCATTTGTAGGGGCTACAGTTTTCTGTGGGAAATGAATCGGGTGAAGGTACTGCAAATCCCATCATTTGTTGCCCATCCTGCCGTAAACCGCACCAGGCTGTAAAGTGGGCCATTGTGCCTCTGTATGCCAAGTTTGGTCCTGATCCATCATAGGTGTGGGCCACAATGCTCTAAGCAAGTGAGTTAAAGTACTGCAAGTCCCGTCATCCATGTTCCATCCTCCCTCAGACTGCACCAGAATGTAGAGTGGGTCTTGGGGGTTCTGTGTGCCAAGTTTGGTCTTGTTCTGTCATTGTTGGGGGCCGCAAAGTGTTTTGGCCTTAAACTCCCACCATGCCTGACTGCCTCAGGCCTTTCTTTTTCCTCTGCCACTTTAGAGTGTCGGAATGTTGGTGGTGCTGGCCAATCAGAGGCGTTATGCAAATAATCCCACAGTGGCAACCAATCAGAAAGCAGGCACATATCCACAAACACCTCCACATACATACAAACATTCTCTTTTAGTATATGTATAGATTTACTATATTTGTATAGCACAATTCTCAGCCCGCAGGCGACCCAGGACGGTTTACAGAGGCAGCAATTCAATGCCCAACAATACCATAAAAACATTTTAAAACATTAACATATAATATAAAATCATAGCAAGGCCAATAAAACATAGATCATTTATGTCTCCGAGTTAAAACGTTGTCTAATCTCATCATCCAGTCATTCCAAATTCCTATGTCTGTTACACTGCATTCCCATCCCGTCCTTCTCTCGGGCTTCTCCTTTGATCTCTCGGGGCCCTTCCACACAGCCCTATATCTCAGAATATCAAGGCAGAAAATCTCACAATATCTGCTTTGAACTGGGTTATCTGAGTCCATACTGCCATATATCCCTGTTCAAGGCAGATAATGTGGGATTTTGTTCAGCTGTGTGGAAGGGGCCATAGTGGATCACTGAGTAAAGACTTCATAGAAAGTCTGGTTACTCTACCAAGTTGCATTTGTAATGAGTGTATGCATTTGAGACTTAGTTGGAATCTTCTCCCAGCAATATTGTTAGATTAACTACCTTCCCCACAAGGTGATATCTTCAATTGTGGTCCCAAATAACATAGCATTATCATGGGAGCCCCATTTTAGAACTGAGGGGGAAAGTTTGTAGTTGTTTCTGCTGTCTGGTGTTGGGAGTGAAGGGGGAAATATCCTTGGAACAGATAACCTATCAGTGAATTTGAAGATGAAATGGGATGCCCTTTCCCCCAGATATATCAAGAAATATGCAGATCCTTCCGTATTCCACTACCAAAATACTACTAACGTCATGCATTTTCCTCTTCTCTGCTTTTGTAGACCATGCCATCCTACCAAGTGCTCTTCCTTTCTCACATCCATTACTGTTTCTTCTTTTCCGAGCAGAAGCAAGATGATTTCACATCACAGCAGAAAAATTCAAATTGAAGGAAAGGGCTGGATTGATTTTCAGCAACTACAATCACCCCAAACAAAGGCATTAGAATCAACAACACATCAAGTAGTTCCTCAAATGATTAGGAGAAGGCCCCGGAGAATGAGAATCCTTAATGGCCCCATAGAAGGATTTTAGGAATGGGACCTGATGCAATCCAGTTAATATTCAGTTTCTTTAAGTGTGCCACAGCCACCGACAAAAACAGAGTGAAGATGTGAACCACAGAATGCTGTTATGGCTTTAGGGTTTCTCCAGTGTTGTTGCTGTTTAGATTTCTCTTGGGCCATCACAAAAATGCCCACTCAATGTTCTGCTTTTCTCTGTGTGCTTCATCAAAACCAAAACCACACTTAAATAGGAGAAGGTAGAAGATGTGACTGGGTGCCTGAACATCTCTCTCTTTCTCTCTCCCCCTCTCTACACACGTGCGCACACACACACAAGGTTGGGGACCCGGTGGTGCCCAGTTATTTGAGAAAGGCATTGTTTATTTTTTGAACTTTGGTAATATTTGGTAATGTATAAGGCTATTTATTAGAAGAGACCAGTCATTCTTTTTGTTTCTTATGAATGTTCCCATTAGAAAATGCAAAAGGATGTGGGTGAACTACAATTCCCATTATCATGGGGCAATCCTCCCCAAACCCTGCCATTATTCAAAGTTGGCCATGTTGGGTCTGTGTGCCAAATTTGATCCAGATCCGATATCAGTTGGGTTCAATGCTCTCTGGATAAGGGTGAACTACAACTCCCAGTTTCCCTGGGCAATCATCCTCAAACCCAGCCAGTATTTACAGTTGGCCATGTTGGTTTTGTGTGTCAAGTTTGGTCTAGATCTGTCATCATCTGGGTTCAGTGTTCTCTGGATAGCTGTTGCATCAGCCCTCCAAACCCCTTCAGTCTGTTCAGTTGCTGATTTCTGTGTGTTAGCCATGAGCCATAGCAAAGTGTAGGAAAGGGTTAAGGGAGAGGCAGTGGCCGTGGTCATGCAAATTCCACACAAGGAATCCTGGGATGCCCGCCTATGTTGGAGGAAACATGTCAAATCTAGGATGAAATGGTCCCCAAATGAAAGGATTCCTTGGGTGGTTGGCCATAGTGTTTGGGGAGAACATTGTCAGTGTTTAGACTACATGTTCATGGTGCTCGCTATAACCTGCAGTGTCAGTGGAGGGACTGCCTTTGGAGGCTTCTCAGCATTTTGAGCTATAGCCTGTTTGCGGAGATGGTTAATGCTTGCACTGGGGCAATTTAGAAGGAACACACACATGTAGTAAATCGCAGGATCAATTTGAGATCACTTTCATTAGTGCAGATGCTGTGTTTAAGCAAACACGTGTGCCTGCTCGTAAATTCGCTTAATTTGCATCAATTTTGATTCCATTTTCTGAGATGCTTGTTTGCTTTTTCTTTAGTTCCTGCGCTGTTAAAAATAGCATCAAAGCGGTTAACTCTTAGATTGCATTGGAAACAGCTGCCACAGAAGAACTGGAAACTTATGTGTAGAATCTCTACCTCATTAGTCTTTCATTTTAATTTTGTTGCCTGTTGAGAGTGGGATTGTTGTTCTCCTAACAACACAACCAAGCAGGGCAGGTACATCTGCAATATGGAAATGGAAATACGTTTGTATCATAAATTCAACTGATTTCAACCTGTCTAGATTTTGGTTTGAGCCAGCATTTTCCCATGCTATGTTCAGGGAGTATTTTCACCAAAGATGGCCCTCAACCATTCTGGCTGCTAGTTGTTAGTTTCGCTCAGCCTCCCTGATTTTGTGCAGATGTATGCAACTGGTTAGTGCAATTGGTAGTGCAATTTGGTACTTCCAGAAGTTCAACTGTTGAGAAGGTGGGTCTGCAAAATCACTGATTCGACAGTATAGAATAGCCGGGCATCCTTTCCTCATTGAACTGATCTATGGCCCCTTCCACACAGCTGAATAAAATCCCACATCTGCTTTGAACTGGGATATATGGCACTGTGGACTCAGATAACCCAGTTCAAAGCAGATATTGTGGGATTTTCTGCCTTGATATTCTGGATTATATGGCTATGTGGAAGGACCCTATGAGAATTTGCCATGGAACTACTGAGCTCATTGAAGGCAAACCAGTAGAGGAGTCTGTCAGGCTGTTCCACAACATCTGCTATCTGTTATACATTCTTATATGCAGAGATTGATGGGATGAGATATCTCTTCTTTTGGGTAATATGGAGTATTTATTTAGCATGCCAGAAGTGCCTTGATAAACTGCAAGTTGCTTCTGGTGCGAGAGTATTGGCTATCTGCAGAGACGTTGCCCAGGGCAGTGTTTCCCAACCAGTGTGCCGTGAGTGATCATCAGATGTGCCTTGGGAAATTGGAACCTCAAGGAGGGGGGGGGGGGTCTAGCGTGTTGAAGTATAAAAACCCTAAGAAACCTACCTCGATAAAAACACAAAATTACAACAAAAAACCCTCCCCACCCATTGTCTACTTCTGTGTTTCCCAACCTTTTTTGAACGCAGATGGAGTTCAGGGGAAATACACCTTGACATTTGGGAGTTGTAGTTGCCGGGATTTATAGTTCCGCTACAATCAAAGAGCATTCTGAAACTCACCAATGATAGAACGGGGCCAAACTTCCCACACAGAACTCCCAGGAGGCAAGAGGAGGTCTCTACTTTGGGAAAGGGAGGCAGGCCTTCCCAATACATGGAGAGGGAGAGACCAAGTAGACAACGGGTGGGGAGGATTTTTTTTTGTAATTTTGTGTTTTTATCAAGGTAGGTTTCTTAGGGTTTTTATACTTCAACACACTAGACTTCCCCCCCCCCCAACCTTCCTGGAGGTTCCAATTTCCCACGGCACATCTGATGATCGCTCACGCACACTAGTGTGCCCTGGCACACTAGTTGGGAAACTCTGGTCTACTTGGTCTCTCCATCTCCATGCATTGGGAAGGCCCGCCTCCCTTTCCCCAAGTAGAGACCTCCTCTTGCCTCCTGTGGGTTCTGTGTGGGAAGTTTGTCCCAGTTCTATTATTGGTGGGGTTCACAATGCTCTTTGGTTGTAGGGGAACTATAAATCCCAGCAACTACAACTCCCAAATGTCAAGGTGTATTTCCCCTGAACTCCATCTGCATTCATATTTGGGCATATTGAGTATTCATGCCAAGTTTGGTCCTGATCCAACACTGTTTGAGTCCACAGTGCTCTCTGGATATAGGTGAACTACAACTCCAAAACTCAAGGTCAATGCCCACCAAACTCTTATAGCATTTTCTCTTGGTTATGGGAGTTCTGTGTGGGAAATTGGTGTCTTTCTGCCATTTCTGCCAGGATATCTATGCTGAGTTCATCGAAACAGGCCCTGGTTTCACACTGAGTGTATAAATACGTTTTAAAAACATATTTACTATATGTATTACCGTGTTAGAGTGTCATTTTGTGTCATTTTGTTTGGTGGTGTGCCCCAGGATTTTGCAAATGTAAAAAGTGTGCCGTGGCTCAAAAACGGTTGGAAAACACTTGCCCAGGGGATGCATGAGAAGCTGGAGCTGACAGATGGGAGCTCACCTCATCTGACAGAGTTGAACTTCTGAACTACAGGTCAGCAGTTCAGCCGCACAAGTGTTTAACCCATTGCACCACCATGGCTCCTAATCTGGAGTAAATCTGTACTACAAAATTAAAGTAGTTTCATCCTACTTAGGCTGTCATGGTTTTGTGTTGCAGAATTGTGTTGCTTCATGGTTTTGTGTTGCAGAATCCTGAGGTTCCATAGTTTGATTGGCTATATTTCCCTGAACTATAGTGAAAGCACATCACCAAATGAAAAATTATAGGATTTTTCAAGTAGTATCAAACTACAGTCCTTGTGTAGAATATATAAAATTGTGGTCTCTTATTGCTGATCTTTCCTCTGAGCAACCCTTACCAAAGTTCCCGGAATACATTTTGTAAACCACTTCATTCTGGTACTCCACCCTTTTATCAGGTGTTGCTTGATCTCATATAACCTTTTGTCTCATATAACTTTTATATAACCCTGGGAAACATTTGACTCTGAAAGCCAACTTGTCTGTTTTTAAGTTGGACGCATGCTGTTCCCCATCACCACTGGCTGGAATTCAATTGGGAATAAATTTCGCTGTCATAAATCAAAGTACCCCTGTCTCTTAGCTATCAAAGGTGATAAAGGAAAATAGGTTATTAATATTTTTCAATCAGCTGGACTTCCTCAAAACGATATTTAATATATACTGTTAATTCTTTCGATCTATTTTTGTTTTATTTTATTGTGTCAGAAGTGAACCAAAAATATAGTTGTAATATATTTTAAAAACACGAAGTTTAAAAAACTTGGCATTATACTAAATGCCCTTTGACCAGTAGCTGGCCACTTGGAGTCAGGCCCGGATGACCCATAAGGCCACCCTAGGCCATGACCTCGGGTGGCACTTTTGGGGGGGGGGCAGGAAATCCAGACTCCCCACCCCAAAATTTTTAAAAAATCCCCCCCAAATTAAAAAAAATCGAAATAATAATAATAAAAATGGCGCATGCGCGGCCGCCCCTCCCTTTGCTCTGCTCCCCTCGGCTCTGCTTTAGGAGGGAGAGAGGATCGGCTCTGACGCTGACTCCGCCCCTCCTCACCTCCGGCTCCGCCCCCGCCTCCTCACCGGCGCGGAGCTGATCCTCCCTCCCTCCTAAACCTGGCCTGAAAAGGGCGATTTCGGCCTCTTCCCAGGCCGGCATGGTGGCTGAGGGAGGGAGGGAGGAGCAGCTGTGGGGAGGCCCCGCATCAGCTCCGAGGGTGGAGCTTTCCTTCCTCCTCACGCCGGCGAGGAGGCAGGGGTGGGGAGGGGCGGAGCCGGGCCCCTCCTCCCTTGCAGGGAGGGACGGGAGGAGGGCGGCAGCGCCTCCGCGGCTTGCCGCCAGGCAGGTCCTCCCTGGCGTGGAGTGACGCCACGCAAGGGAGGAGGGGCGGCAGCGGGTTCTCTCCGCCTCCCTGGCTTGGCGTCGCCAGGCAGGTAGGAGGAGGCGGAGAGAAGACGTGCCGAAAAGGGGTGGGCAGTGCGCAGGACGCGCTGCGGGAGGTCGCCTCTTTCTCCTCCTCGCCCCGCCTTCAATCCGGCGAGGGGGAGGAGCGGAGCCGGGGGCAGGGAGGGGCGGAGCTGGGGGCAGGGAGGGGTGGAGCCAGGGATGGGGAGGGGCAGAGGCAGACCCTTTGGCCTTGGGCGGCAAAAGGGCCTGATCCGGGCCTGCTTGAAGTGCCTCTGGTGTTGCTATAAGAATGTCCTCCATTGTGCATGTGGCAGGGCTCAGGCTGCATTGTAATAGGTAATCTGTGGTTTGCTTTTCTCCACACTTGCATGTCGTGGACTCCTCTTTGTAGCCCCTTTTCTTAAGGTAGGCTCTGCATCTCGTGGTGCCAGAGCGCAGTCTGTTCAGTGCCTTCCAAGTTGCCCCATCTTTTGTGTGACTGGGGGGAGTCTCTCATTTGGTATAAGCCATGGCTTGAGGTTCTGGGTTTTTAGCCTGCCACTTTTGGACTCTTGCTAACAGAGGTGTTCCTGCAAGTATCTCTGTAGATCTTAGAAGGCTATTTCTTGATTTAAGATGTTAGCATACTGGGTGGTATCCGAACAGGGGATGGGCTGGAGATGTCATTGCCTTGTTTCTTTCATTATTGGCTGCTACTTCCTGTCAGATATCAGTTGGTGCAATACCTGCTAAACAGTATAGTTTCTCCAGTGGTCTCCGCTGTGCCGTTGCACACTATTGTTCCGTGACGAATCATCTGGTGTGCCACGAAAAACGTCTCTCCCCCCCCCCCTTTCTCCCCCTCCTGCCGAACTCCTGCTGCTTGGGGAGGAGGAAGAGGAGGAGGAGGAAGGGCCAGGTGGCGGCGAAGAAAAAGAAGAAGGGGCCGGGGAGCTGCCACCTTAGGCCGTTTCCCCAGCCAGCCTCCAATTGAGGGAGGAGGGAAGGGTGACGTCACTCAGGCCCTGCCCCCTTCCCAGCAGCAGAAGCTTGCTCGTGCCTGATTGAGTCGTGGCAGGAGTCATGGTGGAGACCGGCCCCTGTCCCCGGCGCCGCTCTCCGCCCTGACTCTAGCCCCTCGCTTGCTGAAGCCGCGTGGAGGAGGAGGAGCATGAGCGGTGGACAGGCTTCAGTGGGTGGGGCTGAAGCCCATCTACCGCTCATGCTGCTCCTCCTCCACGCGGCCTCAGCGAGCGAGGGGCCAGAGTCATGGTGGAGAGCGGCGCTGGGGACGGAGAATTGCCGCCTTCTCCCTCTCCCCCACCACCCCTTTTGCCCGTGAGCCGCTACCCGTGGCAATGGGAGTGGCTGAGGCTGGGGGCGGGACCCTAGGCTGGACCCTGGGCTTGGTGGCGGCCCTCGGCCTGCTCTACTGCCTGAGGGGCCCGCTTGCCAAGTTTGGTCCAGATCCATCATTGTTTGAGTCCACAGTGCTCTCTGGATGTAGGTGAACTACAACTCCAAAACTCGAGGTCTATTAACTATATGTATTACTGTGTTAGAGTGTCATTTTGTGTCATTTTGCTTGGTGGTGTGTTTCCAGATTTTTTTAATGTTAAAAGTGTGCCGCGGCTCAAAAAAGTTTGGGAAACACTGGTGTAGTGCATAGACATCCTGTGATAATGCAGCATGTCTCATTAAGAGCCACATTCACTGTTTTAGCATGGCAATATGTGTTCCACACTAGGCATCCATACTCAGCAGCAGAGTAGCAAAGCACAAAGGCAGATATCTTCATTGTGCCTAGTTGTGATCCCCAGGTTGTGCCAGTCAACTTTTGTTTGATATTGTTTCTAGCGCCCACTTTTTGCTTGATAGTGCTTTTGTAGGTCAGAGCATGGTCCGGGGTAACTCCCAGGTATTTGGGTGTTCTGCAATGCTCCAGTGGGATTCCTTCCTTTCAATCTATTAATATTATTATAATCTCAGAAATGAAGTAGTTAGATGAAGGTAAAGGTTTCCCCCGACATTAAGTCCAGTCATGTCCGACTCTGGGGGGTGGTGCTAATTCCATTTCTAAGCCTAAGAGCCAATGTTGTCCATAGACACCTCCAAGGTCATGTCGCCGGCATGACTGCAAAGAGCGCTGTTACATGTTTTTGAACTGCTAGGTTGACAGAAGCTGGGGCTGGAAGCAGAAGCTCATGTTGCTCCTTGGATTCGAACCTGCAACCCACTGCGCCAATGGGGGATAGATACTCTAAAATTACAGCTGGAGTGCATATTTTATCTCCTGGACTAACAGTTAGGAGAACACGCACTCCAGTTGTGTGTGTTGTTTTTGAATTCACATCTGTCCTTGAAAAGAGAAATAATTTTCCACTTCATTTTAGACAACGTTCTGCAATTTTGTATAGCTCTTCTCAAAGACAGTACATCCTCCTCTGATAAATGCTTCATATTATTTCTTGTGATGTTTTGATGCATTCATTGTTTCTTTCATCTTCTAAGCTCGGCTATTGTTCTTTTAAACCTTTTAAATGCCATTAAGCTCCATTTTTTTATTCATTAAGTATGGTAGGTCACCCTAATTTTCTGCAGGGTCAAGAGTATTTGCTTCAAGAACAAGTAATGAATCTTTCCAGAATTTTCCTTCATATTCAATACAAATGGCATTTTCTACGGCATAAAATGGTATAAAAACAATACTACGCCCCATCTGCTCTGTTAAATGCTGTTGATGAGATATAACTTCTTCACTGTGGTTGTGACTATTTTTGTACTGGGAGGAAATCCAACAGGGAAAGGTGGATCTTCATCACTTTTCACATTTGAATGAAGGGTAGATGCCTTTCTGAAAGGCTTGCAATAGCCAAAAGGAAGTTAATGGGGCTTTAAATAATAATTACTGGAGGAAATTCAATCTGTGATCGGAATCCATTCTGCCAGCTATGCTTGAACTGCAGAGCCAATGTTGCTCATTGTGATATGCATTTTTCTCACTCTCCGGGATGATGAGAACCCATTTAAGGAAGTGTAATAGACCCCTTCTATATCAAATGGATTGTTCAAGGAACTTCACAGATGATTTTTTTAAAAGCAACCAAACACTTTTCTGAAACCAAAGAGAGAAAGCTGTAGCCACGTATTCAAAAGTGTCGTCCTCTCCATTGTGATCCAGTTGAGTTAGTTGAATAGAATTATGAACACGTTGAATACAAAAGAGAGCAGGTATTTCTGTCTCAGTCATAACTCCAAGGAAACAACACTTAGACACCTGACATTTGCTGTGTATGTGATGGAGACCTGACAATAGGAAGCACATCTTGAGAGTGAGGGCTTTTTGACAGTGAAATATGCAGCCTCAGAGCATGATGGAGTCTTCTTTTGTGTGGTTTTTAAAAAGGTCGGAAAGCCATATGCCAGGAATGCTTTGATTTTTGCATGGCAAAGAATTGGATTGGATATTCATAGTGGTCTCTTCCAATAGTATGCTTTTATGATCTCCGGACTCTTTTTAAACAGGAGTAATTAATTTTAATGAACGAAAGCATGAAATGTTTAGTGTGATTCCTTAGAGATATCCTGATGATCTTGACTAAATCACACTCTCTTGGCCTCAGAGGAAGGCAATGCCATCCGGCCCAGTAATAAATCTTGCCAAGAAAACCTTAGAAGAGGCTGTCCTAAGTCAAATGTGGCGCAGCTGGCTAAGTGTCAGCTGCATAAGATCTCTCTGACCAGTAGGTCATGAGTTTGAGGCCTGCCCGGGTCGAGGTGGGTGCTCGACCTTTAAGTGTAGCCTGCTGTTGACGTTTGCAGCCCGAAAGACAGTTGCATCTGTCAAGTAGGAGATAAAGGTACCACATTAAGTGGGGAGGCAATTTTTGACTGAATTATGAGGCCATTAAAGAACTCTAGGAATGCTGAGGAATGCGGAAGGAACAACAAGGGATGCTGGGAACGCTGAGAGATGAGGAGTGCGTCAGCTCCCCCTGGTGGCCAGTGTTTGCCTCTGTTCGTCTATATGTTGTGTATGTGGAAACGGCAGGGATTGTCTGCTAAGTATGTGTACCTGTAATCCGCTCTGAGTCCCCTTCGGGATGAGAAGAGCAGAATATAAATAAGGTAAAATAAATAAATAAATAAAATTAACTTGAAGGAAACTTACAGGAACAAAATATGTGTAATCATCATCATAGGCTATCATTCAGGGTTGACTATGATTGCCTTCCAAGTGTAAAACCTTGGCTGTGGGTCAGTAGGTGACTGTGGAGACCTGTTCTGATTAGTACACACCTAACAAGATCACTATGTTTGCTGTTGTATTGGATCATGTGTCAGAAACTTCCCAAGTGTCTAGGACTGTGTGTTGTAGTTTTATTTTATTTTATTGTAATGTGTTGTTGGGCTTGGCCCCATGTAAGCCACCCCGAATCCCTGTTGGGGAGATGGTGACAGGGTACAAATAATAATAATAATAATAATAATAATTATTATTATTATTATTATGTATTGGCGAATAATGTGTGCAGATCCGAGTAGGGTGGCCTTGTGCAACTGACACATGGTAATTTTGTCAGCGCTGATTGTGTTTAAGTGCAGGCGAAGGTCTTTAAACACTGCACCGAGCGTACCGATGACCACTGGGAGCAAAAAACTAGAGCAAAAGGTATGGCCAATACAAACTAACTAGCTAAGTCAACTAGAAAGAGAACAATAAGATGTGGTGCAAAATATCCAATAAACATATATCATAATATTCAAGGAGTCTGAGAATTCTTATGAAATATATCTATGTATTATGCAAATAGCAAAAACCGAATGCGCACACAGTACCGTTCCTCAGCAGAGGTCGATAATATTTCAATAGTCCATTAGTCCCATGCACATAACAAAAGTCCAGGTACAGTCCATGAAGCGTTGTAGCAATACGGTAAATAAATAGTTCAGTTCAAAAAGAGCCGTATTGCCAATGAACAGTTCCAGTTATATTATATATCCATATGGTGTGGCGTCAATCCGGTACTAAGAGGTCTCAGCTCAATCAAACCATAGACAGTGCGATCAAGTAGAACAACGAGGAGCTGGCAATATAGGCTCCTTTAGGATAATCCGGGATGACAGGAAGCCGACGGGGTGGGGATCCACGTTTTAGGGCCACTTAAATCTGTTTCGCTTTTAAAAGAAGCTTTATCAAGGCTTAATCCATTATATATTGTGTCCATTCAAGATCATATAGCACAGCAGCATAACCTCTCCTTATTCAGGTAAATATTGTGATATATGTTTATTGGATTTTTGCATCACATCTTATTGTTCTCTTTCTAGTTGACTTTGCTAGTTAGTTTGTGATGACCACTGGGACCACCTTGACAGGCTTTGCCAGAGTCTTTGCAGTTCGATCTTTAAATCCTCATATCGTGTCAGCTTTTCCAGTTGTTTCTCTTCAATTCTGCTGTCACCTGGAGTTGCAACATCGACTATTCATACTTGGTTGCTTTTTAAAAACACAGTTGTGATGTCAGGAGTCTTGTGCTCCAAAACTCTATCAGTCTAAATTCAGAAGCCCCAGAGTAGTTTGACATGTTGATTTTCCGTAACCCTTTCAGGCATGTGATACCATAGGCAGGTGGTATTTGTGGCACAAGTTCCAATGGATCATCTGAGCAAGTGTGTTATGCCTCTGCTTGTAGTCCATCTGCACAATCTTCTTGCAGCAGCTGTGTATATTATGCATCGTTTCGTCTGCTTCCTTGCAGAGTCTACACTTGGAATCTGTTGTTGTCTTTTCAATACTGGCTTTGATGGCATTGGTTCTAATGGCTTGTTCTTGGGCTGCAAGAACCAGGCTCTCCGTCTCCTTTTTCAAAGTTCCATTTGTGAACCACATCCATGTTTTTTTCTTTTCAGTTTTGTTCTCAAATTTTCTCAAGAGCTGTTCATGGAGAACCTTCTTTTGCCAGTTTTCTCCTCTGCTCTGCTCTGCTCTGCACTGTCTTCTTCTTCTATTTTTTTTTACCGTAGTAATGCCCAGGAAGAAATCTACATCATTAACTAAGCTGTACCAGTGAGGATGCGTATGTGCGAGAGAGAGAGAGAGAATGAGTGAGTGAATGAATGCATCTGAATGAGTCAGAGATAATAGGATGTACTTATCTAAAATTCTCTTCCTTGGTTGGATGGTACCCTTTCTGTTTCCAACCTTAAAGGAAGGAAAGATTAGTGTAATTGATCAGTAATCATTTATCCAGCTATAAAGCCTGCAACTTGTTTTTCCTCCTTTGATAAAGTTTTTTAATTAGAACATAGTGTGAATTATTAGTAGATTATTTCATCATAATGTATGATTATATTACCATGAAATATTTAACCTATTATATGATTATTTAAATCCTGAGTTGTACAGTAATTGTTATTGATTTATCCAGAAACACTGTTCTTTATTACACATTCAAAACCACTAAGTCTTTTATGTTGCAATGTTGAAAGAACTGCTTCTAAGAGGGAAATGAATAGAAAATCACCGAGTACCTTCCAATAAAACTAATCAAACAAAGTTTCATGTGGTATGCTGGTCAGATACATACTTATACTCTTCAGGTCCTTTGGGTCCCATGCCAGGAGCTTAACAGGGTATAAGCACCGGGAATGTGGCGCAGCTGGCTAAGTGTCAGCTGCATAAGATCTCTCTGTCCAATAGGTCATGAATTTGAGGCCTGCCTGGGTCGAGGTGGGTGCTCGACCTTTAAGAGTAACCTGCTGTTGACCTTTGCAGCCCGAAAGGCAGTTGCAGCTGTCAAGTAGGAGATAAAGGTACCACATTAAGTGGGGAGGCAAATTTTGACTGAATTACAAGGCCATTAAAGAACTCCAGGAACGCTTAGGAATGCGGAAGGAACAACAAGGGATGCTGGGAACGTTGAGAGATGAGGAGTGCATCAGCTCCCCCTGGTGGCCAGAGTTTGCCTCTGTTCGTCTATATGTGTGTATGTAGAAACAGCAGGGATTGTCTGCGAAGTATGTGTCTGAGTCCCCTTTGGGGTGAGAAGAGTGGAATATAAATAAAGTGTATTATTATTATTATAAACTGAGTGAATAAATATTAAATCTTCTCATGGTCCACCATATGATTTGCTAAATGATTAATTTGCTCAACATGCAAACATGGATGATAGGATTTGAGCAATTAGGCAATGGAAGTCATGGAGAAAGAGACTCATCCACATAAGGATGAGAATGAAAGTTAAGTTGAATGCTTTCCATCACTGAAGGAGACATGGAAAAACCAAGAGAGGGATAATTTAGAAATTGTGTCATGTTTATGCACAAGATGTGTGCGGATATGTATTTTTCCAAGCTCCAAACTGTTTGTTTGTTTCACTGGACTTGCACTTAAAATGTACCTTTCCAACTTACATACAAATTCATCTTAAGAACATACCTACCGAATCTTATTTGTAATCCATGGACTACTCATACAATAGTTAAAGCCACGGAAGTTGGTATCTTCTTGTGTTACTTGTGAATATCATTCTTTCCCAGAGTCACTCAGCTGCAATTTTGCGCTCCTGCCCTTTTTGAATTATGGTGCATTTTTAGCTGTGTCGGTATTGCTTGATTTGATTGCTTTTGGATTTTTACCTAGTTTTTATATTACCGTGTTTCCCAGTAAGACACCCCGATTGTAAGACGTATCGGGGTGTCTGGGGGTCGGGCTTATATAAGCCATACCCCGTATATAAGACGTACCTCGTCCGCCGCCGCCGCCGCAACCGGAGGTGTGCCGCGCACACCTGCGGCACACCTCCGCGGCACACCTCTTCGCTAGGGCTCCAGGCAAGGGAGGGGGAAGGAGCCAGGGGCGGGAGGAAGCGGCGACGCGTCACTGTGGCCTTCTACGATCCTCCTGCGCCCTGGCTCCTTTCCCTCCCTTGCTTGAGGAAAGAAGGGAGAGGGAAAGGAGCCAGGGGCGTGGTAGGATCGCAGCGTCACAGTGACGCGTCGCCCAGTCCCCGCCCTGGCTCTCTTCCCCACCCTTGGAAAGGAGAAGGAAGAGAGCCAGGGGCGGGGAGAAGCGATGACGCGTCAGTGTGGTGGCGGCGGCGGTGGCGGCGGCGGGCGTGGCGACGGGGTATGTCTTGGGTTATATAAGACGTACCCGAAAGTAAGACGTAGGGGGACTTTTGGGGGGGGAAAGAAAGTAAGACGCTGTCTTACTTTCGGGGAAACATGGTAGATTTCGTATAACATTGACACTGGGTGCATCTACACTCCAGAATTAATGTAGTTAGCAAAGACACAACTTTAACTGCCATGGCGCAATCCTATGAAATTAAAGCTGTTGTTTAAAATTAATTTAAAGCTACAAATTCCAAGATTCTGTAGCATTGGTGGTGTCCAACTGCTTTAATTCTATAGCGTAGAGCAGTGGTTCTCAACCATCCTAGTGCCGCTACCCCTTAATGCAATTCCTCATGTTGTGGTGACCCCTAACCATATAATTATTTTTGTTGCTACTTCATAACTGTCATTTTGCTACTGTTATGAATTACAATGTAAATATCTGATATGCAGGATGTACTTTCATTCACTGGATCAAATTTGGCACAAATATACCCAATACACCCAATTTTGAATACTGGTGAAGTTGGGGTTGATTTTGTTATCTGGAAATTGTACTTGCTGGGATTTATGGTTAACCTACAATCAAAGAGAATTCTGTTCTCTACCAATGATGGAATTGAACCAAACTTGGCACACAGAACTCCCATGAATAACAGAAAATACTGGAAGGGTTTGGTGGGCATTGACCTTGAGTTTGGGAGTTGTAGTTCACCTCCATCCAGAGAGCACTGTGGACTCAAACTAAGATGGATTTGGACCAAACTTGGCACAAATACTCAATATGCCCAAATGTGAACACTGGTGGGGTTTGGGGAAAATAGACCTTGACATTTTGGAGTTGTAGTTGCAAGGATTTATAGTTCACCTACAATCAAAGAGCATTCTGAATCCCATCAAGGATATAATTGGGCCATACTTCCCACCCCCATGCCTTGAAGGCACTTGCTGGCATGAGCCTCCCTCCAGCCTTACATGCTCGCCTTTACCTGCACATGCACACCATGCTGCCATGCGTCAAGCACGGCTATTTTTCCCTCCCTGCTTGGAGTCTCAGAAACAGCCCTCCTCTTGGCTGAGAGGCCAACTGAGAGGCTGAGCAATCACAGCGGGGAAGGTTTTTGGTGGTAGATTCACCATCTGGTTCCAAAAAGGAAGAGGTGGTCAGGTGGAGAGATCTTCAGCCTTCTCTGCCAAAGGGGTTCCCAAGATCAACAGATGTATGTTTTCTGATGGTCTTTGGCAACCCCTCTGAAATCCCCACGCTCTGACTCTCAGTTTGAGAAACGCTGGTTTAGAGGCACCACCTGTTATTTCAAAAATGTTTTAAATCAAGAAGAGTGAATAAGTTAGATGGAAGATTTTGCAGGGCGGGAGAGTCGATAGAAATAATTTTTAAAATCTTTTTTTTCTGAAGAAACCCACCAAAATCAAAACAGTCAGTGAAAAAACTGCCAACCTTTCAGCGCTCTGTGAAGATCAATTTTGTTGACATTGTAGTTGACGACTTTTTGGATGAGATGTCTCATCGTGTTAAAGCAACCCTTTCTTGCCAAAAAATTGAAAAAATTATGAATATGCTTGACACGCCTCACATGCAGAGATATTTATAAAGAGTGCAGCAGTTCCTGGGTATTTTCCTCTGTATGTGTGCCAAGGTAAGAAAGATGGTCAAAGCTCTTTTTGATTTTTTTGTATAAAGCTTATAGAAAGCATTTAAAATGTAAGAAAAGCCCTAAATATACACAATGAAGCATGAGAAAACACACACTGTAGTTCAGTGTTCAAAAGATCTCTCTGAACCATCACACTCACCTCTCTCGATTTCCATCTGTGGCTGAAAGATGGTTCAGGCCTCCTCTTGTCATCTTGTGTTATTTCAGCCAGATCTCCTGGGGGCTGAGTTGCCTGTCAGTGAATAATGACAGGTGCTTCTAACCAAAGGGTGTTTTTTTTTTTTGATATCTTCCTTGATGTTTTAGCCTTCCTTTTCTCCAAACCTTCCCTTCCTCCCGATTGCTGTTGCTGTTTTGAACCTTTAGTTCTCTCCCTTGGCTTCCATTGTGTCCTCATATTTCTTTGTACCCTCATTCATATTTTTTTCATTTCTTTCTGATTCCCCCCCCCCCCCATCTTGTCAAAACTGATTGTACTTATTTCCATCCATTAGGATGACTTCAGGATACCAATAGGCATTGTTTGGCTTGGAGGTGCTTCTTTGCTTCTTTGTGAGTGTCTTGTTTAGACTGTGAGTCCATAGAGACAGGCCAGGATTACCCATAAGGCCAACCTAGACCATGGCCTAGGGGTGCAAGCTGAGGGGGGGGCGCAGATCATGGACCAAAAAAAATATGTTGAAACAAATAAAAACGCAATATGCATGGAGATGAGGAAGGAAGGATACCGGAGGTCCTCCTTTTAGGTGGCGCCCCTGCCCCTTCCTGAATACCAGCTTCTGCCTCTGCTATTGTTGTGCAAACGGCGTATGCGCAGGGGCTCTCGACACTGACATCGACATTGACAGGAGGAACAATTAACTCCCTCGATGCCGACAGCATCCACTTGCTGGCTCCTTCAGTGCAAATACAGGAAACTCCATTGCACAGTCTGCGCATGCCCTAACACCATAAAAGCTGGTATTCCTCCTCCAACACAAGGAGGAGACTCCTCCTTACTGGAGAGAGAAGCGCAACTGCCAGCTACGGCACATGCGCAAACCCCAGTACAGGAGAGAAGCCGAACGCGACAAGCCCCGGTATCAGGGAGAAGCACGGCATTGGTACAGCTGCTGACTACAACGCATGCACAATCCCCGATATTGGTAGGAGCCAAGTACCTCAAGCCCCGGCATCAGGGAGGAGGCTCCTCCCCCCATGCCTTCATCCATAGTGCCTGCCGAGAGGGAAACTCCTTTGGCAGACCTAGTGGGGCCACACCGGGAGAGCTGAATGCGGGGCCCTAAGGGAGATGAGCGGATGAAAGGATGTTGGGGGGGGGGCGGAGGTTGGCTTAAAGAGGGCGTAATTCCAAAGTGTGGCCTAGGGCGCAAAAAGGTGTTAATCCGGGCCTGCATAGAGAAGTCTTTTTAGGAGCTGTAAGGAGCACCACGAGGTTGCTTTCTTCCACCTGTTCCCCGTTAGCTTGTGTACTGTAATGCTGAAAGTTGATTGTGCTGGTACTTCAAAAATTCTTCAAAATTCCTCCTTCATGGCCCAAATTCTATCATTTTCGTCTCTTCCCATTTTTGTGGAAAGGAGAATTTCCAGACTTGTGGGGCGTTATGAAGTGCGAGAGCCCACTGTGCCTCCCCCATAGACAAAGACTGCATTTTGTGCTGAATTTTTGAAGTAGCTGTGGTGACAGCAAGACCTATTCAGTGGATGTTGAATCATTGGCACAACAATTGAAGAGAGATATTGACAAGCTGGAATGTGTCCAGAGGAGGGCGACTAAAATGATCAAGGGTCTGGAGAACAAGCCCTATGAGGAGCGGCTTAAAGAGCTTGGCATGTTTAGCCTGAAGAGAAGAAGGCTGAGAGGACACATGATAGCCATGTGAGAGGAAATCATAGGGAGGAGGGAGCAAGCTTGTTTTCCGCTGCCCTGGAGACTAGGACGCATTACAATGGCTTTAAACTACAAGAAAGGAGATTCCATATGAACATTAGGAAGAACTTCTTGACCGTGAGAACCTTTCAGCAGTGGAACTCTCTGCCCAGGAGTGTGGTGGAGGCTCCTTCTTTGGAAGCTTTTAAACAAAGGCTGGATGGCCATCTGTCAGGGGTGCTTTTAATGCACTTTTCCTGCTTCTTGGCAGGGGGTTGGACTGAATGGCCCATGAGGTCTCTTCCAACTCTATGATTCTATGATTGTAATGTGACTGCAAAAGCAGCCAATGTGGGTGGCAATGTTGTCAACAATTTTTCCACATATCTTGCATCTTCTGTGTCAGTTGTCTCCTGGATTCAAAGTGTCAGTAATAAGATCTTTAATTGGCTTGGGTTTGAGATGATCAGGGACCTGTTTCTCCCACTGGTTTGTTCTGTAAGATTCAGAGATATAGTCCTTCTCTTTGTTCTGCTTTGGTTGGAGACACATAGTGCATCCACAGTGCATAAACATAATAGTTCTCATTGCAGTGACCAGCAGGTATGACTGGCTAGTTCCTGTTACTCATTGCCTGGAGTGACATTAATGGGGGTGTTACTGCTATATGGGATGGGGGAGAAAAGGAATGGCTGCCTCTCCTCTCCTCACACTTCTCCGAACACCTTGTCACTTGGGTTAGTGTCACTCCAGGTGACAAGTGACCAACATGAAAAATGTCATGCACTCTAGTTATTGTGATGTGCAGGATGAATGGGGGCATCCTGTGTCTCCATGCTGCCCAAGCCCAGGGATATATGGTATGGCCATGTCAACAGTTGTAGCTGGTTCCATCTTGGAACTGGACCAACTGTTTACATGGCCCAAAAGCCGTGATTGGATTTGGGCTCTCAGGGAGAATTTAGATTAACCCATGACTTTTGTTAATGTTGTTCAAGGTTGCATTGAGGTGACCTTGGCCTACATTAACCCAGATCTGCTTCATGTATTTTTTAGTAACAGAGCTGATTCTCCCACCCACCCATCAGGATAATTTGTCAGTGCAGATGTGGCTTTAGACTACACTAGTCAACTTTCCTGAAGTACAGTGTACTTCAAATTGGTTTTTTTAGCAGAGGATTTAAAGTACTTTAAAGAACTATAAATCCTAGCATTCCATAAGCTGCAGTCTTGCAGTTAATGTGGTACCACACTGCTGTAATTGTGTATTGTGGATACACCAGTAGCTAATGCTGGAAAGAAATGACACCTCCTTGGTGAATGCATTTTCATTAAGGCTGTAGAATTTGTCTTATTCTGGAGACCCCTCTCTCTACCTGTTTTTTACTATTTGGTAAAAACATTTTTATTTCAGTTGATTTTTACATTGCAAAGTACTCAATGTTTTATTTAAAGGGTGAGTTTCCTCTGCAGTCTCTCTGCCTGTCCTTTGCTTTTATTATATGTTTATTAGGTGCATTATGTATATGATGCATTTATGATACTATTTATTTATTTATTTTTATTTCTTTTATAACCCGCCCTTCTCTACCCCCGAAGGGGGACTCAGGGCGGCTAACAGAAGGCAACAATTCAATGCCGCATACAAAGGAACAAAACATCAACATATCAAAATACAACAAACAGATTAAAACAATTACATATCAGATACCCCATAATCCCCGTTCCATATTCATAGGTTGTTCAAGCCGATCCGCAGTCTGCCAACATAACCCTATCCTACTCAAATTGTCCGTCCGCTGCTCCACATCAACCAAACGCCTGGTCCCACAGCCATGTCTTTAGCTTTTTTCTAAAGGAAAGGAGGGAAGAAGTTGACCTTATTTTGCTGGGGAGCGAGTTCCACAGGTGAGCGGCCACTACCGAGAAGGCCCTGTCCCTCATCCCCACCAAACATATTTGCGACAACGACGGGAACGAGACCAGGGCCTCCCTGGAAGATCGTAAATTTCGAGGTGGAACATAAGAGGAGATAAGTTCGGACAAGTAAGCTGGGCCAGAACTGTAAAGGTGTTGGGCTTGTGGCTTCTTTGGCTACCAGGATTGTGGGATCTGAAGTGCAGGCAGGTGCAAGAGGTGGGAATGTTCAAGAGCTGGGTTTTCCTGGGAATTAGTCTCGTTTGTAGCAGAGCAAGATAATGCCCAAGCTGATAGTTACAGCTAGCAGAGAAGGAATTTTAATTGGCATTTCCAAGGCCTTGCTTTGAGCGGTGCAGTAAGATGCCAATTAGGGGATATCGAAAGTGATTTGGTTTTGGGTATTTTATTCCAGCTTGCTTGGAAAAGCCTCAGATTCTGGCAACGTCGGTTGAAAGGACCTTTGCATTGGGTTTGCATTCATGTTCATGGACTTAAGTTTTCTGCTTTGCCTTTGGAAATTCTAGTTTGAGTTTTTGGGACTTTGATTCTCTTGGACTCTATTGGATTCTCTTGGACTCTATTGGATTATCCTGGACTGTATTGGATTTATATCATCTGTACTGCTTTTGGCTCCTGAAACCTTCCTGCTTGGATTATAGATGTGTTTTCCTTTTACCCTTCTTGATTCTTCATTGCTTTGCTGATATTACCTGCTTTAATAAATGACTATATTTCAAGTGCTGGTGTTGTGTGATTACATCTAGAGGGTCCACGAACCTGGAGTGCGACAAAAGGGCTTTAAAGGTCATAACAAACACTTTGAATTGTGCTCGGAATTGGATAGGCAGCCAGTGGAGCTGACACAACAGAGGAGTGGTGTGCTCCCTGTATGTCGCTCCAGTTAGTAACCTGGCTGCCGACCCCTGGACTAGTTGAAGTTTCCGAACAGTCTTCAAAGGTAGCCCCACGTCGAGTACTATGATTTTAACTTGTTTCATGGTGCTGTACACAAGAAGAGATGGTCAGAAATGTCTGTATAGATCAGTACATGAAAATGAATGTAATAATAATAATAATAATAATAATGTAATTTAAAATCCTACTGTATGTTTCATGTATGAGTGAAATTTCTGTTTTGCTCCTATTTCTTTCTTGATTAGGAATACATTGTAGCGCTGACTGACTTGCAAAAAATTGGAATGTGACCTATATCCTAGGCCCCATGGCAGCCCCCTTATTGGGTAGAAAGCTAATAAGCTGGTCATAAAGTGTGAAAGCATCTGTTGACAAATTAGATCCACCTTTTGAGATAGTTTGGGTTTATGCTGAGGTAGTTACAGTAGAGGTTCAGAGCTGTTGGTACAATGTTTTTATACAGTTGTCTGCACAACTGTGTCTCAACATCATTTTAGAATTGTCTTGAGTTGGGAGTATCTATATTTTTCTTGGCCAATTACTTTGCTTTGGATCAGTCATTCTTGAAGTGTGGACTTCTTTAAGGAAGTCATCTTGCCTTGTTTCTTTTTTAGCCTTCTATTTGTGAGCAATTTTCTGTGCAACTATATAAATGTCCCTTTAAATGTTAATTGAAACCCTATTGGGTTTATAGGCCATGGGTCTTCTTGCTCCCACAAATGTTTAATTTTAATGTCCTCTGGCAATCAACTACAATGAAAGTGCACCATTTTAAATCTGTCACCTGAATTTTTCATAACATTTCTGTAGAAAGGATGCAATATCATATTTATAATGCTTTTCATGTTGCTCATATTTGAAACTGGCTTGGTTCCATAGTGGTTCACATTTGTTGCTTTTTTGTGTGGGGTCAGCAGCATAAAGAAATATAGAAATAGATCTTACAAATTTCTGTTTGGAGACAAAATCCACCATTTATATCCCATGGAAGTAAATGACTATAGCAAAAAAATCCTTTTCTTCTGCATTTTGGCTTCTGTTTAGCATTCTCTCTGGAATTTAACTAACATCAATCTGTGATTTCTATAACACTAACATCTGTGTAATAAGTAAATGTCATTCTCAAGATATGGCTCAATTTAAATTCGAGTAAGCATCCTGCTAACTGATTATCTTTGTTTTAGGGAGAATGACTTCTGCAACTTCACCGATCATTTTAAAATGGGACCCCAAAAGTTTGGAAATCAGAACTCTTACTGTGGAGAGATTATTGGAACCACTAGTTACACAGGTACGTTTTCTAATTGCTTAACTATGACTTGTCAGACTGTATGTAATTATAATTAGCATTTTTAGTGTTGCTGTAATACTGAAAGTTTGTGTGTGTGTGTGTGTGTGTGTGTGTGTGTGTATATGACAGAAAGGAAAACATTGATGAGATTTATTTATTATGTCAGAAGTGAGTTGAGGGTACAGTTAAAATGCATTTAAAAACAAACAATGTTTAGAAAACTTGGCATTATGCTAAATGTCCTTTGAACAGTAGCTGACCACTTGGAGTGCCTCTGGTGTTGCTGTGAGAGGGTCCTCCATTGTGCATGTATGCTCAGGTTCCATAGTAGTAGGTGGCCTGTGGTTTGCTTTTCTCTGCACTCGCATGTTGTGGACTCCACCTTGTAGCCCCATTTCTTAAGGTTGGCTCTGCATCTCATGGTGCCAGAGAACAGTCTGTTCAGTGCCTTCCAAGTTGGCCAGTCTTCTGTGTGCCCGGGAGGAGTCTCTCAGTATCAGCCGTGGCTTGAGGTCCTGGGTTTTGGCTGCCAGTTTTGGACTCTCGCTTGCTGACGTGTTCCTGCAAGTATCTCTGTAGATCTAAGAAAACTATTTCTTGATTTAAGACGTTAGTGTGCTGGCTGATATCTGAACAGGGAATGGGTCGGAGATGTCACTGCTTTGGTCCTTTCATTATTGGCTGCTACTTCCCGACAAATGTCAGGTGGTGCAATAGCAGCTAAACAGTAGAATTTCTTGAGTCGTGTGGGGTGTAGACATCCTGTTACATTGCGGCATGTCTCTTTAAGAGCCACATCTGCTGTTTTAACATGGTGCGATGTATTCCACACTGGACATGCAGATTCAGCAGCAGAGTAGCAAAGCAGAAGGGCAGATAATAATATTTCAAGCTTTTTGGAATGTTTCGATTCTGAAGAGCTAAATCAAGCCAAATGGAAGAAATATGTCAATTAGTATATGTATGGTAAGTGGCCAGGAATTGTCAAGTTTTCAATGTCTCAGTTAGTAATACTGTACACTAAAATAGGAATGGCAATTCAGCATTCAAAATAAATAAAAAATCCTTATAGGATTATTCTAATAATGAATAATAATAATTGCATACAATATATTTCTGTATTAAATTTGCTCGCTGTGTTCCATACTTTTAAAAATAAGTGTATAACTAGGTAGCAATTCTCTTTCCTATCTCTGCTTTTGCTGTCTGTCAAAATGTGAACCTTAAGTTCACTGGGAAAGAGCGTTTTTGCCTTCTTTTTTTTTTTTTGCTGTTCTTTGAGTACACTATAGCTTGTTCAAACAGTGTTTTGTTATATTTCCAGTTTTGGGATTGCATGGAATTTGGGATTTTGAACAATATAGTGTGACCCCATATCTGTGAGACTGGTATTTGCAGTTTCATATATCCATGTCCAACAAAATATGTCATCTCTAGGCATTTTCTAGGTCTTCCAGTGCAATTCTATTGCATCCTTGGTCTAGAAGGGTTTGCTATTATTTTGCGATTCTGCATATTTACACAAAGTTCAGGAATGTATCCCCTGTGAATATGGGAGTCATGTTTTATTATAGGATTTTTAAAGGATGTCTTAATATTATTAGTATGAATAAAGTTTATTTATGTATTACAATATTTATATCACACCCTTTTCTTGAAGGTAACATAGCAACGTATGATACAACCAATCTAACAAAGTTCCAGATGACATACATAATTATATAATTTTAAAAGCCTAAAAGAACATTGGACTTAAAAAAATAGACTAAACGTTTAAAAATAATTAAAAATGAATGTTTGGGAGGAGTTTGTAAAATCAGTTAGCTGCTCTTCTAACAGCACTGGGTTTTTTTAACTTAATGCTTAAATAGCACCAATTGAGAGAGCAGTCCATGATTGGGTTGCTCCAACAGAGAAGTCCCTTTCCCATGACTTCACACAACATTACTACTCTGTTGGGACACAGAGATTACTGAAATAAGCATATCTCTCTCCCTTTCCCACCTTTCCTAGTTACATAGCTGCAGAATTTTAGGAAAGACCTTTAAGCTTGACGTGTTGGAATGATGTAATGTTCTACTAGATTTGTTCTTATTTGAACACAGATTTCTCCAGCACTTATGTCTTGTCTTTATTATTTATTTAATTACTGTATTTATACCCTGCCCTTCTCACCCCAAAAGGGGACTCAGGGCAGCTTACAAACTATGGCAATAATTCAATGTCAGATTCAGATAATAACAATATCAATAGAACACAATATTATAACACTGTAAAAAAACACATGTTATCAATTAAAGTTGTCTTTCAAATGATTAAAACATATTAAAACATATCAAATATATCAAACTTACATTGCATTGAAGCACGATTACAGGTCTTACAGTCCAGTGGCTTAAATGGCCCAAAACCCTGGTAAATAACAGCTCGACACCCTCAAAACATTGTCATGCACCACCCACCCCCCACCTAAAATTAGTTCAGTGCAATCCACACCCAACTGTCCTTAAGGAATGCCCCCAAGGGGCTGATGAAATTTTTTTGAAAAGGCAGCCAGCTGGTCCAGTCTATTTTGCTCAGACCAGTCCATTTGATCTGAGGGGGGAAGGGGGTGGCTTGCTAATAAAATTTCAAACACTGAGCGATAGTAAGCCACAGCATCTCCTCCAAGAGCAACAATGACAATGGTGGTTGGACAAGCCAGCAGTGGGGCACAGCAGCCAAAGAGGCAATGGTGGAGGAGGCCCCAAGACTGACTGCTTGTTTGTTTTGAACGCTGCAGCAGCGACCCCAGAGAGGGCAACAATGGAAAACATTAGAGGCAACCCAATGTGGCTGTTCACCAGAGGCCCCCCTCTCAGCTGTTTGTTTGTTTGTTTGTTTATTTACAGTATTTATATTCCGCCCTTTTCACCCCTCAAGGGACTCAGGGCGAATCACAATGTACATCTACATGGCAAACATTCAATGCCAACATGAGGGTATTCTGGCCACGAGGGGAGCTATCGCTTCACCATCCATTTGGGACACTGATGGAGTACTTATTTATTTATTTACAGTATTTATATCCTGCCCTTTTCACCCTGCAGGGGACCCAGGCTGATTATATCCATGGCAAACATTCCATGTTATAGACATACAACATATATAGACAGAGGCAATTTAACATTCCAGCTTTTCCAGCTTCATGAGGGTATGCTCAATTCCGGCCACAGGGGGAGCTGTCGGTTCACCGTCCACTTGTGACACCGAGTCCTTTGATGGAGTACTTCCTCATTCTTTTGCTTGCTTGCTTGCTGGAGATTTTATGGTGTCGTAAATTAGTTAAATTAGCCTCCCCGCATAAGGGGCACTTAAATTTCCTAATTGACAGATGCAACTGTCTTTTGGGCTGCAAAGGTCGACAGCAAGCTACATAAATAGTTGGAAGCTCACTCCAACCTGCGCTGTCTTCGAACTCATGACCTTTCGGTCAGTAGTGATCTTAATGCAGCTGACTCCCAGCCAGCTGTGCCACAGTCCCGGTGCTGTTCTTACCTGTCTGTGCCAAAAGGTTTTAAAGTGACCAGGGGCATGGTGGAGAGTTGTAGAAGCTTCTCTTTCTGTTGACCATCTTGTCATCTATTGGTGCATTCAGGTTGTTTCTGATTGATGGTGACCCTAAGGGGAACCTGTTTTGGGACTTGTTTGGAAACATTTGTTCAGAGAGGATTTTCCTTTACCTTCTTCTGAGGCCGAGAGACCCTGATCTCCAGTGTCATTGTCCAGTGCTCAAACCACTCTTCAACACAGAGTGACATGAATTTGTAGCTGTAGGAAGTAGAAGCACAAAGTATCTGCTGTGGAAGAAGAGCATGAACCATGCTCATAATGTGGAAGGATAACAGAAGGGCAAATATTTCTTTTGTATTAAAAAATATTTCAAATATTAATCTGCAGCTGTTGAGAAATGTTGCTCATTTCATCCACACAATTGTTGCAGTAAAATTCAAATATTCAGAAGCCAGGTGATGATTAAGAGGAAGAATGCTGGTTATGGGGACAACTCCGATAAAACGTGAATTATATTCCATTCTTCACTAGATAAGACAGGGAATGGGAAGCGATTTGACTGAAATCTTGTACATTAGAAACATTAAACAAGATGTACAGAGGGAGAAAAATAACTCTTATCTATTGGTTGAAAGGATTTACTGTATTTAATAGAACTAAATTTATATTTCTTCCCAAATGCTGTTATGGTAGCAGCTCAGATTGTAGAATGGATTAGAATTTGAATATCCTTTTGGAATGAAAGAATTGATATTCTTCGCTGCAATTACTTAATTTTGTCTAATAGTTACGAATGTTTACTCACTGACATTGCCTTTCTCCAGCTCTTAAATTAGATTTATAGTCATCTCAAGAAAGCCATGCAACAAAATAGGATTGTTGAGTGTTCATTAAGAAGATGGAAATGCAAAGTCTCTCTTTGCCCTTGGCAGGGCAGGGAATACAATTTTCTGACTAAATAAGTACTACATTTTGCTTCCTTGTTGGCAGCCAAGTCAAGGGCAGAAGTAATCTCCCACCTCCCAGGCTTGCCTCCTCTCTCTTGCCTAGATACCAGTAGAAGAGAGATCTAAAGAAGAGAGCTCATGAGTCTCCAGTGGTTACAGTATTGGTCTTGAATGCAAGAAACCTATTTTCCTCACTTTTATATGTAAAGGTCACAAATGAATACAGTGGAGCAGGGCTGTCCAGCTGGCGGCCCCGGGGCCGGATCCGGCCCCGTAGCCTGTTGGACACGGCCCACCTATGCCCTCAGCCGGCATTTTTAAATTTCAAAAAAAAAATATCGATTTTTAAAACATGGCGGCCGGGGGCCGGGGGGGCGGGGGGTGGCGGGGCAGGGAGGAGGAAGAGAGCTAGCTCCTCCTCCTTTTCGGCGCCCCCCCTCCCTACCTAGGGCGGGGGAGCCGCCGAAAAAGGGCAGAAGGCGGCGCCAACAGCAGCGCGTCACAGGCCTGGCGTGACGCGCTGCTCCTTGGCACCGCCTACTCTCCTTTTCGGCGCCCCTCCTTCCTAGGGCGGAGGGTGCCGAAGGAGGAGTAGGCGGCGCCAAGAGCAGCGTCACAGGCCTGGCGTGACGCTGCTCCTGGCACCGCCTATTCCTCCTTTCGGCGCCCCTCCCTCCTAAGGCGGAGGGGCGCCCGAAGGAGGAGAGGCGGCGCCAAGAGCATGGCGTCACGCCAGGCCTGTGACGCTCTGCTCTTGGCGCCGCCTACTCCTCCTTTTCGCGCCCCCTCCCTACCTAGGGCGGGGAGCCGCCGAAAAAGGGCAGAAGGCGGTGTCAAGAGCAGCGCGTCACAGGCCTGGCGTGACGCGCTGCCCCTGGCGCCGCCTATTCCTCCTTTTCGGCGCCCCCCCGCCCTAGGAAGGGAGGGGGGTGCCGAAAAGGAGAAGTAGGCGGTGCCAAGGGGCAGCGCGTCACGCCAGGCCTGTGACGCGCTGCTCTTGGCGCCGCCTTCTGCCCTTTTTCGGCCGTTTTAGGAGGGGGCGGGGCCCTGGGGGCGGGGCCTGGGGGCGGGGCCGAGCGGCCCCCTAGGTCATCAGTGACCTTCTATCCGGCCCTGGACCCCGTAGAAGTTGGACAGCACTGCAGTGGAGCATGTGGGTATACGCTGGATTGAATCCTTTCGTTTCCTCCCTTAAGAATCAGGGAGTCCCTTAAATTACTGTTTTGTCTCATATTAATCAGTAGATTCTATTTTTCTATTCTATTTACTTTGTTTTGCATCACCATAATGTGTTTAATTGCATTACTTGGAAACGACCAGAAGTTTCAGCTACTGCAGAATTTGATTGTTTTTCACTACTTATAGAAATCTCAGAGGTTCCCGGTTGTTTCTTGAGTGAAATGTTTGTTATTCGCCACACTGAATCCCATTTGGTAAGAAATCAGGATAAAAATAATAGCAATAATTTATCAATGCTTTGGGTGGTGCAGCAGGTTAAACCGCTGTGCTGCTGAACTTGATGACTGAAAGGTTGGCGGTTTGAATCTGGGGAGCTGGGTGAGCTCCCACTGTTAGGCTCAGCTTCTGTTAACCTAGCAGTTCAAAAACCTGCGAATGTGAGTGGATCAATGGGTACTGCTTCTGTGGGATGGTAATGGCACTCCATGCAGTCATGCTGGCCACGTAACCTTGGAGGTGTCTACAGACAATGCCAGCTCTTCGGCTTAGAAATGGAGAGGAGCACCAATCCCCAGAGTCGGACATGACTAGACTTAATGTCAAGGGAAAATCTTTACCATTACCATGGAAATCATATATGGAAGTGGAGTGGTTGCTTTCACATGTCAATACTGCTTTAAAGTTCACAGCTCTCTATAGAGTACAGATTCTCCACCCACGGATTCAATGATACAATGATACCTTTTATGTAGCTGGGATTTTTGGTTGAAATATTGGCATTGAGAGAATGTTGAAGGAAGGCTGGAGAAATAAAGTCTTTCAGAGTTGGACACAGCTAGACTTAATGTCAGGGGAAACCTTTACTATCAATGATTTCTAAATAGTCTAGGCTTACCATCTTGCAATAATGATAATAATAATAATACTTTCTTTATATTCCACCCTTCTCACCCTGAAGGGGACTCAGGGCGGATTACAGGTACACATACAAGAAGACAATCCCTAGGGTTATCACAGTACAGTATATAAACACACATATTATAGGTGACTTACTCGTGCTGCTTAGAGTATTATGGGTACTGGGATGTCGCAATCTTTACAACAATCCTGAAGCAGAAATCAGATCTGGGAGAATGTGAAAGAGATCCATGTTCCTAAGGCCACCTAGTTAATTTGTGTGGAACAGGACTGTCGGCTTCCTAACTCATAAATTGGACGGGGATGAATGCTCTGTGAGGCATAGCTTCCATGATCTTAACCATTTAAAACTAATGTTTTTGCCTAAAGGTTTGGCCCCATTGACCCTCGGTGATCCATTCCAATCAAGGTGGAAAAAGATAGTTCATGAGAAAATCCTAAACCCTGGATTTTCAGTTAATACCATTCTGACCATGGGCTATACAAAAGCCAAAGAAAACATACGACAGCGTATCTGGACACAGAGCTCCAAAACTACCTAAACGCAGCCTCTACTCCTCCAATCTTCAAAGATAACGGAAGGGCGCTGCTTCCTGCAGAATACTTAGGCAACCTAACCATCCCTAAACATAGGAAGGTGTTCCCTTTGGCTAAATTCAACGCACTCCCTTCTGCTGTATTGGAGGGAAGATACAACAAAGTACCATACAATGAACGCCTATGTCCCTGTGAGGCACACACAGTGGAAACTGTTGAGCACGTTTTGTTGTATTGCTCTTTTAACCATGACCTTTGTAAACATTTTATAAACCCAATTTTAGAAAGTCTACCAGGGAGATCTGTAAGGTTTTATATAGATTATCTCTTGTCTGACGAACACCCCAAGGTCACTGTTAGGGTCGCCAGCTTCTGTGCAGCAGCAACAGCTTGTCGGCGAAGATGCTGTCACAGTTTTAGAAAGTTTTAATATATATTTCGGTTTTACCATTGTCATTTTAGCATTTAAATGTTTCATACCATTTTAACTATCTTAACCATTGGAAGGTGGGTTGCTGTCCACAGTGCAATTAAGTATTTCAGTTTCTAACCTCCTGATAAAGCTCTATACGGTTCTGGCCGAGCTTGCTTGTTCAAACGCATCAGCCACTACGTCCCACCTCATAATTTAAGATCATCCAGGGAGGCCCTGCTCTTGCTCCCGCCTACCTCTCAAATGTGGCTGGTGGGGGTTGGTGGGGACGAGAGATAGGGCCTTCTCGGTGGTGGCTCCCCGTCTGTGGAACATACTCCCAATTTATATACGATCAACCCCATCCCTCCTGGCATTCAGGAAAAAAGTGAAATCCTGATTATGGGACCAGGCGTTTGCACATTAGCACGATACAGCACTTTAGATTGGATTGAAATGGCAAACTGGTGGACGGTGCTTCTATTATGGATGGAATACTGTTTTTAACTGATGTGAATGTATATGATGTATTTTAATGCTAACTGTATTTTAATGTATTTAATTTTGACTGTTTTTGGTTTTCTATTATATGTATACTGTGTTTTTGGCATCAAACTGTTGCCGTTGTTAGCCCGCTCTGAGTCCCCCCCCCCCCTCCTCGGGGGTTGAGAAGAAGTGGGGTAGAAATGGTGGAAATAAATAAATAAATGATAAAGTTGTGTTCTTTGTTAGGCCATTATGATTGAAACTTAGTTTTGGGATAAGAGGTGTTGGTGGTGGATAAGTGACTGAAGATCAATATCACGTGTCCCCCACCTTTCCCTTTCTTCAAAATAGTTTCACTTTTTGTCTGATAGTTAAAACTTTGTGGAAGATCACAGTATCTTTCTTTCCTTTGCTGTTTCTTTATTTAAGGCGTTTTACCTGGTCTTCTGCGGGGAGAGTTCCCAGAGTGCCTTTCAGGTTAATAAAAACAAGACAGGTCCTGCTGTCAGACTTTTAATATAAAAGATATGACAAAAGGCGGAGAGAAGAGGAAAACCGGCAAAGTTCGACATTGTTGCTTAATGTTCAAGTTTCACTCTGTTCCTCCACAATTGTTTCACGTCAAATCTTCAAAAGAGCTGCCAGCTCCATAGAAACATTGCATTTCTGGGTAACAATACTGGACTCCCAAAGTAATTTAGTTCTGGATATATACTCTTATCCCACAGAACAAAATGTTCAAATTCAAATACGGTATCTAATTATTTGAGAAGAAGTAAGGGGAATAATTGGTTTTCCTCCAAGTTCTGGCATTCTAAGATTTTTGCTACAGGGACTGACTCTCATTTAAAATAAAGTCGAAACTATCATAGTTTCATTTAAAACTATCAGAGTAAGTTACAGGATAAGAATTGGATAGGATAAGAGCAATCGGTATACTCATTTGAATTTATTACAGGTTCAATGAAAACGCTGCCCATAATACTTTAATCATATGCAACGAAAATATGCAGATTTTATGTAGCTCATGATGTACTTCCAATTTGGCCTTTGGTGCTGAACAAATTGCCCAGCCCTAATTTTAGCACTGGAGACTTCATCTCCACTTCTGTGATTCACCTGGATTCATGGTGTAATGGGATTTGACTCTGGAAAGGAAATTAATCCATATCATTCAGAGCCTGACACCTTAACGAGAGCTTCTGAACCAAAGGGAATATGCTGCAACAAATGAAATGTAAGGTAGATGCAGAATTTGACAGAGCAATTTCGTAATCAGTGGGAATGTAGAGAAGTCTGACAGGAAGTCAGCTGGCTAATATCTATCCCATTTGAATGTGCAAGACAGTTATAGAATCACAATCTAGGTAGAAGTCATGTCTTCCCCACCCCCGTGATAAATTATTTTTCAATATATTTGTTGCCTTGATATTTTTCTATTTAATACATCCTTTTTTTTCTAAACTTACTGTTCTGGTCCTTAAAAATACAGTGTTATTTCACTTTTCACAGGTGTTACATTCCAGGACCACTGTTGGGCCTGTGTCCTCAGCAGGGATTCTGGGATCTCCTGTGCAAGGGATTGTGGCAGACACAGTTCATGATGGAGAGGAAACTTTTGCAAATGTTTTGCAGAGACAGTGTTTGGGAAAAGCTGTTAGGGAGAGAGAGAGTCATCAGTGCACAGATAAGGCAGCTGGCTGTGGAGCTTGGGATAGAAAGGAATGTCAAGGTCTTTCCTTCTAGCAGTGGTTTTCGGTTTGCAAGTAAGGGAGGGGAATCTAATTTCTGGATATAAGCTATGCTTTGCAGTTTGAATTTCAGATCAGGTCAATTTTTGCAATAAGCTGCATGTGTTTTCAAGCCTTCTGTCTTTTAGCCCATGCATTTAGCCTCATGTATTCTCGAGTCTCCTGAATTTTAGCTCAAGTACTCAAGTCTGGACTTTGATTCTTCCTGGAAACCCTTTGGACTTTATCAGCTATTGAACTTTGCCTTCAATTGATTTATGGAAATCCTTTGGACTATATCTGCTTCTGAAATTTGCCTGCTTTGGATTTACTAAGTGACTCTGCAGCATACCTACTGCCTTTGGGTCTTTGGAACAATTCCTTGGACTATTGATTGGGTTATATATTTCTTATTATATATTTATACTGCTCATATTGCTTGCTATTTGCTTCAATAAAAGACTATTGTTTCAGCTGGAGTTGTGTGTTTGGATTCTAAGGGCCCAGGTCTACGCTGGGGTGCGATAATCACCCGCAATAAGTGAAAACCTGCAAAGTAGGGGTACTCTCTCTTCTCTCTTCTCTCTCTCTCTCTCTCTCTCTCTCTCTCTCTCTCTCTACACACACACACACACACACACACACACAGTATATATCTCAAGCTTGATGCCTCTCCTGCCTTTCTTTCCCTGCATGCTAGTCCTCCCTCCCGACCGCCGACCACTCTCTCCTTCACTCACGGCCTTCCTTTTCCATGCCAGGCTCCTCCAGAGGCAAGTGGATAGAACATATAGAGCTCTGCATGAGCCACAGCATAAGACAAGCAACACAAGAACAGCCTGGAATTGGAACAGGATTGAGCAAGTGTAATTAAAGTAACTGCAAAAGAACGAATAGAGCTCTATTTGAGCCACAGTATAACATAAGCTTTCAAGAAAGCCTTGAATGTGAGCAGGACTGAGCAAGTGCAATTAAAGAAACAGCAACACATCTATAAAAACATAAGAGAAGACGTTGAGAAAATAGCATACACCAAAAGATTGTTATAGGATGCCTGCCAAATAGGTGACACCAAAAGATTGTTATAGGATGCCTGCCATAGATATAGGTGAATGGTCAGGAGAGAATGCTTCTAGAACAGGGCCATATAGCCCAAAAAACCTACAACAACCCTGCCCTTATTTCACTTACTGATTGGGAATATTTCCTCCATGATGCACAGTACGTCCCACTATATCAGTGGTGACCAAACCTTGTTTTTCTGGGTGTTTTAGACTTCAAATCTGAGAAGTCCTAGACAGTTTGACAGGCAGTCAGACATCCTAAGAGGTGACATTCAAAACTTATAGATGAACAAAATTTTGGGAACCACTACACAATAGGTATTGCAGTTTCCTTCCAAGCTCGACAGATGGATATAAAATTGTAACTTGAGATACCCAATACATGTGTGTGCTTAGTTATTATGAGAGATAATGACATACTCAACACTATGCCATATTTCTGTGTGATATGCATTGGGTGGTCAAACCTATATAGCCTGCCTTATACAATTCGTAATTCATGGAACTAAAACCAAATCCTTTTTGTGGTTAGCAAACTATATATGTACAGGTTTGCACTATAATTTGAGCAAGAGAAAATGGGCACATTTGAAAAATGCATGTGATTAGTCTTTTAGTAATAAAATATATGTGATTTCATATTTTACACAGAGAATGTATACAATTTTGTACACAGAAAAAAAAGCAAAACACAATAAATCTGTTGTGGCTCCCTTGGATTAATGTGGAAATTGGAATGAGGTGGAAATCATTGCACTTCAGTGAGGCCATACAGCGGAGTGTAAATCTCCCACATACATTTCCCACATCAAAATATGGTGCTGCAGGCAGAAAGCCATCCTGGTTCTTTCCTTCTGTGTTTGTCCTTTTTATTTTCGGTGTATGTGGGCTGAATAACTACCATGTTTAACTATATAATTGAAAGTTTATTTTCTGACACCATTTTTAATAGTGATAATAATATATCTTCTTGTACTTCTTAAGACTTTCAAGTATGCTATTTCCAAGAGATAAAATTGTAAGGTAGCAGTAATTAAAGCTATAGGGAGATTTGAACAGAAATAATAGAATTCATCTGTGTTTCTTTGCATGTTTCATACAGATTTGCTGACATATTCTTTTAAAAGATAAAAATATATACATTTAACCAGCTGACATATTTTACCATTTTATATCTATTTGATATCACCAAATGCTGTCATATAGAGGCATAGATACATATTTTTAAAAGAATCCATATAGAAATTTAAAGAAGTGAGTACAATTTTAAGTAAGACTAGTAAAATATTGGTGATTTTTTTTCCATTAAAGAGTTTCAATAAAATGATGGTTAGGATATGGAATACTGTGTTTATGGGATTCCAGTGCACACAATTTTTGGCTAAAAGGCCCACCCAAAATCAGGGTGTGCATTGGATTCGTATAACGACCCTCTCTGCTTGCCAAGGCCAACTCTGTTGATGGGGAGGCTCCGGCGAGTCAGGGCAAAAGAGGCCACCTCTGCTGTCACCTCCTCCTCTGCTTTGGGGCCTGTTGCTGGTGGGGGAGCCACCCTTGGTGAGGCTGCAGCTCTGGCACATGATGAATCGCGCTCCTTGGTTTACCGAGGAGCTCCGAGCGATGAAACGGAGGAAGAGACAGCTAGAGGACGTGTGGCGGGATCTCCGTAATGGAGCATCGAAATCAGCTTATAAACAATTTAAGGACGTTTATGAGCGTGCTATCAAGGAGGCCAAAAAGGTTTATTATTCCTCCTTGATAGAGTCGGCTAGCTCACGCCCAGCTCAACTTTTTAGAATAATTCGGTCTTTGACTACAATTTCGGCGGTCCCAAATGATAAGGATTTGGCTCCTACAGCTGTGGCTTTCCAGAACTATTTTGCCGACAAGATTTCGACTCTCCGCCGGGACATTCCAGTCACTCTTAATACAGTGGATGAATTCGAGACTCCGCCGCCACTCGACGGGCCCACCTTCACCCGTTTCCAACTGCTGGACGCAGCAGCTGTCGATAAGTTACTTGCTGCAGCTAGACCAACTACTTGCTCCTCGACCCGTGCCCCTCCTGGCTAATTAGATCTTGCCGGGAGGCTACGTGGCCCCCTGGGCACGATCATAAATAGCTCCCTTGAGCAAGGAGTCTTCCGGGGGACTGAAAGAGGCTATGGTAAGACCGCTGCTGAAGAAGCGGCTAGACCTTCGGCTCCCTCCAATTACAGGCGGTTTCCAACTTGCCTTTTAGGCAAAGTAATTGAGAGGGCAGCAGCGGATCAGCTGCAGCAGTTCTTAGAAGACACAGCTGGACTTGATCCCTTCCAGTCCGGCTTCCGTATTGGGCATGGGACGGAGACCGTGCTTGCCACCATTACAGACCAACTTCGCCGCCAGCTGGACCAGGGTGGGTCAGCCCTGCTTGTTTTGTTAGATCTAACAGCAGCGTTTGATACCGTAGACCATGCATTGTTGGCCCACCGTTTAGCCGTGACCGGGGTGAGGGGGACTGCCCTTAAGTGGGTGGCCTCCTTCCTCCGAGACCGGGGACAACGCGTGGAGAGGGGAGAGGCGGTCTCCGGGAGACTCCCATTAAGTTGTGGGGTCCCCCAGGGGGCCATCCTCTTGCCCTTATTATTCAACATTTATATGCACCCCCTGGCACAGCTGGTTCGCGACTTTGGTCTGGAGTGTTATCAGTACGCGGATGACATCCAGCTCCTGCTGAGAATGGACGGCAGGCAGGATACCGTACCCGATTGTTTCCATCTATGCCTTGAAGCCGTGACTGGTTGGCTGCGTGCCAGCCGGCTGAAGATGAATCCGTCGAAGACTGAAATCTTGTGGCCCGGTCGCCCTGGGCTGGATGAGTGCCGGTTGCCTACCCTGGATGGCGAGCAGCTCAGCCCGTCACCCCTCTTAAAGAGTTTAGGTGTCCACTGGACCCTTTGCTGACCATGGAGACTCAGGTCTCCACGGTCAGCAAAACGGCGTTTACCATCTTCGCCAGGCTAGGCGACTGGCATCCTACCTGTCCAGGGACGACCTGGCCACGGTGATCCAGGCGACGGTCATCTCGAGGCTGGACTACTGTAACGCCCTCTACGTGGGCCTCCCCTGTCGACAATCCGGAAACTCAAGCTGGTGCAGAATGCCGCCGCTGCTGCTGGTGGGAACACCAGTGAGGGAGCATATTACACCATTCTGCGGCAACTGCACTGGCTTCCTATTGAGTACCGGATTGCCTTCAAGGTGTTGGTGTTAACCTTTAAGGCCTTGCACGGTCTGGGGCCTGAGTACCTAAGGGACCGCCTTACCCCGTCGTTCCCCGAGATCACTGCGCTCGGAAGAGCAGAACCTGTTGGTTGTTCCATCACCCCGCTCCTGCCACCTGTCCAGTACAAGACAACAGGCCTTTTCATTCGTGGCCCCCATGACCTGGAACTCGCTACCTAACCATGTCCGGGCAATGCATGAACTCGGCCCTTTTCGAAGAGCCTGTAAGACTGTCCTCTTCAGAACAGCGTTTGGCTGACCTGAATGAAGAGGCTCATTAGTGTCCGAATTTAAGACCGAGGATCTGTATCTAGTTGGCTATTGACTATGTTTTTATTGTTTTTATGGAACTTTGTTGTGTATATTTTTATTGTGCATTTTATTCTTGTTGTGATCCGCCCCGAGCCTGCAGGGAGGAGCGGAATATAAAATCGAATAATGAATAAATAAATAAATAAGGGGTGTGTGAAGGTGGCTGTGGTGCCTTCACCAGACGCATGCCTGGCTGCGGTGCCTTCACCAGACGCATGCCTGGCTGCCTTCACCTCATCATCCTAGGCTCCTGGAGCCACTCACCACTTTGCTGGCTTGCCACAGGCTCCAGACGCCAAGGACCAAGAGGCAAAGACGCATGTGGAGGAGGAAGGGGAGCCTCCTTGGGGTCATTCGCCGCTTTGACAACTGCTTTACTGGTTTGCCGCAGGCCCCAGGAGCCAAAGACAAAGAGACAAAGGTGCCTGTGTAGAAGGAGGAACAGCAGGCTCATTGGCTCCTGAGACCTGCGGCAAGCCGACAAAGTGGCAAGCAGCCACAGGACCCAAGGATGCAGAGGTAAAGGTGGCCCACAGGCCCCAAAGCAGTGGAAGGGGCAGCAAGGGCGGGATCCTTTGTCCTGGCTCGCAAAGGCCTCCTTCTCAGCAGTGCCGGCGTGACTCCATCGCCATAGAGTTTTTTTCCTCTCTCTCTCTCTCTCTCTCTCTCTCTCTCTCTCCCCCCCCACCACCTTTTTTCCCTCGGCATTTTCTTTCTTACACGTTTTATTATCTTACCCTCTCTATGCCTTTTCTTTCTTCCTTTTTTAAAAGTCTTTATTAGAAGATATATAAAAACAGAAAGGTACATATTATACAAGACAGTTGACAATCCGCCTTATATATGAGTAGTAATAGAAATAAAGACAGAAGGGGAGGGGAAGGGAAAGAAAGATGGGGGGTAGTGATAGAGGTGTACAAACAAAAGAAGAGGTTAAAAAAACCAAAAAAACCCTTTTAACCTTTTCTTTCTTCTTTTATATGTTGAACCTTCCATCCCTTTCCCCCTCTCTCTGCCTTTTCTTTCTCCCCTTCCTTCTTGCACTTTCTTTCTATTCTCTTTCCCTCTCTCTTGCTTTTTTCTCCCCTTCTTTCTTGTACCTTCTTTTCATTCTCTTTTCTTCTCTCTACCTATTCTTTCAAGAGTCCTTTTACCCCTTCCTTCTTGCACCTTATTTTCATTATTTTTTGCTGAACATTACATTCACCAGCAAATCCTTTTTGTTTTGTTTTGTTGCAGGTTCTTGAAAATTGAGGTGCACATAAGATTTGATAGCACACTAGATTCAAGTAAATGTGATATACTGACTATTATTTCACAACATAAATAACCATAGATTTATAACAGAAATAAATAATTATAGATTTACAAGATTCATATTTATAACACATATATGAATGATTACATGTTTATGCATGTTTTCTCCTTATCTGAGATGAATTTTGATATATGGCTTCTTGAAGAATGTAATTTCAAGGTAGTACTGGTATTAGACGTAGGGTAATAATAAATGTTCAACGTAATCACATTGTATTTATTTGAAGAAGGATAAAATAGAAGTATAAAATGATATATTTATTTTTTTATTGTCATAATGTTATAAGTATCTGTTTTGAAGCTGGAGTCCGTAGATTTCTTGTGAGATTGGCTCCACCCAAAATTTCTCCTAACTTTGACCACAACTCCATTGCGCTCGCTGACCCTGAAGTTCCAACTTTCCATGAAAATAGGCATGGAGGAGGTGTCTTCAGAAAAGCTGAAAAAGGCTTAAAAGAGCAAACAATAAGGAACTGAGGCCCTGTATAAATTCCTGTTGGTTGTAGACATGGAAGATGACAGGATCGGAGTTGAATAGAGAAACAGGAAAGCTTAAATGAATAATAGCTTGAGTTTCCGCTATTGGTTACTTTATCGTTATGGAGCTTAAAAGTTCCTGTCAACAGAATGCAGTCATACCTCTACATTCACTGACGTAAGGAGCACAGGACGCCAATGAAAGTGAAAAACTACAAGTTAGGAAATGGCTATTTTTTTAACTGAGAGAACATTTTTCTCAAAATTTCTAAGTCTTCCAAAACGATTCTTTGATCAACTTTTGTTGGAAGCTGGCCATAGGATCACATTGGAAGACCTAGAGTTTCTTAAATACGTTTTCTTTTTTTAAAAAATCTCTAGGTCTTTCAGGCTGACTGTAGGATGTTGACCATAGAGTCCCACCGGAGGCCCTAGAGATTCCTATGAAAAAGATTTAAAATCAAATCTGGGTGTAATCAGATCCATAAAAGTCAAAAACCTCAAATGTGAAGAGATGACTACATTCAAATCCCAAAGGATCTTTGTCCATTTTCTTGTGTGAGCCTCCTTGGCAAGCTATTTCTTTGCTGATTTTTTTTCCTATTCATTATTATTCAACGTATTAACTTGAGTAATGATTTTGAATGTTAAGCATTAGAGATGAGCCAGATACAGGATCTTGCATCCTAGTTTAATTGGATGAATATGCTTACGTATGGTCATTTGGAAGCAATTCTCCTTTTTTCTACTGATATGTCTTGGGATTGTCCCAAATATGCCAAAATGAGGTATGCATTGGTATTCAACATTTGATAGGATGAAAAACACAATGGTTACCATACTGTATTAGGAGTTTGTTTTCCTATAAAGGCATAGATTACATTTGAGGAAAAAGGAGAAAAAACACCTAGTCATACCTTGTAGAGTAAAAATTATTTACTGTAGATGCTACCTTGCTTGCCCCTTCCATTATTTCCTCCCTTTTGCTCCTTCTTGCATTTATCTATTATTTCTGTAAAAATATTGTTGGAAAATGCTT